>JAYKKT010000074.1:17647500-18220000 GCA_036023115.1 Brasenia schreberi | reverse complement strand
AGGAGACCACCCTCCCAGCCCACATGCACCCCATATGCATGAATGAGCCAGTCATTTGGATCGAATTGGATTGAAATAACCCCAAATGCCCAAATCATGGAAGGCCCTAGAGACCCCCTTCAAATCTATAAAAGGAGGCCTTGGGGCTGGATTCAAGACATTGAAGAGATTAAAGGGAATGAAGAGAGCAAAGGTTGCAGCCAAGTGAGGAGAGAAAGAGAGAAAGAGAGAGAGAGGAAGAAGAAGAGGGAAATTGGAGGAACCGTCTCCCTCTTGGCCGGCTTCATCAATTCGCCAAGAAACTTCTCAATCAAGGTCGATTCTCCCTCTTTTTAAATTTTGCTTATTTCTTACTTTTATTCAATTAAGAAAGGGTTGTAATTAAGGAGCAACTGACTCTATTCATTGACGTAATAGATAAGGGCTATGCTGTCCAATTTCTTTTATATTCATTAGATGCATGTTATGTGTTTGATTTTTTGTTTCTCCTACCCCAATATACATTGTAAGCTTTTATATCTCCTAATCTCCTCTCTGCTTAAGCTATAATCATACTTTCCTTCATTTCTTTCAGTTATTTACACTTTAATTGTTGTGGATTGTCTTTTGATTTCGGATAAAATGCATTTATGTATGTTATAAACTCCAAAAACCCATTTTCTGTATCCTGCATATATCAGATGCTTGATTTTTATTTTCCTACTCTATGCTTTAAATGCTCCGAAACTTTGCACACCTAATCTACACACACCCATTTTTAATAAATTTTCAAGAATTTTAAAGCCATGCAACCCCATAAATAAAATCAGAAAAGATTGAACAAATTCAAAATAGAACCTGTAAAATCTATATTTCCTATAATAGAGGTTGGGTTATTATCCTGTAACTTTGTCTACAATGAACCAATTTTATTGAAAATAGTCCCATTGGAAAGCAGAGATTCATAACTTTTCAATGAGACAAAGTTCATAGAAATCGGAGGTTTGTGTACCGAAATACAACTATTTTTCTAGATCTCTATATTTCTGTCACAAATCTGTCCTGAATGTCTGAGCAAGGGTCAATATCTGATTTAATTATATACATTCATAACACTTAAAATCAGAATAAAAATAGTTCCTCAATATCCATATTAGTCTCTGTTTACTATAAAAAAAATTATGATTTATGGAGATTTAGAAGTTGTTAAAAAAAATCCAAAAATAAAGTCTCTGAAAACATAACTAATTTCTGTTTTTCAAGACTTTGAAATATTTTCTTCCAAAAGCCAAGTTCATGAGTTTGGCTAAGTTCATGAGAATTGAAAGTGGATTTTGAAAATATATTAGACCCAAAACAATCCTCAAAGCATCTAGATTGATCCTTGATCATTGATTGAAGAAGAACTACGTCAAAAAGAACTCACTTACCCATAATTACTGTAGAAATCAGAAATCATCTTTGCTAGTTTAAGCAAAGTAGCTAGCATGCTCACGCACAACGTAGTTTGTGAGTTTGATTTCAAGTATCTACGTAGACTTGAGAATAAAATTTCACATCTACAGATTTGGCAAGCCCGATGGGACTTGAGTCTTTGAAGATTGTTTCATCCATTCTTATTTTTCCAAAAACCAATTCCAATTTCAAATCACTATTCTAAACCCTCTGTTTTTCAAAATCTTTTGCTTGAAGATCAATTTCCAGCAACTCAATCATGTCGAGATTGAATGATTCCTTTGAAAGTATGTCAAGGAAGGCCTCATCAAATTTTTAAAATCGGTTTTCCAAAACCTCAAAAAATCTTCTAAAACCCGAGAAGAAGAAATTGCCTCTTTGAGAAGGAGAGCAATACAACTTGAAAGGAAAATTGAGGCCCTAAGCTAAAAGTCTAAGGTACATCGTTCCCATGAAAATTCATATCGGGTGCATAGAGAGAAAAACCATACCCGAAAAACCAAACCGAGCCCAAAATCTTATTAAGGATATGAGGCTACAAATATAGCAAGTGTTGAGATCGAATCATCCAACCTTGTTCATCATCCAAGCACCCCTTTGTCCTTGACCAAAAAAGTTCTTTATTTCGAAAAACCAAAAAAATCTAGAAAATCTTCAAAAATCAAAAATATTTAAAAATGAAAATTTTGAAATTCTGAAAATTGAAAATTGAAAATGAAGAAAAAGTCTATATCCCTGTAAACATAAAAATTTCTACTTCCGATTTATGAGACTAGAAATGAACCTTTTCGTGCCTATGTCATTTCTGCGAACGTGCCAGTTAGCTTGCTCAAGCTAGTGAAGATTTTTGAAATATTCTGACTTTTTTTATGGTTGTGGGAAAGCGAGATCTTTTCGCTTAAACATTCTTGAACCAATGCTCAAGGGTAAGTTTAAACACTTAAAAACTTCGTTTTTACAAAACTTTAAAATATCGATGTTTTAGGAATTCGATGTATGCCTTGTTTGCAAGTTTTATTATGACTTTGGACGAGCCTAAGTCTTTGGAGTTTTAGCTATTTAGGCCTGATATGTGTGTGAACATGTGGCCTATTTTCAACGTGGTTTGAACGTGGCTTCGGGGCTTCTGCGAAAGTGAACGAATGCAAGGATGCAAAATCTTTTCAGGTTTTGAAAGTGATGATGTGAACTAGGCTCGAATTGAAAAGGCAACTCACACAACTTTAATAAATTAAATTTACCTGAAATTGATGTGCAACTCACGCAACTTTTACAAATATAAATACCCAAAATGTAAAGCAACTCACACGACTTAATGTAAATCCACACAAAGAGAAATGCAACTCGACGTGAAGTAAACTCACACAATTTGAAAATATATAAATATGTTGTGTCCTAAGAGCGAAAAGGCTCAATGTGTGAGTGTATAGAGTAGAAAGGCTCTAGTACTTGTGTGTGCTTTTCGTGTGAAATTGAAATGACAACTCACACAGCTTTCACTAAAGTAAATACCCAAATTAAAATATATACTTTAGCTTAAGAGCGGAAAGGCTCAATGCACGTGTATGTAAGTGTGAAAATGACAACTCACACAACTTGAATGTAAATCCACCTGGAATTAAATTGCAACTCACACAGCTTTCACTAAAGTAAATACCCGAATTGAAATATATACTTTAGCTTAAGAGTGGAAAGGTTCAATGTGTATGCAATCATGTGCAATATAAGAGTGGAAAGGCTCAAGTGCATGTGGGTGTCCTTTGTGTGCAATTAAGAGCGAGAAGGCTCAAATACACGTGTGTGGATGTGTATCAAACACAAATATTACATTTCGGGGGGAGACTTCGCTCCATTATTACAACCCCACATCGAATTGAATTTAATTTAAGCGAATAATGTAAAACTGAATGTAAATAAACACTTACAAGTGGTCGGTTTTGCCTCTCGTGTCGCTCGGGTCCATCCTCCTTGGCAGCCACGAGATAGGTCCCTTCAGGTGGGCTCCGACGTGAGGCTTGGGTGTGGATTCACTTGGGCGCGACCAAGTGGGTTTGGGGACTTAGTATGGGCTGGGTTCGGCCAAAGGGTTAGGTTTTTGGGTATAGTGGGTATGGTCCTAGTTAGGTCTAGGTTTGGTTTAGGAAAATGGGCATGAGCTAGGTGCGGCCAGCACCTAGCTTGGTTAGGATTTTGAATGGGGTTGTCAAAGTTGGTGCACGGCCAACCAGGCTTGGCCAAGTGCTAGGTGCACTCGGCTGGCTTAGGGGCAGGATTTAGGTAGGTCACGGCAAGGGTGAGGAGCGACACTGCTGGAGTGCAGCAGGGTGTGCAGGTGAGGCAAGTGTGTGTGGCAGGGCACTGCACGGCAGATGCGGCGCGCAGGTGGGTGCTGCAGTGCGCAGGTCAGGCGCTGGCTGGGGTTGCAGCAAGGTGAGGTGTGTTGCTGGAGTGCAGCGACTGGTGCGGGGTGTGCGGTGTGGTTGGGAGCATGTTGGATGGGGGGTTGAGGCGCAACAGGCGCACGGCAGTTGGGTGTTGCGATGTGCAGCGGGTAGGGGGTGATGGCAGGAGGGTGAAGTGAGGCGGTGGTAGTGGAGTCGGCGGGTAGGGCTAGTTAGGGGTTTAATGGAGTCGGTTGGTGGGGTTTCAAGGAATCAAGCTAGGTGCAGCCAGCACCTAGTTAGGTTCGGTTTGGGGTAGGTTTAGGCGTGGGTTAGGTGGGTAGGTTTAGGGTGAGAATAGTCCAGCTAGGGTGCGGTTTGGGTTAGGTTTAGATGGGATTTAAGGGAGTTAGTTGAGGCTAAGTTAGGTCAATTTAGGTGAAATTGGCTAAGTCTAGGCTAGGTTTGGGTTAGGTTTAGTGGTTAAGTTAGGGTTAGGTTTAGGGACCAACCTCTTGGAGCCAAGTTCACCGTGTGCAGCCGTATGTCCACGTCGTCCATCATGTTGGTGCAGCCCCATGATAGGTCAAGGTTCACACAAGGTTCGAACCCACAACCCTTGATCAAGCCCACATGGCTAACCCACTTGAAAAAGTCAAGTCCACCATTCTTCTCTCTCCCACTTTAGCACTCACCAAGCCTCTCCCAAGCAAGTTCACGTGAACTTTCACCCCCCCTTGCTCCTATTTATAGGCAAAGGGGTGGGTCTTGGGTTTGTATCTTGGATTTGGTTTTTATGATTCAAATTCGATCCAAACACTATTTGGGTCTAGATCTGGATATTTATATATAGATCCAATCCAATTTTTTGTTTCTTCAGTCATTCTTGGTGTTTTGAGACGGGCGATTTTCACGGGCCCTAGCTTCATCAGCGCTCTGTTTTGGGTTAGGTTTTTCTCAACCTTCTTGTCCGATCATCTTCTCAACTTCCGAACTTTGTTTTATTTGATTTTGGGTATTTGAAGCTTGGGCTTGGATTTCTAATAACTTTGTCGGTGCTTTGGCCTTTGCCTTTCACATTCTAGGGCTGAAGTCTGCTTCTGACCTAGATGCTTCTTTTACTTTTTGGCCTTGTTTTCATTCGGTCGGGCTGAACTTTGGCTTTTCACCTGTTTTTGGAGCTGCTTTTCGATCAGGCTCCACCTGCTTGATTTGGCTGCTTAACAAAATTTGAACTTGGCCAAAGTCTACGAACCTTTATTTTAAAGGATTTTCAGACAAAAGGTTTAAAACTTTGCAACTCTCGGTTTTTGAAAGTTCAAACTTTGGTTTGAAAATGGTTTTTGCAAACCAAGTGTTTGTTTGAAAATAATTTGATTTTGGGGTGTTTACAGATGCCCCTCTTTGGCAAAGAAGACAACACCCCTTTTTGCTTTCTCCCTAGATTCGTCCTCGAGAATATGGATCGTCCCAGTTTTTTGAGAATTTTTTTTTCCTTATGCCCAGTAAGAGAGGATTTTTGCCAAAGGGGACTTTCCTAATGTGGTTCTAGTCCTAATTGGGATCATGCATTTGACAACCATGTGTGCACGTATGAATGACATGGATGATGCGGTAGAAAATATGGTTTTCTAGAGACTTGAACTATGAAATGGTCCAACTTGGGAGGCTTATGAAGACCTGTTGCACCAAGTGAGCTGGTCTTATGTTGCTCGATGTTTGGGGTTTTTCTCAATTTGCTTTTGAGAGAGGAAAAACCCTTTTAGCTTTAATCCTAAGGATTTTCAGCTTCTCGCGTTTCCCTTTACTTGAGTCTTAATACTCGCTATTCTAGTTGAGGTTTTATAAGGAAATCAGGGAGCATTTCAAAATTTTTACACCTTACCTAACAACGTCTAATTCTCAAACAAAATGAGATTCAAGTAAGCATATCCTATTTTTACTTTAGGATTCCTTGAAATGAATCTTTCTTCACTTGGGATAAATCGCAGGGATGGGGAAAGAGTTACCACGGTCCCTTCTGAAGCGTCTCGTGGTTTGAGGCAAAGAGGCAGAAAATTTTGCTCTTTTAAGCATTTTGGCATTTTTTTCTTTTTCTTTCATAAAGAGTCTCCCTTTGGGAGGATTTTCTTTTTGTTTCCCTCTTTTTCATGGAAGAACGATTTTTCTTTGCAATTCTGCTTTCCTTTGGAAAGCGACTCTTGTAGGGCTTTCCTTTTTTTACTTTTTGCCAAACTTTCCTTTTGGGAGGAGAAAAGAAGAGGGAAAAAACTTATCCCAATGATTTACTCGATTCATCCCAGATCAACCTATTTAGAAATAGCATGTACTACTTGCAAGTATTTTGCTATATTGAACAAGGCCTTCCTTTGTAAGATGAAGACTTTTGAAATATAACCCATTTATTTTTGAAAACTCCACTTTTTCACAAGCATCGATTCCCTCATTCAAGGTCACATGATCCACTTTGATCCTCACTTACGAAGTTTCAAAGAAGATTCCCTCAAAATATTTTCACAAGGAGATTCAGCTCAGACCCTACACATGGTATTTTTTCAAATATTGGGCATTTATAGGGTCTGCTAAATTTCTACCTGCAACATCGATTAACCAATATGCATTGTTCGTGGTAGTTCCACGTACAACATAAGGACCATCCCACTTGGGCCGCCACTTTTCAAGTAGATGTGGGCCACGATGGTGGATGATTTTCAATACAAGGTCTCCCACTTTGAAGTGGCGAGGCTTCATATGTTTTTCTAATGTTGGGCTATCCTTTGCCGGTATGCATGTGCATGATCCATAGCAAGGAGCCTTCTTTCATCTAACAAATCAAGCTCGGCCATTCTAGCATACTGAAAAGTCTCTAGGGCTCAACATCGATTAACCAATATGCATTATTCGTGGTAGTTCCACGCACAACATAAGGACCATCCCACTTGGGCCGCCACTTTCCAAGTGGATGTGGGCCACGATGGTGGATAATTTTCAATATAAGGTCTCCCACTTTGAAGTGGCGAGGCTTCATATGTTTTTCTAATGTTGGGCTATCCTTTGCCGGTATGCATGTGCATGATCCATAGCAAGGAGCCTTCTTTCATCTAACAAATCAAGCTCGGCCATTCTAGCATGCTGAAAAGTCTCTAGGGAGAGGTCGAGTGTAAGTGATGTATGGAATAAATGCAATTTGGTATGAATGGGGAGAATGACGTTTGTGCCATAGACCAACTCAAATGGCGTGGCATTTGTGGGAGTTCGAATGGAAGTCCTATAAGCCCATAAGGCTTTATCAAGCTTCTCATGCCATGTCCAATCATTTTCTAATGTTTTCTCAATAATACTTATGAGAGTCTTGTTGGTGGCTTCTGCTTGACCGTTGTCTTGAGGGTAATAGGGTGATGAGAAGTGATGAGTTATGCCATAAGTGTTACATAACTTTACCATCCTCTCATTTTTGAAGGGGATGCCATTATCAGACACTAGGTCTCTTGGAACTCCAAATCGAGCCAAGATATTCTTCTTAATGAACGCCACTACATGTTGCCCCTGGACATTAGTCAGGGAGGTAGCTTTAACCCATTTAGAAAAATACTCAGTGGCTGCTACGATAAACCTATGTTTGTTTGATGCATTCGAGGAGATTGATCCTACAATGTCAAACGCCCACATGGTGAATGGCCATGGGCTGACCACGGAATACAAGGTTGATGATGGAGTATGAATGACATGTCCATGCACTTGACATGGGTGACATTTTCTAACATGATCATGACAATCTTGCTTTAGAGTGGACCAAAAGTAACCGGCTCTAAGTATTTTCATCGCCATCATGTTTGCATTTACATGTCCTCCACATTCTCCATCGTGGAATTCATGCATTATAATCCTAGCCTCCTCAAGGTTTACACACCTCAGCAAGATGCCGGTAAAACTCTTTTTGTAAAGAATTCCTCCCAAAACTACATATCGGGTTGAAATCTTTCGAATAAAAGCTTTGTCTTTAGAAGAAGCTAATTTTGAAAATCCTCCATTTTCTAAGAAATCTTTAATGTCTTGAAACCAGGGTTTTTCAGTGGAACTTTGGTTGTTTTGGCAAGTCTCCAAATCGTGGATGGATGGAGTGGGTGAGTGCCATATTTCAAAGGATCGGGTTCCCAAGGTGAGATCGACCCTTAGGGCTGAGCCTAAGGATGAGAGGAAATATGCTATGCCATTGTCCTCTCTTTCTACGTGTGTGAGTGTACATGATTTGAAAGAATCAACCAGTTTGGTGGCCAATTCGTGGCATAGAAGGAGTTTTTCATTTTTGACTTGCCAAATTTTCAACACTTGGTTTATGACAAGTAAAGAGTCTCCAAAGTCTTCGATGCATGATGTCCCTAGAGTTTTCGAAATTTTCAAGCCTTGTATGAGTGCTTCATACTCGGCTGTATTGTTGGAACATTCGAAATCTAGGCGAATAACAATGGAGATTTCTCCCTTTTCAGGGGATATGAGGATGATTCCCGCACCTGCCCCTCTTTGGTTTCTTGCCCCATCGAAGTGCATTTTCCACACTTGGTTTTCGTTTAAACAGTTTGCTAAAATATGGTTTTGAAATTGGTTTAAAAAGATGCCCTCATCGAGCATTTCATCAAGTATGGGATATGAATCTATTAAGGGGAATTCGGCCACATAATCAGCTAGGGTTTGCCCCTTAATAGAGGTTTGATGGTGGAATTTTAAGTCATATTCCATTAAGAGGAGTTGCCATTTACCCAATACCCGTGAGGATAGGTTTTTCAAACAAGTGCTTGATTGAATCAAGCCTAGATACTATCCAGATCTCATGATTTAGGAAGTAGTGTCTAAATTTCTAGTAGGCCCATACCAAGGCCAAGCACGTTTTCTCCATAGCTTGATAATTTCTTTCATAAGCCAATAGAGTTTTCGAAATGTAGTAAATAACATACTTTTTATGGGTATTATCCTCATATTGAGCTAATAAAGCACCCAATGCATTCATATGCACACAAATGTAAAGTAAAAGTGGTTTTCCTTGCTTTGGAGGTTTTAAAACTGGAGGATTAACCAAATACGCTTTTAATATTTTGAAAGCCTTTTGACAATCGTCGTCCCATACAAATTTCACCCTTTTTCTTAAAAGCTTGTTGAAAGGTTCGCATCTCATTGCGAGGTTTGAAATAAACCTTCTAATCGATTGGAGGCGACCTTGGAGGCTTTGGATTTGAGTTAAGTTAGAGGGTGGAGACATGTCTACGATGGCTCGACACTTAGAGGGGTCGACTTCAATGCCCCTTTGGCTTACCATAAAACCTAAAAGTTTACCAGATTCTACTCTAAAAACACACTTTTGAGGGTTTAGTTTCACTTTATAAATCCTCAGTCTTTCGAAAACTTTTTGAAAAGATTCTATGTGTGTGCATCGGGTTTTTGATTTCACAAAGAGATCATCCACATATACTTCTAAGAACTCATGAATTTGATGGTGAAAAATAGTAGTCATGGCTCTTTGGTATGTGGCACCGGCGTTTTTCAACCCAAGGGGCATAACTATATAACAATATGTGCCCCAAGGTGTGGTAAAAGTAGTTTTAGCCTGATCTCTTGGGGCTAACTTGATCTGATTATAACCTGAGTAGCCATCCATAAAAGAAAACATCTCATGATTTGCAGTGTTGTCGACTATCAAATCAATGTTTGGCAAAGGGAAGTTATCTTTTGGAGTGGCTTTGTTCAGATTTCTGAAATCGATGCAAATTCAAATTTTTCCATTGAATTTTTGAACTACAACTATATTTGAAAGTCAATTAGAATACGCAATGGGTTTTATAAATCTAGCTTTTAGAAGATCTTCTAAACCCTCTTTCACTTTAGAGTGTACGTTCGGATGGATCTTTCTAAGCTTTTGCTTTATAGGTTTTGTATCTGAATCTAGAGGAAGACAATGCTCTACGATTTTTGGGTCTAGACCTGGCATGTCTTCGTAGGTCTATACAAAAACGTCTATGTAGGCTTTCAAGAATGCAATGAATGATGCTTTTTCATGCTCATGCAGACATGTGCCTATCTTAACACGTTTTGGTTTTGACTCACTCTCTAGGTCGATTTCTATAAAATCCTCTCCTACAGAATTCGAAGGTTTTTCTAAGTCAAGGATTTTGTGAAACTCGGGAAGCTCGGAGGTTTGATCCTCCTCAGAGAGAAGGGGATCCTCCTCCGTGCTTTGATCATTCTCGAGAATTTTGAATCCTAGGAAATTTGGAGTTGATGCATTCTTTTCACAAACACCTGGTTTTGGTTTTGAAATTTCTACAAGTTTTGAAGATTTTGGTCCTTTTATAAAGATGACTTTTTCTTCAAAATAAATTTTTACCAGGAGCTGGTATGTACACGATTTTGTTTTTGGTATTTTCTGGTTTTTCCATTTTTTTGGTTTTTTGTAAAGACAAGACATTTGGAGAAATGCAAATTACACTTTTTTTGGTTTTTTCACAATTTTCCAATGTTTTTGGGTTTTGAGGTTTTTTCAATTGTTTTTGGATTTTGAAAATTTGTAATTTTTTTTGCTTTTTGGTTAAAGAGGGGTCTTCCATCGTACATACAAAGAAAACGCCATGAATTAGTCTCTAAATAAGAGATCTAAGCCATAGGTCTCGGTTTTAGTAGGCTCCAGGGCACCCTTGATCCAAGTGGTCGCAGGTGATGGTTCTCGAGGTATGGTTGGAATGTAGCCTATCCCATACCTATTTTGATTTGGGTTTGGAAATGTAGGCTCTAGACACCTTTGGTTTTTGTTCCCTAAACTTTGGTAGAGCATATAACTCATATTGAGCAGCATGTTCCAAGGTTTTTTTGTTTTTGAGAATTCTTTGTACAAATGATGGCCTTGGAACTTACTGCCATCCATGGCATGCTCAAATGGCTTCTTGTTTAGGGACTTTTCGAGTAAACCTGGAAAACAAGAAACACTAGAAGAATCATAATTCAACCACTGATCCACAGTGCATACACCCTAACTTCTCCCTGATCAACACAATTATGCTACAAGAACTTCAACAAAGAATATGCCTATCAATTTAGTATTATTTATTTACATAGGTCGTAATAAAAAAAGGTCCAGCTTCATCCAACCAATACGGGATCAAAAGAAAGGGAAATGGATCACTGTTGTTGAGATACATACGCACGAGCAGAGAGAGAGAGCCGTACCTTTGGTTCTTCGAGAGAGAGAGAGAGAGCGCCTTCAGACTTCCGTCGGGCCGGGCTGATAAGACGACGACGGAGAGGAAGTGCCCGTGGGGAGTGACAGGAATGAATTCGGTATTTATGTCAGGAATCGGAGGGAATGGCCAACAACTAGTGGAAGGATGGGATTTTACCAAAGGCCCCCCCTCTTCTGAGAGAATGGCGTAAGTAGTCCTCACCCTTGCCAGTTGCGTCTCACTCATCAAGAAATTTCAGAAATTCGGTGGCCTAACGGCAGTGTTTTCGTTCAGCTTAGAAAAACAAAACCTACTTTCCGAGGAAAACAAGTCCTGTTCATGTTTGGCATTCGATCGCACTTTGCGGGAGCATGAAAGAGGAAGATAAATGGTGAAGCCGCACTCAGTTTTTGTTTGTTACAATGGGAGGAGGGGCCTAAGCAAGATACTAGCAGTATATTATACACATCATATCCATCATATCCACATTACATTCCCGAGTCTCCTCTAGTCACTCCATACCGTTTCCTTGAGACTCCATCATATTCAGATTACTCTTCCTTAGAGTATCAGTTAACCATTCCACCTCCTAGTCTATTTTTACCATCAATCACTTCCCATCAAGGTTCGTGTTCAAGCCCATCGTAGTCAAACTCATGGTCCTCTTTCAGATCTAGCATACACCTTGATATCCTTTCAGTTCAAACCTATACCCAAAGGAAGACCACTTCTCTCTCACAAACTCATTAGGAGGCAAACTTTGTAATGTCATTTTATGAAGACAGACTCATATAAATCATGATCCCTCTTCTTTTTCTTGTCTTCAAGTGGATGAAATCACAAGATTTTTGGTAAGAACTACCAACCCCAATACCTCAAAAATTCACTTAGACCTACCAAGTAAGAGCCCATTAGATTTCAAGCTCCAAGAGCTTTCACAGTAACCCAGGATAAAGAGAAGGAGCACTTACCTTAATATTACCTTGAGAACCACCTAACCCGCTTGAGTTGATCAAGTCCCCACCCACACATATGAAGGTGATAGAAAACATACTCAAGAAGGTTAAGGTCTTAGAAACTACCTCTCCTGATCCCTGGTCATTCTAGTATCACTCATCCTAACATATACCCCTAACCTTTACAGATCATGACTTGCCCAGACCGTTTGAGTTGATCAATGGTAAGATCTGCCAACCCCAATACCTCAAAACTTCACGTAGACCTATCAAGCAAGAGCCCATTAGAATTCGAGCTCCAAGAGCTTCCATAGTAACCCAGGATAAAGAGAAGGAGCGCTTACCTTAATATTACCTTGAGAACCACCTAACTCGCTTGAGTTGATCAAGTTCCCACCCACACATATGAAGGTGATAGAAGACATACTCAAGAATGTTAAGGTCTTAGAAACTACCTCTCCTGCTCCCTAGTCATTCTGGTATCACTCATCCTAACATATACCCCTAACCTTTACAGATCATGACTTGCCCAAACATATACTCCCACATGACCAAGCCTTATATATAAGCAAAAGTCAATGGCAAACTCATTTTTAGGTATCTCATAAATATAGGCAGAGGCCTCAACATCCTTCGCCTTTGGGTGGCCCTCCAAATGAGGGTCTCCAAGGATCATCTCATTCCATCGATATCCAAATTGTAGGATACTATAACCATACTTCCACTCTTGAGGATACCACCATTGAGATCGGTCCTATTGTTTATCATGCCCAATTCCACGTCATAGACCTAGACTCTACATACAACCTCCTATTAGGTCGTCCTTGGTTCCATGACATATAGAGCGTATTGTCTACTTATTATCGATACATGAAGATCATATAGTACAGTCAAATAGTTGTAGTTGTTAGGGAAGACAATACTATCAATTTCACTAGGACATGAGGTCCAAGCTTTGACCTCTCCTTTTTGTCTCACCCCACTATAGTCATTTCATCCATTCTACCTCATCCATCCTCTAGCCAACTAATACAGCACCTACTCATGCTCCCTCTTCCCAAGTTCTTATCATTGATCATACTGACTCACCTAAGGTCTTTTGCTTTGGAGAGTGGATCGATGACCCACTTCTCTAGTCTTGTCTCGAATATTCGACCTTTGCTCATTTTGAAAGGACTTGGAGGATGCTTCTCCCCATAAGGTATTCTCTTTTAAAGTCTGGGTACCCATTCTCATGGTTTGTCCACACCGGTTTGTCTAGAGTTTGTCGTGGTTAGTACAATCTAGGGCCTCTTCCTAATGGTTCCCCACATAGGTCCAGGGGCATACACTATGATTCCTTTACCATCCTCATTGCTGATAGGAATATTGTTGACCCTGACTTTGATTGCTAAAGCCTAAAGTTTCTCTTCTTAGGCTCGTATAGTGATTTTCACCAAGGTCTATTTCCCTTTTCTTCAAGTAAGGAAAGTTTCTTAGTGACTTCGTATAGACTCATTATCAAGCACCACTAGGTACATCCTCTCACTTTACTTAGACCTTTATATATTCATTCTAAAAATCCAAAAAAATAAAAAAATTAGAAATTAGAAAATTAGAAAATCCAAAGAAAATAATAAATATAAAAAAATCCAAAAACAAATCTTCCCCCAATCTCCTTTGGTCCATGTGTCATTTGAGTCTTTTCCTTCTTTTATGCTTCAGCATGAACCTACATCTTTTTATATCACTTCACCCACTCCTATTCATGTCACATCACAATCACAATATGTTCACATCACTTTACATATTATGTATAATCCTTTTCGACCCTAGACATCACCTTGCAACTTCCACTCATCATCCACAACTACAAGGTGAGAGAGAATCTGAATGTTGATGGAACAATACCTAAGTATGGAGAATGCAATGATGATGAGAGGCAACTACTTGCTATTGAGCATACATAGTCATATAAGCATCAAGTCACTCCGCACTATGTCAATACTATCCATGCACAAAGATTTTGAGTTGGGGATCTTGTCCTTAAATTGATACATCATAAATGTTTCCATCCTTCAAGTAAATGGCATCCCAATTGAGAAGGACCTTATGTTGTAAAAAGGTTTACCTCCGATAATTCTTATTGACTTACATATATTGAAGGTATAGACTTATTAGATATAATAAATGTCTAATACTTAAATAAATATTACCCTTGATGTTTGTTGGGTCTTGACTTGTATTTTTTTTACAGTTGGTTTTTGTATGGATACTAAAAGGGTATTTCTTCAAAATAATTTGAAGGTAGGGATATGTGTGATACTCTTAGTGTTGTGCACCCATAGCTTGATCTTTCGAGTTGTTGCTTTATAGTCAGGAATACCACTTTTAGATTCTAATTTTGATATTTTAATCCACCTATATTGTTTCCATCCATTTATGCATTCTACTTTGGTTTCAAAATTTTGACCGTCTCAAATCACTTTAAATTAAATCTTTTTGAACAAATTGTCTTCACTTAATCTTCAGTCCATAGAAAGTTTAGAAAACTGTCAATGCCTGTATTTTGGTGATATTATGTTGTTTCTAAATACTTAAATGATTATCATTTGGATATCTTAGCTTATGAGTTGACTAATGTCTTCTTGTTTCATGGTTGCATGCCCTAGTGTCTATACTTGAGGTGATAGATTTTTTAATATGCCTTTATCTTTGTGCTTTGGTAGTGTATCCAAAGAATTTCTTCTCATGTGTTAGAAGATCATATTATGAGAAAAATCAAGCCAAAAAGCTATATACAAAAAAAGAAAAAGGTTGAGAAATGAAAGAAAATATAAAGCAAAGAGTTATCTTTTAATTCTTCGAGTTTCTTATCTTTTATGTACTTGTTACGCTTAAGAAGAGACCAAGTGAGCTCTCATTTTCTACTTTCTTTGGTTGTTATGAGGTTAGTCTTGCGAGCCTATTACATTAGAAGAAGGATCAACACTCCACTTTTAGTTAAGAGGTTCTAGCTTGTTCTTTTGTTTATGGGTCACTAGCCTATCTTTTGCATTTCTTATGTTTTCTTTGAATGTTAGTCTTGTATTATTCTTCTCTCCATAACTAAGATACATTTACTTGATATTGTTGGAAATTTTTTGGTATGCTTCAGGATTCCATGAAGTTTTGTTGGGTGTGCATGACACGTGATAACTAGGTCCCACCAGGCCAACAGAAGGTGCATTTCTATGGTTAGCCCCACCTCTAATCTACATAGGTTTGATTGAGTTGTTTTCTCATGGAGATAGGTGAAAGATGGGTCCACAGGTTAAGGTGAACTTGATATCTTGAGGACACTTCAAAAGGGACTCAGGTTACTTACTGGTATACCTTGAGGACACTTCATAAGGGACTCAAGGGTAATTTGGATATAGATTCTTACTCAAACAATATGAAAAGAACGAAAGATCGGAACTCACATTCTTGCCATGCTTTTCGGCATTCCTAAGGCTTAAGGCACCACTCTCATGATATTTTCAAATTGATCATTTTAAAAGTTTGTTTTGCAACTCATTCTCCAAAAAAAAAAACTTAAGTTGTCTCTTTTTAAGAACTCTCGAAAGGGCTTTTGAAGAATTTTGGTACTCTTCTCTTTTAAAAGAAATGTTTCAAGAAATAGGCTTATTGAGTTGGATTTGGTGAAAATTTTCTTAAATTAATTTAAATCTCTTTATGAAATTGATCATCTTTCTCACAGAAAAGTCTATTCCTTTTGTTTTGCACACTGTCATACATGTGGTTCATGGAGTGTCCCACGACAAGACACTCTTTTGCCTTGGTCAGACCATAACATGATCCTAAGATATTCTCTTAGACACCATGTTTTCACACCAGCTTTCGTAAAAGATTTTAAGTTCAAAATTGATTTTCTATCAAAGCTTATTTTAAACAAGTCAAAATTTGGTGTTTGGTTTTTTGACATCAACCAAGTCTTATCTTGATTGATGTCAAAGAGTGCATTTATAAACACTTAAAATTTGCAAGCAATCACATTCAAAGATACATGAGAAGAATTTTAAACCTCTAAATCCTTAGAAATTAAATGAAAAGAGCAAAGATACAATTTTATTGATCCCAAAGCTCCATAAAAAGTTAATGGTTTTGGAAGGACACCCTAGGGCATCTATCAAGGAACTGTGAAAGAAATTATTAGATTTAGTGTCAATCAAGACACTAATCTTAACATCTTTAATCGAACCAAATAAACTCATAGAATTATGAAAAGAGCACCTTTAGAAGCATGATAGAACATGATAACTTCACCAGGCATAGTATCATTTTCTTCTTCATTACTCAATGCATCGAAACACTTAGATTCATCACTTTCATAAGTTGGATGAAAATATTTTAACTTCTTACACTTGAATTCGGGCTCTCAATTTTCGTTGAACAAGAAGCATTGATTCTTTTTTCCCTTTTCCGCAATCTGAGTTGGAGTGAGTCACTCCTTGGTTGGCTTCCTTATTTTTCTTGGTCGTGAAATTTAAAAGATCAAGGTCCATAATCCTAGTCTATCTCTTCCTTTAAGTCAGTAGAGACAATTCTGGTTCATCCAATGTATTTTCCTATTATCCTCTTGATTTTTCCACCAAAATTTGTATAGAATCTTTTAAATTTTATTGATTAACTATTGTGGTATAAGTAAACAAGAAACTAAATAAATAGGAAGGGCCTAAGCAACTTCCTCCCCCCCCCCCCTCCCCCTTTAGACAACACTCTCATTTTCCATCCCAATGTATTTTTCCAAATCTTATCACGAATGGATCTCATAGTTGTTATTTATTGCAACCAATACTGTAGGAAAAAGCCAAATATCTCCTTGAGAAGGCTTTAGTTTTAATCCCACATACATAACATTTGTTTCATGGCTCTATTAATGCTAGGGTTGAAGAAATTGGCAACTTCTTATAATTTATACTTTGACCAGAGGCTTTGCTATACAACAAAAGGATTTCAAGCAATTTCTCACATTGTTCTTTGTTGGCTGTATTAAAAATTATCAATAGTCATTGGCGAAAAACAAGTGTTAGACTTTTGGTCCCCTAGCACTGGCTTCCATTCCACTTATTTGCTTACTTTCACAACCCCTCGTTGTCTTGAAGAATTGTCACAGTTCGCCATTGATTAACACTAAACATGAAACCGATATAATGCATTTCATCACAAGATCCACCCAACAATTACAAAAACCAAATTTCTTCTTCACTTCATCAATGAAACTCCACCTCATTCGCTCATGTTGAGCTTTATGGCCTTCTTCATAATGTATCCACCATCTCAAAAGCACTAACCATTATGTGTTTCAAGGCCTGAACACATTAATCATCAAAAGTCAGATTTTTTTGTGTTTCAAGGCCTGAACACATTATGCACTGACCATTCAAATGTCCAAAGAAGAGTGAGCTCAATATCGTTGTTTACATATCAGAACAACACTTGTTCAATATGTTTCTAGCTAAACTAAAGGCATCTTTTATAGCAAATGGTGAACTAGGAGCAGTGAAAACATTTTTACTAGTTAAAGAAAATATAGGATAGATTTGTTGGTATACCTAGCTACTTGTTTGATATAAATATGTGTCTATGGACAATATAGAGTATGAATACCAAATAAACCAAAAAAGTGAAATACTATTCCATTGATTGAAATAATTATAAAGATTATTCATGATTGAAGTCCATATTGAATCAGTCCCATATTGATTTTGAATTGTAGAATAGATTTGTATGGTAAAACTTCATTTGAAATAATATGCCAGAAGGCAACGTGCGACTTGAATAACACTATCGGCTACGGATTGTTATATCCATCATCTTCAATGAAGATTCTCTCCACTCAACAAATCTGTCACTATTACTCCACAATGCTGAGTTATTACATAAATGGTATACGATGAAGTGCGATAAAAATGAAAGTCCTAATTATATGAAAGTACACAGCTTGAGGGCTGAACTAAAAAGGGTTGAATATAGTTTAAAGAAAATTTCAATCCCATATAGATCTCATCCAAAAGGAATTTTGAGTTGGCAGCAATAGTAGCTGGGATTGGCAGCACAAGAGGCAACAACAACAGAGATAAGGGCAGTAGCTAAGGTTGGAGAGAGAGAGCGCAATCAAATGCATACCTCGGCCAAAAGGTAGTTGGAGTTGGCGGCAATAGTGGTTGGGATTGGCAGCACAAGAGACAACAATAAGAGAGATAATGGTAGTATCTAAGGTTGGAGAGAGAGAAAGAGAGAGGGAGGGAGAAATTAACTAAAATTTAATGATAATAACCATTTTATAGTTGAAGCTTTACAAGGGCTTCTGATCAAATTAAACTCTTATAGATAAGTGGTCTACAATTAACCAACATTAGAAAGAGTTTTCATCCTACAAGATGTTCCTAACTCTAATACAGACATTCTATCAAAAAGTAATCCATACGGATGGTTTTAAAATCTGTTAGCTAAAACATTGTTGATTATTTTAAAAAACATTGCTTAAATCAATCGGCCTAAATAATCTCATACATGTAGGTAAGGATATCTTGGGAGTGAGAGTAATATAGGTTCTATTTAGTTCTTGTAGGTTGTCACTCATATTGAGGAAATTGATAATCATGTTTCTAGTTTCTCTTTCCACTATCTTTCAAAATTTTTGAAAGAATAAGACATGTAGTTCATCTCGACCAGGAGCTCTGTTTGTTCCTATTTCTTTTACAACCTCCTTAATCTCTAAAATCTCTAATGACCGCTAATGCTAAGGATATAGATCATAACTTCATTGACACATGAAGACAAGGATCTAAGTGTATTCTCCATTAAATCAAGCTTATCAGTAGTATACAAAACCTCAAAATATTACCTTGTGTATTCTATATCCTTCCATTATGTTTGTTATCATCTTTATCCTTCTTATTTTATTGCATTACAATGAAAGAAAGGAGTATTAAGATCCCCCTCTTGCAACCATCTTATCCTTGACCTTTGTCTCGCCGCATGTCCTCTTACAAGTTTGGACTTATGTTACTTCCTATTTTGATTTCTTAAGTTTTCATGTTCCCCTCACTTGGTTCTGTCATTAAGAAGAATCTGTCACCTACCCAAAGTCATTCACATCTCATTCCCTTAATCTTCATTCACATCTCATTCCCTTAATCTCTTTTGCAACTCAATTGTTTTCTGGCAAACATTGTCAATTTTTTCTATTTGCCTTCCCCATGCCCAACTATCTCTAACCAAATGCTCACAATTGTCAAGCCTCAGATGCATCGATCTAAATGGATTTGTGATTTCTCTTGGTGCATTTGAAGATGTAACTCTTTTGTAAGAAGAAGAATTGGCCTATGATATGAGTGATGCAATTATAAGTACTTTACTTTTGCTTTGGATGATATTTTCAATCAATTTGAGTTTGCCCAGATATGATCTAATCTCACAGTACGCTCCATCTCTACCATTCTTCCATATTGAGTTTGTCCAATATCATCATGCCATTCATAATGATCTATGGCTTTCCTAAAATCATTAAAGTGACTTTGAGATTTTTGCTCTCTATCTTTTCATTCTAGTGAAGATCACAATGAAATCTTTGCGGATTGTCTAGTCTATATCTATTTTTACTTTGAGGTTTCTCAGTACAAGCTAGGAGTGATTTCTCATACTTGAATTTGCTTGCCATAGTAGAGGGTAAATTTTCAGTTCCTCAAAACTTCTTAAAAAATAAAATCTATTTTTACAAAAAATTTCACCGTAAAAATTGATAATTAACGTTGAGTTTTCTTTCCATAACACTACAAGACCTCCTCTACATCCTTAACTTTAATTTAAAACCCATTCGTAAAACCAATTCTCTATTTCATTTTATTTATTTCCAGCCTTCATAGCTTTGTCTCAATCAGACATATCACTTTTGATCAGGCACTATTCACCAAGTGGCGAAGGGTCAAAATTGCTCACACGTGCTCGAGCCCACAGTAATGCCATAAGGATTTTCATTTGCCTTGGCAGGGATTCTTAGTAGACTCCACCTTTGTAATTATAACTTTTGTTTCTTCTTCTTTATCTACTAATCTAGGTTACTAATGAGGATCTGCATTGACCTCCATTTCCTTAATCCTCCAGCACCCCCAACAAGCCTCTTTTGGTCCCTATACAAATTTTTTGGTTTGTATTCTTTCCTTGCTTTTTATTTTACCTTTGATTGCTTTCTATACCAATTTACTTATGTTTTTTTGTCTTGGTTATATTCTCATAGTCTTGTCAACTTCTTTCTTATTGAATTCAGTTGCTATTGGGGTATAAAGTAGGTTTTATACAATATTTCCTTTGATTCAGACGAACTTATTACCTTTCGCTTTCCCGTTTCTCTACTCTCCTCTCAATGTTGTTTTCCGCCTTGGGTAGGCTCTTCATTGATTACATTGAACACCCTTCCTTCATACAACTATTCGTCTCCGTCCATGTCTATCTTTTTGGGCTTTTCCTGACACGCAAAGTTTGCTCTAGATGTCCCTAAAATCACTCACTATATTGCATCCCCATGTCATCATCTTCTACCTTGCCCTCACAATCCTATTTAGTATGATCTATTAAACCATCTTTGGATTGAAAACTGGGGAGACATCCATACCTGATAAAAAACCACTAGTCGACCCAATAACACCAAAAGTTCTTTGGCGCCCCTTCATGGAGTTCTTTCGACACTCCTCACATAAACCAAACAACGTGGATCAAAGTGTCACTCCCATAAGTAGGGTGTGCTCCACCATCTCAACAAAAACCTAAGTTGTTTGGGATTTTTCCACGCCCAAAAGCAAACTCGGCAACCGAAAGCAGCAGCTTTTGCAACCTATCTTCAATGATCTGAATGGGACCTTCGTCAGTCCCACCCAAATGAATGGCAGATCAAAAGGTTGAGGAAATCCTACACTCCTTGGGATTTTCACGCCCGACTAGAACTGAAAATCAGATTTTCCTGGTAAGCAAACCTCAAGTAGTTTTGAACAGTTTCCAACTATTTAAGAACACTAAATCGGTGGTAAATCAAATAAATATATCCCATCTCTCTCTCTCTCTCTCTATATATATATATATATATATATATATTATATATATATATATATATATATATATATATAGAGAGAGAGAGAGAGAAAATTAGGTACAGCCAAATAAATGGAAACCTCTTGTGCACCGGAACGAAGCACCTCGAGTGACACTGTACTCGTGTTGCTTTGAGTTACTCGGGGGTGTACACCATGCTAGAGACTAAAGTATCCGAGAGGTTGGTCATGATCAAGGAGCGGGGAGTTTTATGAAAAACTTTCCGAGTTTTGGGTCACCTCTTAATAAAAATTCGATTGACCTCGAATAGCTTGACAGAGTCGTAATATTTATTTTTTTTCGTATATCCTTCGATACAGTTTTCATAAATGTGATTCTTGGTGCGTTGGAAAATGCACACATTGGGTTATCCAATGAATAAAATAGACTAATTTTGATAAGAAATGTTTTTTCTGATAATTTTCTAATCATATTGAGATCATATAAACAATTTGTTAAAGCTATCTAATGCTATAATTTTTTCGTTCAAGTTCAAATTTTTTGAAAAGAATACAAAGAGTTTTTTCCAAAGAATAAAAGCCGACTAATTTCAACTATAATTACATGATCTAAAAGTAAGCATATAACGGTGAAATACATGAGAAAGGAAATATTATCTCATACATATCACTCAAGATATGTTGGTATACCCCTTGACTAAAGGTATAACAGATGATCTTTTCTCAAAGTTTGAGATGTTTTATTGTTGTGTAGGTAAAAATGACATTACTTAGAAAACCCCAAAAAAATGGGAAGTAAACCCGTATGTCATATCATTTGGCTCGAATGGCAAAGTGGAAGATGTGAAGCCGAGAAATGGTCATTCTCAACAGTTTCACGAAAACAACTAGATAGGTTATCTAACTGTTTCGTGTGGACAGTTACGGAGCAAATCCACAACAGCACGTACGAATGAGCTCTATAACTAATGGATAAGAGCTCCATAAACGAAAAGCCCAACCTCGATATATCGAAGCTCAAGAGTACCACACAGAGAATATACATTGAAAACAAAGAAAACCTCTCATAAAAACCTTCTATGCGAAAACCGTAAATCATACTTCAAAGCTTTCTCTAGTTATGCTCTTTGTCTTCTTCCATTTCATAATGTGCAACTGATTTCGACGAAAGCTGTTGAAGAAACCTGCTGAGGCAGTCGGAGAGTCCAGCAGCCAGACTTCGCTAGAATCCACCAGTTCTACACATCACCATTGATGAATCCCACCTAAGAATCATGCACCACCACCTTGGCGATGCCATTCTTCAACCGAGAGACTGGTAGGAAAGTTGGTCTAGGTCGCGGATCAGTTAGCTCAGCAGGAATACTCCCTGTGTTGACTTTAATCAATGCCAGCCGACCCAATAACACCAAAAGTTCTTTGGCGCCCCTTCCCGGAGTTCTTTCGATGCTCCTCACATCAACCAAACAGCATGGATCAAAGTGCCACTTCCATAAGTAAGGTGTGCTCCACCATCTCAACGAAAACCTAAGTTGTTTGGGATTTTTCCACACCCAAAACAAACGATGAAAACTTGATTCTTTTTGGCAACCGAAAGCAGCAGCTTTTGCAACCTATCTTCAATGATCTGAATGGGACCTTCGTCAGTCCCACCCAAATGAATGGCATATCAAAAGGCTGAGGAAATCCTACACTCCTTGGGATTTTCATGCCCGACTAGAACTGAAAATCAGATTTTCCTGGTAAGCAAACCTCAGGTTGTTTTGAACGGTTTCCTACTATATAAGAACACTAAATCGGTGGTAAATCAAATAAATATATCCGACCTCCCTCTATATATATAATATATAGAGAGAGAGAAAGAATTAGGTGCAAGCAAATAAATGGAAACCTCTTGTGCACCGGAACGAAGCACCTCGAATGACACTATACTCGTGTTGCTTTGAGTTACTCGGGTGTACACCATGCTAGAGACTAATCTCTAAGTATCCGAGAGAGGATGGTCATGATCAAGGAACGGGGAGTTTTATGAAGAACTTTCCGAGTTTTGGGTCACCTCGCAATAAAAAATCGATTGACCTCGAACAGCTTGACAGAGTCGTAATATTTTTTTTTTATATTCTTCGATACAGTTTTCATAAATGTGATTCTTGGTGCGTTGGAAAATGCACACATTGGATTATCCAATGAATAAAATAGACTAATTTTGATAAGAATTGTTTTTTTTATAATTTTCTAATCTTGTTGAGATCCTATAAACAATTTGTTAAAGCTATCTAATGCTATAATTTTGTCGTCCAATTTCAAATTTTTTGAAAAGAGTACAAAGAGTTTTTTCCAAAGAATAAAAAATGACTAATTTCAACAATAATTAGCTAAGTTATAGCTTCTTGTTTTAGGAAGGTATACTCGAGTACTTTTGATAAAGTCGGATTGTTTTCTCTATAAGTCATATTTAAATAATTCTTGATGCATTGCAAATGGACAAGATAAACATTTCACGTCTTTAAAAATCCAAAAAATGCTCTTGAAGATGAATTTTTGGTAAATTCTAGGACTAAAAATAGATTCTAATAGGTTGGTAGTTGTTGGTTTTATCATGCGACTGACCACAAAATAACCAAACTCAAAAAGAAAAATAAAGGACAATCAAAACGAGATTTTTATTAATTATAAAGAAAGCGGGCTACGACTAAGAAATGAGAAGGTACAAAGAGCAAATGAAATCAAGTTGATATATGTTTGATTGATGGACTCCTTGGGTAGTCACTTCTTTTTATAACACAGTTAGCTGACGTTCTCCATTTCTTTAAATGGCTCCCCAATTTCTTCAACTCCTATAAAAAATTCAAAGTTTAGATGGTAGAGTGGGTTGGACTTTGGTTTACTTCTATAGTGCCAATCCTTATCTAAAGATGGTTGTACTAACGACCATTTTTCATATTGTTTATATCATGAGCTTGTTGAAGCAAGCAAAAAAAAGAATAGCATTACCATAAGAATGTTGGAAAAATCACAATAGGGACTGTCTTTCAATCTCTTTTGTAATACGTATTGTCATTTCATTTAATGGGGAATGGTATGACATGCGGCTGCAAGCACAAGTGAGTATGTGATCATATTTTCAGTGGCATGAATAGAATTTTAAAAATTAAGAGTTTACAAGAAAAAGATGATGGATATTGTTGTTACACGGCATCAACATGCAGGATAATATATATAAAAATATAAAGTGTGAGGAAGAAAAAGACAAGTTTCCTTTCTAGGTTTAAATTAGATTTTCCTGTTAAGCAAAACTCAGGTTGTTTTCAACAGTTTCCAATTATATAACAACACTAAATTGGTGGTAAATCAAATAAATATATCCCACCTCTCTCTATATTTTATATATATATATATATATATATATATATATATATATATATATATATATATATATATATATATATATATATAGAGATAGAGAGAGAGAGAGAGAGAGAGAGAGAATTAGGTGCAAGCAAATAAATGGAAAAACACTCATGTTGCTTTGAGTTACTCGGGTGTACACCATGCTAGAGACTAATCTCTAAGTATCCGAGAGAGGATGGTCATGATCAAGGAGCGGGGAGTTTTATGAAGAACTTTATGAGTTTTGGCTCACCTCGCAATAAAAATTCAGTTGACCTCGAACAGCTTGACAGTCATAATTTTTTTTTTTTTGTAAATCCTTCGATACAGTTTTCATAAATGTGATTCTTGGAGAGTTGGAAAATGCACACATTGGGTTATCCAATGATTAAAATAGACTAATTTTGATAAGAATTGTTTTTTTTTGATAAATTTTCTAATCTTATTGAGATCCTATGAACAATTTGTTACAAGCTATCTAATGTTATAAATTTTTCGTCCAAGTTCAAATTTTTCGAAAAGAGTACAAAGAGTTTTTTCCAAAGAATAAAAAAATGACTAATTTCAACTATAATTAGCTAAGTTATAGCTTCTTGTTTTAGAAAGGTATACTCGATCGACTAAAGTCTCGAGTACTTTTGATAAAGTTGCATTGTTTTCTCAACAAGTCATTTAAATAATTCTTGATGCATTACAAATGGACAAGACAAGCACTTCACGTCTTTAAGAATCCAAAAAACACTCTTGAAGATGAATTTTTGGCAAAGTCTACGACCCAAAATAGATTTCTAATAGGTTGGTAGTTGTTTTTATCATGCAACTGACCACAAAGAAACCAAACGCCCGACTAAGAAAGGAGAAGGTACAAAGAGCAAATGAAATGAAATAAACTACAAGTTGGTGTATGTTTGATTGATTGACTCTTTCAAAATGAGTAGTCACTTCTTTTTATAACAGAGAGTGAGCTGACGTTCTCCATTTCTTTAAATGACTCCCCAACTTCTTCAACTCCTGTAAAAAATTCAAAGTTTAGATTGTAGAGTGGGTTGGACCTTGGTTTACTTCTATAGTGCCAATCCTTATCTAAAGATGGTTCTACTAATGACCATGTTCTCATATTGGTTATATCATGAGCTTCTTGAAGAAAGCAACAACAAAAAAAATAGCATTACCATAAGAATGTTGGAAAAATCACAATAGGGACTGTGTCTTTCAGTCTCTTTTGTAATACATACGTATTGTCATTTCATTTAATGGGGA
This sequence comes from Brasenia schreberi, assembly GCA_036023115.1. Classification (NCBI taxonomy): domain Eukaryota; kingdom Viridiplantae; phylum Streptophyta; class Magnoliopsida; order Nymphaeales; family Cabombaceae; genus Brasenia; species Brasenia schreberi. Next base: position 18,194,303 of record JAYKKT010000074.1, on the reverse strand, counting down.
ATGGTATGACATGCTGCCGCAAGCACAAGTGACTATATGATCATATTTTCAGTGGCATGAATAGAATTTTAAAGAAATTAAGAGTTTAAGGATGTTGTTACACTCATGTCTTCTAAAAGGATCCGACATGAGCAAACGGCATCAACATGCAGGATAATATATATATAAATATAAACTGCAAGGAAGAAAAAGGCAAGTTTCCTTTCTAGTTTTAAATTAGAAGCTACTACTCGGTTCTTCTAGGCCACAAGAATCAAGACGCCAGAATATTGCATAAAAGACTATACGACAAACTTACTACTGTATGTCTTGAGGTTGGCAATATTGGGATTGGATGTTGCTGTCGCTTTGTATCAATAACAGATCGACCCAAACACAGACCCATCTGTTTTGCGTCATTTTGGGTGGATACAGATGTGAACCACTCAATGTGCTCGTGTTCGAATATTCTTATTTTGTTTGGGTGGACACAAACACGAACATGTCAGCAGCGATTCCATTTTTCATGTCGTTTTATTTGTCACAAACATAATTTTTCAGGTCATTTTCGTGTCCGGTTTTCAGGTCACGTCCGAAATTGTCACCCCAAATACCACCAGAGTTGCCTGTTCTACTTTTTCAGCACATCAAAAGATTTGATCTTATCCTACTTTTGCTCATAAAAGGAGGATCTGAACACTCCGCTGCATAAAGATTTAATCAAACCTAAAAAGAAAACTTGAAGTCCCCACACTCATAATGCCTGATGATATGATGATGTGACATCAGCCTATAACCAAAAAAAGAAAAGCCTCCATAGATTAGCTTTAAATGAGTAAACGTGCTCTCTCGATGATCAATATTAGCTTTAGAGTTTGGTGCTTGCTGTAAATAGATACAAAAGCAATGTTGTCGGGTTGTGTTTCGAATCTATTCGTGTCATAAATAGATTCAGTACTTTTTAATTTTCATTTTTTTAATAATCTTCACGCTTTCATACTCGAATCAGAACTGGCTTGGAACCAGTAGTTCCGAAACCATAAGCAGGGGGTGGTTGGATTATGATTCCAGGTTCTGGGATAACTGGAACCAGCGGTTTGGAACTGCCATGTGAGCCCTAACTTTTCACTATATAAACAAGTACTTTTGTCTTCTTCTTTTTAAATCAGAAGGCCGATGCTTAGGACTCACGTGTATTGAAGTCATGACCTTCAACTTGTGAGTCGACCCAGTGTACGGGTGAGTTATTGTTCGTTGTGCAGAATGTGGGTGCTTTGTACCACAGTCATGACCTTCAACTTGATAAGGCAATTCTTTTCGTTTGGGAAGATAAATTGCATCTCCTACAACTACTACTACTACAACTACAACTACAACTAAGCCTTTCCCCATACTAGATGGGGTCGGTTACATGGATTCTTTGTTTCCACAGATCCCTATCGTGTGCCATGTTAGCAATTAACTCCCAATAAGCTAGATCATTCTTTATTGTTTCTTTCCAACACTTTTGTGGTCATCCTCTACCTCTTTTAATACTTTCCAAATTTAGTTTTTCTAACCTTCTTACAGGTTCTTCTTTTGATCTTCTTTCTATATGTCCAAACCATCTTAAACGATGTTCTCTCATTTTATCCTCTATTGGTGCCACTCTTAATTTGTTTCTAATAACCTCATTATGTATACGGTCTTTTCTTGTATGACCACTCATCCATCTCAACATCTTCATTTTTGTCACAGACATCTTTTGTACATGTTGATGATTAACTGCCCAACACTCATAACCATAAAACATGGCAGGCCTAATTGCTGCTCTATAATATTTACCTTTTAATTTTAATGGTATCTTCTTATCACAAAGAATACCTAATGCTCCTCTCCATTTTAACCAACCAGCATTAATTCTATGCATAACATCTCCATCAATTCTTCCATCACTCTAAAAAATTGACCCTAGGTATTTAAAACTTTCCTTCTGAGAAATGCAATATGTGCCTATTTTAATTTCTATGTCCTCTGAAGTAACCAAATGATCAAACTTACATTCCATATATTCTGTCTTTGTTCTACTAAGTCGGAGGCCTTTGCTTTCTAATGTTTCTTTCCATAGTTCCAATTTTCTATTAACTTTTTCCTTAAACTCCTCCACTAATGCAATGTCATCTCCAAATAACATACACCAAGGTACTTCATCTTGAATATGTTTTGTTAACTCATCCAGCACCATTATAAATAAGTATGGACTTAAAATTGATCCTTGATGTAACCCAATATTAACTTCTAAGAAGTCTGTCGTTCCTTCATGAGTTCTCACACATGTTTTTGCACCATCATACATGTCTCTTATAAGGTTAATATATGTCAATGGGATACCTCTTTTTTCCAAAGTTCTCCAAAGAACCTCTCTCGGTACTCTATCATAAGCTTTTTCTAGATCAATAAATATCATGTGAAGGTCTTTCTTTTTTGCTGTAAAATGTTCCATAAGACGTCTCAAAAGGTGAATCGCTTCAATAGTAGATCTGCCTAGCATGAATCCAAATTGGTTCTCTGTTGTACTTGATACTTGTCTGATTCCATGAAATCAATCTGAGAAGATAAAATAGATTATGTTTCTTGAAAATTGCATGCCTTGTCTTTTCTAATAAAGATATTGACACAGCATCATGAGAGGACCTACCATATCTTTTATAACCCTTTCGTAACCTTTTTAGCCTGATAAAGATAATATCGTATGCCTCTTAGAGATGTACTTAGTAAAAAATTGAGGCTGCAAAATGATGTGAGGTGTATGTAACAAGGAATATGTGCCAAGAAATCCTTATACTTCAAGCAAAGGGTGGATCTCTTCAAAGCCTTCTGCCTTGGTGGAAGAAGTACATAAAGAATAAGTATCCAAGTGACCCATGAGATGGAAAGGGAGCTGCCTACTAAAAAGGCAACAGTAGAGGTTTTGTCTGTGCTTGGCCATCTTATTGATCACTGATTTAAGGCAAGTTTCACCACTGCTTTTTCAAAGAGAATCAACCTTAAATGGTATAGGAAGAGATGTCAAATTTAGTGCATGGTGAACCGACGGGTTTACGGCACCAATGGGGTTTACCCTGATCAAAAGGACCCTATTGTCTAGATGGGCGGTCGAGGTTCGATTATCCTGGGTGATGGATACTTCCTGTACAAGCCGATGCTTAGCATATGCCCAGGCAGAGTATCGTCGTCTATGTTGATTCCCTCAAAAGGCAGTTCTTCCTAAGTTACCAATAAAAAATAATTAAAATAATTTACTTAAGCCAATATGATCCCACTTTTATCAGTTGATGCTCATGCTGTTCATTGGCCTTATCTTTTATCAAATTGAGCTGGATCCTTTTGCTCACGGTAGGGCTGGTAACTGAATCATGGCCTGGTTAGGCTAGACTAGTGACTCATCTGATACAAACACGAGCAATGAGCTCATAAAAAATCCAACCTAAATGAGCTCAACAAGATTCGCTATTTCAAGTAACAAATTAGATTTTTGCTTTGGTACGGTGAGGAGGCCAAAGCCAGATGCGCACCACTGGAGTATCAAATTCATCACCTTCATTTTGTGGGTCGACCCGTATAGCCAGGTGAGCTATTGTTCATTGTGCAAGTATGAAGAAGATTTTACAGAGAACCTCAATACTCAGAACTTGACAAGTAAATTTTCCACCATCAAGTAGTGGGGTTAATCTAGAGTTTTCATTTCATAAGTTTTCAAGTCCTTGGTAGCTGGTAATATTGGCTAGCTTCTATCTAGAGTTTCAGACTGGAGATCTCATTTGGTCACATAACGAGCAATGGCTCACCTTGCTTGGGGATCGAGTCATAAGTGGAAAGCCATGAGTTAGATACTCGGGGCATGCATCTCGTTTTGGCCTCTCCAACAACAACAACTAAGCCTTTTCTAACACTAGATGGAATCAGTCATATGGATTCATTGTTTTCATAGAGTTTGAGGATTGATTGTTCTAATGGTTAACTCAGCATGAGATCATTCTCCTTCCAACACTTTTGTGGTACTCTTTCTCTTTTAACATATTTATTGTCTAGTATCTCAAGCATTTCCCCCGAATCCCATGTATCGTAAAAAGCAAAACAAGAAATAGCATGAAAACAGACATAAGCCCCTGGTTTTGAACTCAATTGAGATGTAACCTGTTTGGAGGCAGCCAGGGGCATTCGGTCATTTCTTTTCACTTGAGAGAATCTATCATTTTCTAAGCTTTTTGCTTCTTTAAAGTATAAGATGTGACATTTTGGACGCTAGTATGAGCCTTTTGGATTTTATATCTGAATGTGATCTCAAACACATTAAAAGTTGGATAATAGCGGCCGAGAGAAGTCTCTGACTTGTATTCTGACATGTGAATCTTGCTTTCCTTGTCAACCTTCCATTATTTCAAGTTATTGGTGTGCATATATGTGAGATGATTGCCTCTATAAATATCCCCCCAAGCAACAAAGACATCTCGCTACAATAACAAGTCTCCTCTTCATTACCAAAGCCCAAGAGTTCATATCCTTCTTGTCAAATCTTGATGGATCACAGTGTTGCCTTGAATAACAAAGCCATGCAAACTGAGCTCATGGGCTCATACAAGCACCATATGGCCAGTAAGACCAAGCAAGTGTTGCTAGAGGCAAAGAAGCTGAGGGTGTACACAGATGGCTCGGTTGACCGTGCCCCACAACCTATCGCTAAAGCATCTCAGTTTGCGGTGGATGGTGTAGTCAGTAAAGATGTCGTTATCAACCCCATAACTGGGGTTACGGGTCGCATATATTTTTCGCATGATGGTTATGCATCTTCCACCAAGCTACCTTTGCTGTTTTACTACCATGGAGGTGGATTTTGCACTGGGTCAGCATGTCAAGTCCAGACCCACAACTTCCTTCAATCTCTTTGTAAAGTTACAAGAACCCTGGTTGTTGGTGTTGACTACCGGCTATCGCCAGAGTATCGTCTCCCTACACAGTATGAAGATTGCATAGACGCACTGTTTTGGGCGGCTAAGGGGGAAGATGACTGGATCGCAAAGCATGGAAACCTCACCGACTGTTTTTTATCTGGGGAGAGCTCTGGGGGGAATCATGTGCACCATGTGGGTGTTAGACTTGGTTGCATGGCTCCAGGGTCAAGGCCCAAGTTAATCATAAGAGGGCTCATTCTGGTTCAGCCTTTCTTTGGGAGTCAAGATAGGACATCTTATGAAGAAGAGTATGTTAAGAAAGGGCCCCAAAATGAGCTTTTAGCTAGATGGTATGACATATTATGGAAGCTTAGCCTGCCCCATGGTGCTGATAGAAACAGCCCATATAGTAACCCAAGGACACACATATTGAACCTCGCAAGCCCAGTCAAAGTCCCACCTATGCTCATTGCTATAGCAGGGCTTGATTTGCTAAAAGATAGAGGACTGATGTGTGCGGAGCTCGCACGAACCCACATGAAGTCACAGGTAGAGGTCATGGTGGAAGAAGACCAAGATCATAACTACCACATATATCAGCCGAATTCACCTCAACAAAGTCGCCTTCTAAGCCGAATTTCGCAGTTTATCAGCTCACATTCATCAGTTTATATTAGTGAGTCTTGGTGTGTGAGTGGGATGAAATTCTACAGTTGATACATGTTCTTAAGGAACAAGTCCTTGTGATCTATGATAGTTGTGAAAATTATGGTTTTGATCTACTCAAATAACATAAGCTTCACTTAATCACAATCATCTATTGCTGAAAGCGCCATTTTGCTACCCCGATCTTTCCTATTGGAACTTAAGAATAACATTCAGGTAAGGTTTCCTGGCACAAATGAAAAAAAGAAATGAGAATGAAGAAACAGGAAGAATGTCCATTATTTTCTCGGTCACAATGCAACTGTGATCTTTACGACATTCTTATAGCACTTTGTTGATTAAAGAGAGAGATACTACGTGGAGTGCAATAATCAGCTGACTTATGAGCGTGGTTAGAAGCAGCTAGTTGGACACAGCCCAATGGTTGAACTGGGACCGACCTGACCCTGGAACTAGCCAACCGAAAGTGCGGGAACCGGTAGCAGGGATCCCATGGTTTGGTTCATAGGAATCAAACCAAAACCAGAGTTCTAATTCATTTTCTTTGTTCCAATTTCGAAATTTCACATTTGTTTCTTGAATTTTCAAATGAAATCTGAACTGAGACAGGGCTGAAACTGATGACCCGAACCTGCAAGTAGGTTCAATACTCTCATTGAGACCAAGGATAAACTAATGCCGTTGAATCAATTGATTTGACATGATAAAGAAGAAAAGCAACATTACCTCCGGTTGTCAAGCTTCCAATGAATGTTTCAACGGTTGTTGTGGGCTTGCTTTCCGAATAATGGCAAGGACCACACGGCGGTCGCCCTTGTTAGTGACCCCATCAAGGTTTGCCACAATACTTTACTGCTTGTGTTGCTTGGGCGTCCTTGCCCAAGCTCTTGAAGACAAACCATGGGATCAAAAATGACCATGAGCAAAGCGAAACCATACAAATATCGATTACCACATGGTGCCCGGTGATTGGGGTCGTTACAAGTACGACAACCATATTGCCACTGCCAGTATTACTGTGGCAAGTTTATTAGTATGTTGAAAACCATGGAGAAGGACAAAGGGGGAAAAGGCATGACTACTCAAATCAATTGATTCGTCATGGCGAAGATGAAAGTGGATCAATGACAGTACTCGAGGTTCAGATCAATATTGCTCTCATAAAGCAAGGGAACTTTGGCTTCCCTTGTTCTATCAAGAGACACCGGAAACCTCAGTTGGCTATTGAAAATGAACAGGATGGCAAGGGAAGGGCAGTATGAAGATGGTATGGATGAGACTGGATATCTGAGATTCATTTTGAAAATAATGCCACCAATCAAAGAGACTCGGACCAACTCCGTAAGGTAATTTTTGAGTTCTTTTTAGTCTTGAGTCGGGCTCCAACCAGATGTCGGTGACTAAATATAACGAACAATTTTAGTGAAGGTGCACTTCGTTTCCCCAGTGGAGAAATAACTAAGCAGCCTGTTTAGACATGACCAGGTGGCTGGTTTTGGTTGTTGGTGGAAGAATCAACCTCCGAATTGGTTCCAACAAAGATTTCCTCCTAGCTTCTAATTCCATTTGTGTTAAGTTTTGCCACTGCAGGCGCACACATTTTAATTAATCGTATCATAATACGTTTATGCATAATCTTACATAAAGGCCTCTACAATTCGATCTTTGAGACCAAAACTAGAAATTTTAATTAAACGTATCATTATACTTGAATTTAATGTATTATATACATAAAATATAAAGTAATTCAAATCTCCATCATTTATCTCAAAGATCAAATGAAAATGGATGATCATATACACAACAACATCAACTAAGCCTTTTATCATGCTAGATAGAGTCGACTACATAGATTCTTTGTTTCCACGTAGCCCTATCATGTACCGCTGACAGTTAACTCAACATGAGTTATATCATTCTTTATTGTTTCTTTCCAACACTTTTGTAGTCTTCCTCTTACTCTTTTAACATTTGTACAATCTAGTTTTTTATACCTTCTTACTATAACTTCATCTAGTCGTCTTTCAAAATATTCAAATCATCTTAAATAATTTTTTCTCATTTTATCCTTTATTAGTGTCACTCTCAATTTGTTTCTAATAACTTAATTATCTATAAGGTCTTTCCTTGTTTAACCAATCTCAAGTCTAATTAGTGCTCTATAATATTTAACTTTCAACTTTAATGGTATCTTCTTGTCACATAGAATACCTTACACCCCTCTCCATTTTAACCAACCTACATTAATTCTATGTAACATCTCTATCAATTTTTTAATCACTTTGAAAAATTAATCCTAAGAATTTAAAACTTTCCTTATAAGGAATGCAATGTATCAATCTTTATTTTTATATCTTTTGAAATAACCAAATGATCAAACTTACATTTTATATATTTTGTCCTTGTTTTACTAAATCGAAAGCTTTTACTTTCTAATGTTTCTCTCTATAATTTCAATTTCTTATTAACTTTTTCCTTAAACTCATCCACTAATGCAATCTCATGTGCAAATAACATACACCAATATACTTCATCTTCAATATATTTTGTTAACTCATCAAGAACTAATATAAATAAATATGAACTTAAAGCGGAACCTTGATGTAACCCAATATTAACTTCAAACAAGTTTGTCATTTCTTCATAAGTCCTCTCACATGTTTTTGCACAATCATATTTATATATATCAATAGAATGCATCTCTTTTCCAAGATTCTTCAAACATCTCTTAGCACTATATCATAAGCTTATCAATATATACCATGGGATAGCTCTTCTTTTTTGCTCTAAAATATTCCATAAAACGTCTCAATAGTTGAATAGCTTCAATAATAGATTTGCTTGGCATGAATCCAAATTTATATATAGTATAAGAATTCATGATTGCTTTAACATTTGGTAAGAACAGCATACTTCGTACACCATCTGGATTTAAGACTCTCTCTCTACATATATATATATATATATATATGGTCTGTGTAAGAATTCATGATTGCTTCAACACTTTGTAAGAACAGCATACTTCGTGGAGTACCATGTCACGCCAGATGAAAAATTGTGTACATTTTGAAGTTTAAACTAGAAGAGGACTACTTCGAAACCTGGTACAGAAAACGGAGAGAGAGAAGGGGGGAGCGTGCAATGCATTCTAGTTGAACCATTGTACATCATAGTTTTAGAATCTAATCATATAGATGTGACCGCCTCAACCCCTCATTAAATATTTACAGACGTTTCTTGACAAATATATCGAATTTTATAAGGGTCAACGGTTTTAGCTTTCTCAGCTCATAAAACCCAATAGAAGCATGAAAATTTGCGTAACTACACGATTCTAAGATTTTTTAGCATTCTAAACACATTCATGCAGCTGTTTTTCTCACGAAAAATGCATGAAATGGAAAATATAGTCCTCGAGTGCAGTACAAGCTTAAACAGGATATCTTTTGATATGCACACAGCATTTTGCCTCAAGATCATTGCCTATATATATATAATATATACTTGAGGAAAAACATTGTTGCATTTGTTGCCTAGCTGCCGCAAAGGAAAGCCTCTTGGAAACACCAACTGGAGGGAGAACTAAAAGTATCAGAAAGAAAAGATAAAGCACAACTATCATTCTTGGAGTTAAATGCTAACATGGCACAAGATAAAGCACAATGATGACTGAGAAGCCAAGTATCCTACGCCACCTAGTGTGGTTGAGGCTTAGTTTTGATTTAGTTTGGAACGAAAAACTATTGAATGTGACAGTAAGGTAAATACAACATACACGAAAAGCTCATAATGCATGTTTGTTGGTTTTGCTTTGTGAAGTAGCAGATAGGGATAAATACAACAAGCACAACTTAAAATACCTGCTTTTTTCGTAAAACAAGATAATCATCTTCTTCGTCATGCCAAGTTTGAGGAAGCTGTCATCAACACAAAGTCTGTTGCTTCCTGAACTCACACACCATATCAGCTACCCACTGCAGCTGTGACGTTGCTCAGAGAAAACAAGGTCTCAGCATTGCAGTTCCTTTAATGTTAGTTATTTTCCACTGCCATCTTTCAGTCTTCTACCTCTGTTTCTCGCCATGGTTTTGGCGACTGCAGATGACATTCAAGGCGGCCACCTATTCTGAACACTGAGCCGACTGCCACAAGATCATCCACACAAAGACATGCGCGTGGTATTCTTTATGTCAAAGAACACATGTATGTTTTAGTATCTCAACCAAAGTTCTACATTAGCAAAAGATACATGGTCATTCAAGTTTACAAAAACGTGCATTGTGATTGTAAAAGCAAATTTCACCTCAGAGTGCATGATTCTGAGAAGGAACTTCTTTTAAAGTGGCTGCAGTTTCAGGCTCCAGAGCTAGACAAAACTGTGGTAACGGGTCAGTTTTTTCAGGGATCTGGCAAGAAACAAAACGACCACCATAAGTTAATATCATGAGCAAAAACTGCAAAGCAGAATGAAGACAATGCAGTCAAGCAGATGCCAGACCCTTGCGTGTTTCTCCATCTATTTATTACTCGAAATGACCCGTCCAATCTCCTAATACAAAAAAAATGCTTCTAGTTTTCCACTATGCTCCTATGGAAACTGAACAGTACTAAGCCTGATTATAACTTCTAATCATGTTTGCGCATGTCGTCTTTGTGGAACTAAACTTGGCACGAGAGAGACCACGACATCAAGCCCACAGTTATACTAACAGAGCCTTAACCATCATCGCAAAAAGGAAGATGAAACCTAAGATAGCATACAAGATCCAAAAAAAACGACCATCAGAATTTAAGCTAGACCCTTGGATCAGTCAGCAGCTCCAAATGCATATATTGTTACAGCACAAAAGACCAGCATAGAGCGGCACATAATAAAAAAAAGTACCCCCTCAAAAGAAGACTAAGATGGGAAGGATAATATTGCATCATAAGTCACTGGCCCTTCAATTGGCCTCTAGTACTCTCAAGAGTTCTCTATTCATCTGTTTCATCAAAATTGATGCCTTACCAGATTTGGTTTAGGAGTTGATCCACTGGAAAGCAAAAGAAGATTTTCCACAGCTGATTCTCGAATATTAGGCGCCTCTAGATTTGTATCCACCCCTTGGTCTTCTGATTTGACAACTTCATCAAATTCTGTATCTCTTCTGTTGTTACCCTTTCTCCCAGCTCCATGTCTTTCCTTGGACATCCTTTTTCTGGTACAACCAATTAAATCAAACTTTTTGAAAGAAGAAAATGCTCCAAAACGTGTCTAAATTGAGCTTGTTACATATCATGAACAATCTTACCTTCTTCTATGAGCATTACAGTAGCTGAAGCTTGGAGAGGATGAAAAAATTATGCCACGTAAAGGTTTTCCATCAATAGTAGTTTCAATTTTGTACCCACACTGGAGAATATCTGTAATTGTAGCTTCAAATATGTTCTTTTCAGCAGGTTTGGCGTTACAGAATGAATTATTTTCAACACCTGTATTCACAAACATTTAGCAACTACCAGCTTACATACGAAAACATCCTCACAAGCCAAAACCATTTTCTCCAACCTGACAAGAAAATGTCCCATAAAGGAAGACTACTTAGAGAATGACCAAAAGAGAGGCAACAGAAAGGACTCCATGGAACAGGAACCAAAATAAACACTTGTTTTATTGGTGTAACTCCATAGAGCAATAGCGGAACAGAAAAAGCCCTACCATGTACAAGCAACTGTATAGAGCACATGAATAAAGAACTGAATCCAATTTTACAAGCTGAGTAGTCATTATGAAAGTATGCTTTAACATACACCTTGATTATTTCAAGTTTTTTTTCCCACAATTTTAATGCGTGCACCATTGTGTACAGGTGATCTATATGTAACAGACAAGCAGAATATAAACATGAACAGCAGAGGTCCTAATGGCATATTCCTGCAGGTGTGTAACTGGTAGGTTTGGGACAGACTACAAGCTAAAGAGTGGGCCAATTAAAACAAGATCTGATTCAATAGCAAAATGGTTTCAACTTGTTGCTTAACAAGAATTAGGAACAAAGGAAAGCAAAGAAAATTAATTCACCTTTTCCCACACTAGGTTGGTTGGAGAATGCAACATGATCCATGTCACACAGATACTTCTACTATATACTTCTACTATGGTGCCGCACTGGTGATGGATAGTCGGACGTTCAACACCGTACTTCTCCTGTGTCTGACGCTTTGACCTATGTTGAGTATTTTTTACTCTAAAAGTTTTAACTTACATAGTTCTGGTGCTATTTTAAAGGGACATTTGATGGAATATTTATTTTGTTTGTGAATAATAACTTATGAAAGCTAGGTTTTCATTTCGTTTTATGACATTATCAATTATATAAAATAATATATGATTGACACTTGCACATTGGCAAGTCCCTATGTCCATTTTTTAAAAATTGCCATATCTCACACCTATGTTATTAATAGTACGTTATAGTGTTTTAGCGGTTCATAGACTGCGATAGCGTATGCATATTAACGGGCAACCATCGTGGGTGCTAAATGCACTCTTAATACCGCTTTAGTGGTATGTTATAGCCGTATTAGCATACATGGTTATTTGGGTCAGGTCAATCGAGACCCGACACAAATAAATAAAAACCTAACCTTCGCTGGTTATGTTCATTCCCCCACCTGCTCTCTCCCTCTTTCTTCTGCTTGCTCTCTGACGGTTACCACCCGCCTACCCTCTTGCTCTCTCTTCCGCATGCTCTCTTACGACTGCCACCCGCGCGCACCCCCCACCATCCTATAACTATTTTTTTCTCTTTGGTCCCCCTTGTGCTTGTGTCTCTCTATTGCTTGATGTGTCCCTTCTCCCTCTCTCTCATGAAGTAGTTCTAGCTCTCTCTCACACCAAGCAACGTAGCAACGTTATTGTTGCTTTCTGTCTGAAACTTTTCTCTCACAATCACTCTCTAGGAAAAAATAAAGAAATCAATTTACGATTATGTGCATGGAAAAATAAAAGAAGGCTCAAAAGATTTTATGTGCAACGTTATTGTCGCCCGAATGTAGAAATAATTTTCAGAGAGGTCTTCACATTTTGAATATGGACGGATGCGGAGGAAGCTAGTCGTAGATAATAAGATTCATATTGGTTCTTGCAACATCGAAACATTATTCGGTAAGCTAATGGAGGTGGTAGATACTATGATTCGGAGAAAGATTCATATTCTATGTTTACAAGAGACAAAATGAGTTGGAGAAAAAGCAAAAGAGATAAAGGATACAGGTTTTAAATTATGATACTCAAGTAAAGAAAAGGTTCGAAACGGAGTTGGTATATCATAAATAAAGATTTAAAGGATAGTGTAGTAGACATACAACGATATGGTGATCAAATCATGACATTGAAATTAGTGTTAGGAGCAGAGGTTTTGAATATAATTTGTGCTTACGCACCCCAAGTAGGACTAAAAGATAGTATAAATACAGCTTCTTGGGAAGAGTTAGATAAGGTGATTCAAAAGATTCTACAAAGGGAGATGATTTGTTTAGGAGGAGACTTAAATGGACATGTCGGTAAAGAGGCATTAGGATATCAAGGGATTCATGAAAACTTTGGTTTTGGAGATATAAACGAGGAAGGTAGGGAGATTTTAAATTTTGCTATGGCATTTGATCTCTTTATAGTCAATACAATCTTCAAAAAAACAAGATGAACATTTAATTACTTATAAGAGTGGCTTATCACAAACACAAATTGATTACTTTATTTGTAAAAAAAAAGATAGAGCGTGTTGTAAAGATTGCAAGGTAATTCCAGGATAAAGCTTAACCACCCAACATCGACTTTTAGTTATGGATTTATAAATAAAAAAATAGACAAAAAAGAAAAGAGTGCATCGAGCTATTCGGACTAAATGGTGGAACCTCAAAAGTGAGAAAGAAGATATATTTAAACAGAAAGTCCTTCAAGGAGATGTTTGGAATTATGTTGGTATACCCTGTGATATGTGGAACAATATGGCTATACATATTAGGAAAGTGGCGAAAGATGTGTTAGGTGTATCTAAGGGAGGTGTACCAGCATAAAAAGAAGCTTGGTGGTGGAGTGAAGTAGTGCAAAATAAAATCAAGGCAAAGAAGGCATGTTACGAATTACATTATGCTAAGAAAACTAGTGAAACTTTAAAGACTTATAAGAAAGCAAAGAAGGAAGCGAAAAAGGCCGTGAGTGAAGCAAAAGCTAAAATTTGAGAGGATTTATATAAAAAAAACTCAACTCAAAATAAGGTGAAAGAGATATTTTTAGGATAGCTAAGGCTAGAGATAATAAAACTAAAGATCCTAGTTATGTTAGATGCTTCAAGGACGAGGATAAAAATTTTCTAGCGGCAAATGATGATATAAGAAATAGATGGAAAAACTATTTTTATAAGCTTTTTAATGAAAATAAAAATGTTAGTATTTGCTTAGGAGAGTTAGCCAAATCAGAAAAGTATATAAACCATAAATTCTATCGACGTATTTAAAAGAACGAAGTCAAAGAGACTCTTAAACATATGAAGGGTGGTAAATCGATAGGACCATATAATATTCCTATAGAAGTTTGGAAAATACTAGGAGAAATAGGAATCACTTGGCTCACAAGACTATTTAATGAATATGGAAAAACCAAAAGATGCCCGATGAATGGAGAACAAGTACACTTATACCCATATATAAGAACAAGGGAGACATTAAAAATTGTGTGAATTATCGAGGTATCAAGTTAATGAGCCATCCTATGAAATTGTAGGAAAGAATTATCAAACGTAGGTTAAGACAAGTATAAGTACAACAGAGAACCAATTTGGATTCATGCCAGGCAGATCTACTATTGAAGCGATTCACCTTTTGGGATGTCTTATGACACATTTTAGAGCAAAAAAGAAAGACCTTCACATGATATTTATTGATCTAGAAAAAGTTTATGATAGAGAACCGAGGGAGGCTCTTTAGAGAACTTTGAAAAAAAGAGGTATCCCATTGACATACATTAACCTTATAAGAGATATGTATGATGGTGCAAAAACATGTGTGAGGACTCATGAAGGAATGACAGACTTCTTTGAAGTTAATATTGGGTTGGGTTACATCAAGGATCAACTTTAAGTCCATACTTATTTATAATGGTGATGGATGAGTTAACAAAACATATTCAAGATGAAGTATCTTGGTGTATGTTATTTGCAGATGACATTGTATTAGTGGAGGAGTCTAACGAAAAAGTTATTAAAAATTGGAACTATGGAGAGAAACATTAGAAAGCAAAGGCCTCCGACTTAGTAGAACAAAGACAGAATATATGGAATGTAAGTTTGATCACTTGGTTACCTCAGAGGATATAGAAATTAAAATTGGCACACATTGCATCCCCCAAAAGGAAAGTTTTAAATACCTAGGGTCAATTTTTTGGAGTGATGGAAGAATTTATGGAGATGTTACGCATAGAATTAATGTTGATTGGTTCAAATAGAGAGGAGCATCAGGTATTCTTTGTGATAATAAGATATCATTAAAGTTAAAAGGTAAATATTATAGAACAACAATTAGGCATGCCATGTTTTATGGTTCTGAATGTTGGGCAGTTAATCATCAACATGTACAAAAGATGTACAGAAATGAAGATGTTGAGATGGATGAGTGGTCATACAAGAAAAGACCGTATACATAATGAGGTTATTAGAAACAAATTAAGAGTGGCACCAATAGAGGATAAAATGAGAGAATATCATTTAAGATGGTTTGGACATATAGAAAGAAGATCAAAAGAAGAACCTGTAAGAAGGTATTAAAAACTAAATTTGGAAAGTATTAAAAGAGCTAGAGGACGACCCCAAAAGTGTTGGAAAGAAACAATAAAGAATGATCTAGCTTATTGTGAATTAATTGCTAACATGGCACATGATAGGGATCTGTGGAAACAAAGAATCCATGTAGCCGACCCTGTCTAGTATGGGAAAAGGCTTAGTTGTTGTTGTTGTTGTATATGAAAATATATGGAGGAGAAGCTTCTAGTATGGAAGCTAATATAGGGGGATGCACCCAATATGTATCGTCTTAATCATTTGGCTCATGACCACATCTTTATAAGGGGTCCATGGACTCATTTGTCCATCACCGGACTCATTACGGCAGAAAAATCGATACAAAAAAGAAGAAAGAGAATGAGTATGTATATCAATTAGTAGGTGGGCGTATCAAAATGGCATCCCTTTTAATGTTGTTAGACCCCCATCTTTAAGTGATAATTAATGATATAGGTTAGTTTGGACTTAGCATGAAGGTTTCATAGTACCATGAAGTTAGAACAACATGGAAAAGAAGGTGAGAAGAGTAAGAGAGTTTACATATACTACATATGGATGCTCCATTATGTCATATGGATGGACTGATAAAAGGCTGAGAACACTAATAAATTTTTTAGTGTATTGCCCTCAAGGTATATTGTTTCTTAAGTCTATTGATGCATCCAAGGTTGGAGAGAATAATGTTGTGAAAGTAGTTACAAATAATACGGTAAATTAAGTGGGAGTTGGTAGAATATTGATGGTTGAATTTAATCATTTGCTTTGGATACCATGCATTGCACACTGTATATATTTGATCCTTGAAGATATTGGGGAGACAAATAAACCAAAAGGCATATTTTTATATAGCCATGGGCAGATATTCCATATGATGAGACATTTTACTGGAGGAAAAAAATATGTAGGCTAACTATGGCCCGTTTTGCTACTAGATTCTTAACATTGTATAGCTTATGGCAGTCAAAAGAAACTCTAAGGTTTATGGTTATCTCTAAATAATGGGAAAAATATCCTTTATTAAATAGTATTAAAGGAAAGCAATCTAAGACAATAATTTTGCAACTCATATTTTGAAAGGGCATGAGTTTTTCACTTTAGAGCAATGGGTTCCTTAGATGTTTTATGTATAGTGGATAGTAATGAAAAACCAATCATGGGCTATATCTACAAAAAGATGAACCGTATGAAGGAGTAAATAAAGGTATTATTTGTTAATCTTTAATACTTTACTCTTTTACTTGGTTAAATTAGTTATATATTATTAATCTTGGTAATAACATTTTATCTTCTTTTATGGGTTAACTTAAAGAACAAAGAAGAGCAATATGCTTTTATTTGGGAGATCATAGACAAAAGATGAAACAAGCAAATGCATAAGTCATGCTGCTACATTATATTTGAATCTAGGGTTGTATTATGAGTATGAAGGAATATAATCTAATTTTGAGATTAAAGGTGGCTTATTTAAGTTATTAATATACTTTTACGAAGTAAAGAATAACAACAACAAATCACTCAACTTAAGAGTTACTCAAGTGCCTCGAGTGGTTTTGGACTAGAATTAGCTATAAGTTCAAGTAAAGCATATACACTAGGTAATTAATTCAAGCAACTTTATTTTATTTTATTGTTACGATATAAGTGGGATTTTTGAATTTGATTAATTTATTGTTTATAACTTTATATATAATTTTATCATAGTTGAATGGTGGATTTTGGCTATGGATGCGGTAAATTACAAAATTTTGCTATATGGGTTTTGAGTCTCACTTGTAGTATCACCCCATGTGAAATCAACTGGAGTAGCTTTGAAATAGTAAGAATTATATTTCATAAATAATTTAATAAAATTAAAGCTATTTTTTATTAAACCATACCTTATTATGGATTATTTTTCTTATCTTAGATTCATACAAAAAAAACAAAATAGATTATTGCATCAAAAGCTTAATGACTTAGCTTTTGTGTGATATAATGAAAAGCTAAGAAGAAGGTACGAAGAGAAAAGTTAATGCTAACTTCGACCCCATCATGTTGGCATCGATTGAAGATCATGATGAATATCCAACTGATGATGAGTTTGTTGGTGGCGATGAATCACTTATATGGCGAAATATTGATTTAATATATGAAGCATCAAGAGGAAGAGTTGATGTATATACCAGTGTTGTCTGACGCGTATCGTATCGTGTATCGCTGGGCTCCACGATACGGGCGTATCGTATCATATTTTAATATTAAAATAATGTAAAAATTAATTAAAAATCAATAAAAAATAGTAAAAAAAAAATCAAGAAAAAATCAAGAAAAATATGATAATTGCTTTAAATTCATATAATGTAAGTTTAGTACAGATTGAGCATTCAACATTGAACAATTGCATCCAAATTTACATATTTTGAATCCAAAAAATAAAATACAGACACAGTTTACACTACAGTTACATATAATGTTACATTTTACAAATTATAATCAGGATCATCAACTAAATAATCTTCATCTTCTCCTTGTTGCAGATCCTCATCATCATCATCAGCCACGCCCACACCTTCTTCTTTTGCGCTCCTTCCAAATTAATACAGGCAACGTTTTCTTCTGTTAGGAGGGCATTTTCTTCAGTGTCTTCCATAACCCAATCTTCTAATATATCAAAATTATCCAAACTTATTGGATCGAACTGACTTTCTTCTCTATTTACTTTTTTTAATTGCCTATGACACAAACAAAGATAAACAATTAGTAAGTAATAACTGTAATATTATCAATTGAAAACTGAAGTTAAACAATATTGAATTGAAAATTTGAAAGTAATACAACATTACCTTTCACGAAGGCGCATGTTACAACGAATATAAACCAAATCATTAAGCCTTTTGTGTTCCAATCTGTTGCGCTTTTTTGTATGGATGTGTTCAAAAATACTCCAATTTCTTTCACAACCTGTAGCACTACAGGTTTGGCTTAAGACTCTGACTGCAAAATCTCTAAGGTTTGGATAATCACTTCCAAACCTGTTCCACCAAACATCTGTAAACAAGTACAAACATTAGAGGCATAATAATCCACAATAATGTAAGATGCAACTTAAATATGAAAATAAACAATTTACCTAAACGCATCGTAGTGCGGTTGCGAATTGCAACAGGCAAACCCATCAAGTGAAGAGCATTATCATATATCTCCATCTCTTGATGTATCGCATCTGCTATGCTCTCATCAGGGACTAATATGTCGATACAATCAATGATTCCTCGATTAACCTCACCGTCCCTTTTGAAGGTTCCTAAGTACCTGAATGATGGGTTTAGATAATATATTGCTGCATGAATAAGCTGATGCAATTGTTTATTCCATCTACTATCAATTATTTTCCACACGGGCACATAATCTCTCTTTTTTTCATTAAAATTATTTATGATGGCTTCTTTTGCCCTGTCCATGGCTTCATAAAGATAGCCCATAGATGGTTTCTCCTCGCTATCAGCCAATCTCAAAACTTTCACTAAAGGAAAAGTAATTTTTAATAATCTGACACATGCATTCCAAAATGAACTTCTAAAAACTGTTTCTGCAATCTCATTCAACTTTCTATTTCTTCTGTTTCGAGGCAACTCTGCAAATTGTTGCCACTCATCTAAGGAGAACATTCTCTTCAAAGCTTGCTTCTATCTCACAATATTTTGTACAGATAAGAAGTTTGTTGCGAACCGAGTTAAAGGTGTGCGAAGAAGCTCTACACCTTCTGTATATCTCCCCATCATACACAACAAAGGCATGGTTGTAAATGAATTTTGTAATATCTTGGCAACACTCAGTTGCTGCCTTTATTTCATCCATCTCACCAATGTCCTCGAGGATGAGATCTAAACAATGGGTTGCACATGGTGTCCAGTAGAAAGTCCCATAAATATCAGCTAACTCTTTCCCAGCTACTTTGTAGTTAGCTGCATTATCTGTAATCAATTGGACCACATTCTGTAGCCCAACCTCCTGTATAATCTTATCAAATTCTTCTCGTAGGTTCGCTGCAGTGTGCCTCTTCTCTGACATGTCTAGAGATCTCAAAAACATAAGTCCTTTAGGACAATATACAAGAAAGTTTAGCAATGTCCTTCCTCGCCTATCGGTCCATCCATCTACCATAATAGTGCATCTTGTTTCCTTCCACGACTGTCTCAAAGTCGAACAGTATTGCTGCACTTCAATTACGGTCTGATCTAATATCTTCCCTCTCAACTTCTGATAAGAGGGCATCTTATATCCTCGACCAATGTTTGCAATTGCATCTGCCATTACTTGAAAATGAAAATTGTTTGTTGCATTACACGGAATGCATGCATCATAAAACCATCTTCCCACTGCAAGGTCTGCCTGATCATGCAGTTGTTCTGAAGCCATAGCAGCATGAATTCCTGGTTGAACACCAGGTGTAGTGGAAGGAGGAAAGAACGAATGTATGCTAGAAGAAGAAGCTCTTCCTCTACTCCTTCTTGAACTTCCTCTTCTGACACCTCCAAAGTCTTCAGTTGCAACCCTCTTTCCTCTAGTAGGTGCTCGTGAACTGCTACTACCAATCTCTGTTCTAGAATCTGAAGGCAAACTATCAGTGAATCCAAATCCAGTGACAGTAGCATCATCAGCTTCTTCATACATCTGAAAATCATTCTTTTGTTGTCTCCGTTCTTGTATGTTCTCAATCATCTGCAGGCATTGTCATTTAATACCTTCTGGCAAACTTCTAACTCTGCCTTTGCATGGAGCAACTTCTTTTCTGATTCCTGCTAGGTGGTGTTTCAACCTTGAAATTCCACCACTAACCACCTTTTCACAAAATAAGCATCTAATTTTTAACCTTAAACCCTCAACTGGTATACCCCACTGTCATGTTGGATCATCAGACTTTGAATGAGAGTATCTACCACCCCTTCCTGCCATCTCAATAGAATACTTTAATTCAAACAAAAACCTGAAAATAAAAGCACTTCGTAAATCCCCCAATCTTCAAATAACACTCAAATCGAGTGTCTCCCACTTCATGAATGCAATAAAAATCGTATACACACACTTAATAACTTCATATTTTGTCATTCAAAAAAAAACCGAAATAACACAAAAAACAACAAATATAAAGGAAAAAATAAAAAATAAAAAACATTAAAAATATACCAAAATCCGAGTTTGGAGGCTTGCATGGACACCGTAGGGCACGATTTTGGAGCTTTGAACACTAAGGAGGCGAAAACTGGCTCTTAGGGAGCTTGAGGAACCCAAGAAGAGAGAGGAAACCCACGAAAAATCGCGGGTTTCAGTCGGCTCGAGACCCTTTATAAGGGTCCCAAGGCGTATCGATACAGGCGATACGGCCCGTATCGCACGATACAGTGCGATACTCTGAGTTTCACGATACGGGACCCCGTATCGTATCGTGGATCACACCGTATCATACTCTTATAAGAGTGGCTTATCACAAACACAAATTGATTACTTTATTTATAGAAAAAAAGATAGAGCGTGTTGTAAAGATTGCAAGGTAATTCCAGGATAAAGCTTAACCACCCAACATCGACTTTTAGTTATGGATTTACAAATAAAAAAATGGACAAAGAAGAAAAGAGTGCATCGAGCTATTCATACTAAATGGTGAAACCTCAAAAGCGAGAAAGAAGATATATTTAAATAGAAAGTCCTTCAAGGAGATGTTTGGAATTATGTTGGCACACCCTGTGATATGTGGAACAATATGGCTATACATATTAGGAAAGTGGCGAAAGATGTGTTAGGGGTATCTAAGGGAGGTGTACCGGCACAAAAAGAAGCTTGGTGGTGGAGTGAAGTAGTACAAAATAAAATCAAGGCAAAGAGGGCATGTTACAAATTACATTATGCCAAGAAAACTAGTGAAACTTTAGAAGCTTATAAGAAAGCAAAGAAGGAAGCGAAAAAGATCGTTAATGAAGCAAAAGCTAAGATTTGGGAGGACTTATATAAAAAAACTCAACTCAAAAGAGGGTGAAAGATATATTTTTAGGATAACTAGGGCTAGAGATAAGAAAACTAAAGATCTTAATTATGTTAGATGCATAAAAGACGAAGATGAAAATTTTCTAGTAGCAAATGATGATATAAGAAATAGATGGAAAAACTATTTTTATAATCTTTTTAATAAAAATAAAGATGTTAGTATTAGTTTAGGAGATTTAGCCAAGTCAGAAAAGTATATAAACCACAATTTCTACCGACGTATTCAAAAGAATGAAGTCAAAGAGGCTCTTAAACATATGAAGGGTGGTAAATCGGTAGGACCAGAGAATATTCCTATAGAAGTTTGGAAAATACTAGCAGAAATAGGAATCACTTGGCTCACAAGACTATTTAATGAAATATGGAAAAACCAAAAGATGCTCGAGGAATGGAGAGCAAGTACACTTATACCCATATATAAGAACAAGGGAGACATTCAAAATTGTGTGAATTATCGAGGTATCAAGTTAATGAGTCATACTATGACATTATGGGAAAGAATTATCGAACGTAGGTTAAGACCAGTATCAAGTACAACAGAGAACCAATTTGGATTCATGCCAGGCAGATCTACTATTGAAGCGATTCACCTTTTGAGACGTCTTATAGAACATTTTAGAGCAAAAAAGAAAGACCTTCACATGATATTTATTGATCTAGAAAAAGCTTATGATAGGGTATCGAGGGAGGTTCTTTGGAGAATTTTGGAAAAAAGAGGTATCCTATTGACATATATTAACCTTATAAGAGACATGTATGGTGCAAAAACATGTGTGAGGACTCATGAAGGAACGACAGTCTTCTTTAAAGTTAATATTGGGTTGGGTTACATCAAGGATCAACTTTAAGTCCATACTTATTTATAATGGTGATGGATGAGTTAACAAAACATATTCAAGATGAAGTACCTTGGTGTATGTTATTTGCAGATGACATTGTATTAGTAGAGGAGTCTAAGGAAAAGGTTAATAGAAAATTGGAACTATGGAGAGAAACATTAGAAAGCAAAGGCCTCCGACTTAGTAGAACAAAGACAGAATATATGGAATGTAAGTTTGATCATTTGGTTACTTCAGAGGACATGGAAATTAAAATTGGCACACATTGCATCCCCCAAAAGGAAAGTTTTAAATACCTAGGGTCAATTTTTCAGAGTGATGGAAGAATTGATGGAGATGTTACACATAGAATTAATACTGGTTGGTTAAAATGGAGAGGAACATCAGGTATTCTTTGTGATAAGAAGATACCATTAAAGTTAAAAGGTAAATATTATAGATCAGCAATTAGGCCTGCCATGTTTTATGATTCTGAGTGTTGGGCACTTAATTATCAACATGTACAAAAGATGTCTGTGACAGAAATGAAGATGTTGAGATGGATGAGTGGTCATACAAGAAAAGACCGTATATATAATGAGGTTATTATAAACAAATTAGGAGTGGCACCAATAGAGGATAAAATGAGAGAACATCATTTAAGATGGTTTGGACATATAGAAAGAAGATCAAAAGAAGAACCTCTAAGAAAGTTAGAAAACTAAATTTGGAAAGTATTAAAAGAGGTAGAGGACGACCACAAAAGTGTTGGAAAGAAACAATAAAGAATTAACTAGCTTATTGGGAGTTAACTGCTAACATGGCACATGATAGGGATCTGTGGAAACAAAGAATCCATGTAGCTGACCCCGTCTAGTATGGGAAAAGGCTTAGTTGTTGTTGTTGTTGTTGTTGTACTACTATATTAGGGTCAACCGCTAACCGCTATTGATCAATACTCCCACACCCACACTGTATATGTGCTGCTTGACATAGAACATAAGGACTTCCTATTAAAAGATCCAACAGTTTTATGCAAGCTGTCAACTAACACAATCCTCCTCCTTTATCCGGGCTTGAAACTCGCAATGTAAAGGTGAACCCTTAAGCGGAGTTAAAAAGAAAACTATTACACAAAATAAAGAAAAAGTTTGAGTGAATCCTATAATCTCCAAGATCCAGATTCTTAGATCCTTTCAAGAAGGGAGTACCAAATAAATTGACAAAAGATTGAGTAGGACAAGCTCTCACTAAAAACATGCTTATTCGTATAGTTGAGGACAAGAAAATTATTATGTATGCTAAGTAGTACTTTTTAGGAATCTGACAAGATAGATGATTGATAGATCAGGCTGATCACCTGTTTGCCCATGCTTGAGAGAAGAAAACGGCGTAAGCAAATCAGGGATTTTGTCATCTTCAGCCACTTCTTTTGTTGAGCTGAGATAGTGTTCTTGCTGCTTTCTTTTCAACTCTTTTCTCAGAGAGAGTTTTTCTGGCTTGTGATCATATCCATTCTCGACTGACATCTCTGTTTTATACAAAAACTAAGAAAAGTTAGGAAGAAAGAACAGAAAATTAAATTTTACAAAAGGGTGGCTGCAGTAGAAAGATTTCAAATAACATGAAAAGATGCAGAGTGATCCAAAGATCAGAAGTTGAAAACATCCAATACCTGTATGTAGATAGTACATATCATCAAGAGCCTCGAGATTTTCATTGCAACCTCCAATAAAAATAAGCATGCCTTTTCTTGGATCCAAGCAATCTCCAGCTACAGAAAATCGAGCAGAAGGCCCTTCACTTGCATTTGAGATTTTGCTCCAAATACCTGTATCTGCAAGCAAGTAGAAAAAATATCATTTACCTCAGAAAAGACTCTGGAAAGACATGGAATCATAAGTGGAAAAACGAGCAACTTATAGAACCTAAGTGCACAGAAAAGCAACAAAGTGCTTGGTGGGCTCTGCTGATTTACATACCTACACAGCCATGCAATAAAAGTGACCACAAAAACAGAAAAACAAAAAATGATAACCGGATGAGATCAAAAGAAGAAGACAGCTAATTTAAGGGGAAGGAAGCTAAAGAAATACAAACTCCAAAGGCATTTTCCCAAAGGACTTGCAAAATATGAGAACTGTATCTTTCGATTTCAAGAGAAAATGGAGATACCTATATAGCATATTTGTTTAGGGTTCATTGACTTAAGTCCTTCATATCCTTTGTTTCTAAAAGAACACTGGGGACTAGCAGAACCCCACCAGATGCATACTCCAGTATCAAACTCCCAAGCCAGTGCGCTATGACCCTTTTACACCAACCCACTTCATGACCAACACAAGGTTAGTGTGACAGGCATTATCAGTAATGGCCTTGAAGATAGGGTTGTAGGACACTGTTTGAGCATAATAGTCATTGATAGTTACTGACATCTCCACTATATACCAACTATTGATTTGTGACGCTTGCCTTAACCTAAGTCACACAGACACTTCTAAGGGGTGGAGTATCGACCTCGACACGGGTGCAACACCGACACCGTGTCGGTGCAGCATGACAAAAAAAAATGCAGAAAGAACTTTTTTTTTTTGTAACTCACGGTTCTGCCGTCTATGGTGTATTTATCTTGTAAAACTCAATCAAAGAGGGAGTAATCCGTGAAGACGATGAAACCGAAGACTCTTAATCAACTCGTGACCTTATCTCCCATGATGACCACCTGAGTTATCTCACCATAGTTTCCAAAATACTCCTTCAGCTTGTCTTCCATTATCTCTCATGAAACTCCATCAATGAATATAGAAAATATCTCAACGCGGACCTTCTTCACTTCCTTTTGTGTGGATATTCCACGCTTCAAAATCTGGTATCGATTTTGAAGTTCAGCTCTTTTTGGATAAATGGGTCCGAACAGTGAAGATTGATTTGTGTATTATGATAAAATCAGTAGTTGTTTACCATTTATGTGTTTTGCTTTAATATAAAGGTGTGTACTTGCTATTGTCATATACTTATGTTAATTGATGTCTCACTTGTTGTAGCTTGAATATTATATATAATATATAATATTATATATAATATATAATATTATATATAATATATAATATTATATACCCTAACCGTATCGCCGCACCCAAAAAAATTTAAATTTGCCATATCCCGCATCCGCACCTGTGTGACATGGGCCTTAATATCTATATAACATATGGATATTGGCTTAATTTGGATCATAAGCTGAATACATAATCTAGACAGATTTCACTGTTAATTTTACAGGTATGACAGAAGATCTGCAAAATCAGGGAGCAAAACTTGGAGCCTGAAAATATAGTCGTGCACATGAGTTCCTCAGTCATCAGTGTCTCCTAGTTTGATTGTCTATATAGCCTTCTTATGGATCAGCATGTTTTTGAGGTCTATTTGAATATTGCGAGTGGAGGCAATCACATATATGACTATGAGTCACTGATTAAAGGAATCTTTTTACTTTTCTTTTATGTTTTTATTTGTTATTTCTTGTTCAGGGTTAGCCATTGGCATCTCAAACTGTTAGCTCAACCAGCCATAGCTTAGCTAGCCATTTGGGTTAGCCCCTCGCTTTCAATTGTCATGCTTCCTCTATAAATAAGAGGAGAATGACCTGTTGTAAAGTAGTATATGGACTATAATACAAATTTCCCCAAATCAAATAATGGCACATTAAAGTGACTGACATAAGTTAATAGAAAGAAGGTTGCAGTGATCGAAGAAGATACAGGTCACTGCTTCACTTGTTAAAGGACAAGACGGATTGAGTTGTTCTAAAAGTAAAATCATTTGTCTCAAGAATCACTCCTCCTCTCAATGCTATGCAATCATGATTATAGGATTCTAGTACCTCTTTTCATTTTTGATGGCCTAACTCAAAGTTTAAAAATTAGGAAAGCTTCTAACGAACAGGCTTATTTGGTTTTCTAAGCTGAACAACTGTTTTCGATGCTTTCCTAAGCAACTCGTGACATCATGGAAATGCGAGAAAGAAAACAAAGTCTATCAGAAGTTGAATACAGTGCCATGGCTACTACAACAACAACAACTAAGCCTTTTCCCATATTAGACGGGGTCGGCTACATAGATTCTTTGTTTCCACAGAGCCCTATCATGTGCCATGTTAGCAGTTAACTCACAATAAGCTCGATCATTCTTTATTGTTTCTTTCCAACAATTTTGTGGTTGTCCTCTACCTCTTTTAATACTTTCAAAATCTAGTTTTTCATACCTTCTTATAGGTTCTTCTTTTGATCTTCTTTCTATATGTCCAAACCACCTTAAACGATATTCTCTCATTTTATCCTCTATTGGTGCCACACATAATTTATTTCTAATAACCTCATTATGTATACGGTCTTTTCTTGTATGACCACTCATCCATCTCAACATCTTCATTTCTGTCACAGACATCTTTTGTACATGTTGATGATTAACTGCCCAACACTCAGAACCATAAAACATGGCAGGTCTAAGTGCCATGGCTACTATTACAATAAAAATCGTTTGGCCAAGGAGCTCATTCAAAAGAATCTTAAAGATGTACTGAAATAAAAAAGAGTGTCATTTACAGTCTCTCTCTCTCTGAAGTTGAATACAGTGCCATGGCCAACCAATAAAGTTATTTTCGATTCATTTCAACATTTTAATATCTACTGTTGAATCTTTCGATTTGGCACCCTTGCTCTTGGTCTCTCTTGTAGAAAACCTTAAGATTATCGTATCAAATAGATCATATATGAAATCTGGTTTAACAATGTAGATAATGAAACACATAAGCTAGAATTCCAGAAGATATGAAGCTAAAGCATACCTATGTTTAAGACATGAAGGTCATCATAAAGGTTTCTGTCATCAGTAAATCCCCCAAACACAAATAAGTATTTTCCAAGTGCCACAGTTGAATGACCAGCACGAGGAGTTAACACCTGCCCAGAAGTCTTTAGCTTTCTCCAAACAAGAGTATCTGTCAAAACATAGATCAGTAGGGCGAATGTAGATAATTTGTTTCCATGCAGAAAGAAAATATATCCTTAGTATTGATAACAAACGCAATAGAAACAAAATGAGAAGCAAACAAATGTGGGTTTGGGAACTGATGGTGAGACCCACCTATACGAGAGAAGCTCATGTTTTTCTCATTCACATTATAAGTTTGTTGTACGTTGGTGGTTGGACCAGTGTGAATTTTGTTCAGTAATGTCATCAAAGCCGTTTGAAAGAGGAACTTACCTGAATCTAATACATAGACATCAGACAGATAGTAGTCAGATGCATCTTCACCACCAAGCACGATGACTTTATTCTTCCAAGACGAACAAGTATGGCTTTCCCGAGCAGAAGGTGGAGCTCCAATTGTCAAACCATGCTCCCAAATGAAGGTTTCTGTGGTGAAAGGAGAAGGTGGAAAACTAGTGATAAATGTTTCCTCATTATCCATAGGATTCTAATACATGCATTATCAAGCATCGGGTATACTTAATATTTTTCCACAATGAATTCTGCATGAATAAATGTGGCACAAGAAATTAGTGGATGTGTATTTTCAAAGGGGAGAACAGGTGACCTCAACATTCTTGGAAGAACAAAACAACACTGAAATATGGTACTTTATTTACAGTTCCAATCAAATGCAAAAGTCTCCACTATTTTGTGCAAGTAATTTGAAAAATGGCATGCCTTCTGATGTTTTGTTACATTAAATTAATTGTAAAATAGTGTTTTTTGAGGAGGATATGCTGGAAACAGGTTCAAAATTGCACTAAAATGACAAGACGAAGAGAAAAATATCAAACTATTTGACTAAAGAAATCACAAGATGCAGAGAACATTAGAATATTCACCAACTATCAAACAAATAATGAATCTAATGACCATAGGATGTGAGAACAAAATCAATTCTCAACACCCACCAAAATGAGCAAGAAGTCTGTAACTGTGTAACATCATAATACAAACAGGAAAGTGAAAGCTAAGCCCTTTGAAACAGAATATTCACCAGATATGGCAATAAATCATTAGAAATCAATACAATAACTCTCAGCCCAGTTACCGGTGTCCAGTATGTAAAGATCATTGTAGTACACTTCAGGGTCGTCACGTGATTTTCCACAACCACCAAATATGAAAAGACGCTTGCCAACAAGTGCTGCACTGTGTCCTTCCCGTGCGTCTGGTACATCACCACTTACATGAGGTTGAATCCACGTATTTGCAGCTATGAATAAAATAAGTTGGTTAGATTTCTAACCTACACCCATGAATATGCCGGAGATTAACGTCAAGAGACATAACAATAGATTTAAAACAGACACATTACAGTCTAACATCATTCTGTCAACAAGACCTTCCTTGATGTCTTCATGAGTAGCAAGAAAGTTGTTTTGACCTCTAATTCATTCATAGTCTCCATGCAAGGTGTAATGCATTACCAAGAACGAATATCCATTTGGAGGAGTGTGAGCAACTAACGAAGAAGAAAATGCAAACTAACAGATGACATTTCTTATGGGGGTGGTTGTATTCTGGCAAACAAATATTCAAAGGAACACGTCTAACATTCAAATGCAGGTTGCATTTACGCTTCATTTTAGCATGACTTCTATCAGAAATACAATGATAACCAAAATTAAATCTCGAAGATAACCTAGGGTTTTCTCAGAAGAAGATAACCTGGTTCAAATACTAGTACAAATGCACTGGAAGGAAGACCACATTGGAGTCCTAACAAGATTGTATCAACCACAGTCACAGAACCATATGAAACTAAATATAATCAAGTCAACAGAAAATAAATGAGAAACTTACTGGTATCAAGAACATGCAAATCATTCAAGGGGTTCTTCCCGTCCGTGCCCCCAAATACAAAAAGGTTGCTCCCCACAGTCGTACAAGTGTGACTATCCCTCGGCGATGGTGGTGCTCCTTTCATCACGGGTTTGCTCCATGTTTGCTTAACTATGAAAAGTAATCACAAGAAATCCATAAAAATGTAATACTTTGCAACATTCTCTCATATACTCACATCACAAAAACCATAAAGAAGCAATAGTTCCTCCTTTCCTCTCATACCCACAAAAGAGAAACTACAAAAAATCAAAACTTTAAAGCACAAACCAGCAGAAACTTGAAGACAAAAAGAACTCACTCGTGTCGAACACATGAACATCATTTGTCTGACAATTATCTTTCCCGTACCCACCAAAAACATACAGAAACCTGCCCCCTTTGACGGAATTGCATGTATGGCCCCACCTTTTGCCAGGCCCCAATGTGCCCCCTTTCCTTCCTGGTGATTTCTTTCCCTCCGGGGTCTCTTTGGATTTCCTCGATATTTTGACCCTCTCCCACCTCATATTCTACCTGTTAGACAACACCCTTTCTATTTTCTCTCTTCTGCCTTTGGCATAGGAATCACCTCCTTTCGATCTGTATCTCAAAGAACATGAAACTATCATTAGCCATGGAAAATGAAGATTTCCCCCCGTAAAAAGTCTTGAGAGATGCAAGGAATAATTGGTTTTCACCCAGGTAGAAAGCAAGTGGATTTGTTTTGATGGAAATGATGTCTTGTTTTTGGAACAGAAAAGGGCGGACGAGAATGAGAGGACAAAGAGGCAGGAGTGATTAGTGGTATGGTGTAAGGAAATGTTAGGGATTCACGCAACTTCATGAAGTCCTAAGGTTTCTGTAAACTAAATCAATGCAGCAGTTAATTTCCTACCAGCCAAGGGTGATTCACTATTATTGCCTTTACTGCGGAATGCTTCAATTTAATTGCACCTAGTAATGGTTTTACAGATGTTGTGGAGGTTTAGAGGCATGCTCAACTTGGTGCAAGATTTATATATATATATATATATATAGAGAGAGAGAGAGAGAGACGACGCTTTAGATGATTTCTTAGAGCCTTGTCTGAGGGGTCGCTTGCTTAGTGCTGTGGGCTTTCGGTGATAGAACATTACCATGAATTTTACAGGCTAGGTTCCCCAAATCCTTAATAAGTTGTATTTTGTCTCGGACCTCTTTCTCTTTTTCTTTCTCCAAAGCAGTTTCCGACTTTCTTTATTCCCTAACATCTGACAATGCTTCACGTTGATCAAAAAGCAGCTAAAGTTTAAATTGCTGCAAGTTGAAATATTAAGTCTCATTACACACATTTTGTCCTTTCATAAATGTGCAGGTTTGTAGAGTATAATCTTGCACTTTGACTCAACTATAAGGTGATAATATATAAAATATATAAAGAGATAATAGACATGATCCGTTTCGGTTGCGGTTTCAGTATCGGTTTTGGGATAGTTTTGATTTGAGTCCAGCTAGAACCAGTAATTTTATTAAAAAAATTAAAAATAGACTAGAAAACAACAGTTTGAAACCACTGATTCTGGATTTACTAAAGGTGAAACCATAACCGAACCAAGTGGTTCTCAGTTTTAGGCCCAATTCTGGTTTTGATTTCACCGATTTTGGGTTAAGTCAGTTCCTAACCCAGTTCAACTAAAGTTGAAACCCCCGAATTGGTTAAGAACACGTCATGTTTAAGAAAGTATGTATTACTATTTATACACTTGTTCATTCTTGAAAATCTCAAGAAACTATCTATAGAGATGAATGACAAGTTTATAAGCAAAAAGTACACATATACGAAGAGTATACTTGCAAAAGTAAAAATATACTTACCATTTTGTACTTTTAAGCTCAACGGTCCATCCTACGTAATGGATTACTTAGATTTTGAAAAATATGGCAAGGAGATTTTTACTCTCTCTCTCTCTCTCTCTCACTCTATATATATATATATATATATAATGAAACCAAAGCTTTTTCCACGTTAAATGGGTTGGTAAAATGATTTCTTGATATCTGTCGGGCTCAACTTGTACTGTATTAATCTCAAGAAAAGTAGGGCCATAGTTTATTATCTCCTTCCATCACTTTAGAGACCTACTTCTACATTTTTTTTGAAGTGCTTACTGTTTCCTTCTAACTCTTTTGAAGTCTACATCAACCTCTTGTAGAGTGCTTGTCATCCACTTTATGACTGCACTGCAACTTCATGTGATCGTTTCTCTCGTGTAGCATCCTTGAAGCTGGTCTTTCTCTTCTTAATTTCTATTTGAACTACAGTGACTCTGTTCATAGAATCTCAATATGAAATCCAAACTCTCTCTCTTCTCTCTCTCTCTCTCTATATATATATATATACTTATATATATATATATATATAGAGAGAGAGAGAGAGAGAGTTGTTAGTTATATTAAGACGGTAATTAGATGAATAGAGAAGGTATTCATAATCAAACAAAATGACAGTACCAGCAACAACAAATTGAAGCTAATATGAAGTCGATTGAGCCCAGTTACGTGCAGGTTTGAGCCCTGCAGTTCAAGTGTAACTTTCAGATGGCATTCTGGAGACATAACATCTTTCTTCTGGTTAAAACATGGAGTCCGAAGCTAGGCGTTCATGCCTCAGCTGTTGAACTCACTACCTTCATCTTGTGAGTCGAGTGCCTTGTCGGGTGAGCTAAAGGTCTGAGTGCACACGACTGACTTCCAACTTGATATTAAGATGCGTGACAGTGTGCTGGGAAATGTGAGTTGCTTGTGATTCTGCTCAACCGACTGGAAGCCGAGCTGAGTGAATCTGTTTGTGGCTTGTTTAACTCAAGAATTTGTCATGTTTCGAGTTGTAGCTTGTTTGAGCCGAGCTGAACATAATCTGA
Organism: Brasenia schreberi; assembly: GCA_036023115.1. NCBI lineage: Eukaryota > Viridiplantae > Streptophyta > Magnoliopsida > Nymphaeales > Cabombaceae > Brasenia > Brasenia schreberi. The sequence goes on along the minus strand of JAYKKT010000074.1, from coordinate 18,162,312 downwards.
ACACAAGCCAAGTTAATTAGCTAAATACAAATTGCTCGTTAGACAAAAGATATAACTTTTCATATACAATTTACAAGAAGAACTAGATTTCTTGATTAGAAGATGTCAATTTTATTTTTTATGTCTCGTAAAATTGAAAGATTTAGTCATCTTGGGTCAACTGAGTATATCCAAGCTCAATTGCTCGTTTAAGAAATGCTCAGCTCAAACTCAAGCTTGCTAAGCTTTGGTATCTAGGCTCGAGCTATACGAGTGCTACGTTTGAGCCGCTTGAGCTTGGTTCGCTACGCACTTGACCGATCTCATGATGAGCTTGATTGAGTCATGCTCGACTGAGCTTGCGAAGGAGCTTCAACCTGATATCGAATTTGGGTCCAACCAGTTAAATCTCCAACTTGCAAGATAAACAATAACTTAATTTGAAAAATAAAAACTCCGATGCCTTTAATTGTCTTATACTCATCAATAGTGGACTATGCTACATGTATGAAGTAGCTCATTTTTGCTTGCAAGCAATTCAAGGAAAATAAAGATGAGCTCGAGTTCTGATTTGTATCCAGCTCCGCTTTTGTTCGCTAAAGCTCCCATAAGACTGAGTCAAGTTCAAGTTATCGTCGAGGAGATCGCCAATTGCTCACAAGCTCTTAGTTTGGTTGACAAATGGGTTTGCTTTCTTCAGTTGTGGTTCAGGTTTGAAAATAATAAAGAAAAAGTAGGAATCTTAAAAAAAAAAAATCATAAAATCGGACTAGAACTGGCTGTTTGAACTACCGATTCCAGCTTCGATTTCATAGGAGGAGGAATCATAACTGAAACAAGGGACCGGAGATCGGTTATGGTTTTGTGTCCGGTGTTTCAGATTCAGTTCTGTTTTAGGTAATACCCACGGTTCTAAACCTTTTATGTCTTAAGACTGTAGATTCATCTGACATGGTCTGTTCCTAACCGACCCGACAATTCAAATCGAAATCGAACCAGGTTAAGAATGGTTTGGATTCAGAACCGGTGAAACTGGAACCAAAATTGGGCCCATCTGATTCGGTTCTGGTTTCACCCTTTAGCAAATCGGAACTGGATCTAAACCAGAACCGATGGTTTCAGTATTTTTAATATTTTTTTATAAAAACAATTTTTTATAAAATTCTCGGTTTTGAACCCAAACTATAATCGGACCGTAACCGGCAATTCTGGAACCGGAACCGATTCTTGGCCGGTTCGGTTACGGTTCCAGGTTTCGGGCGAACCGGACATGTCATCTGTGATGTGCACACGGGTCAATGGATTTCGGATTTGGATCATGTTTCGGTTCAAATCCGACCAAAACTCAACCGAGGACCGTGCCTTTTAGGGTTGCATGCTACGTGCCTCGGGGAGTTTGGTTTCTTCCTTCTCCTTGGAGCTCTCCTCGTCAGATACGTGCTCTTCCTCGCCGGCGTTTTGCCTTCCGACCGATTCCCGGCGAGAAATATGACGACGATTGTTGAAACTTCGGAGGAAGATCTCTCCTTGGCCGTCTTGAGGTTCACCTCTGAGCTCGCCTGGGCCGATGCCGGACCCGAGGTAGGAAAAAGTCATCTTCCCTTTCTCCTACTTGCTCGCCGCTGCGAGATGTGGGCTTTCGTAGTTGATTTAGCTTTTTTCTTGAGCACCACCACGTGACTGTCCTTGGGTCATTCCGTCGTGTTTTTATCCTAATCAAGTTTGTCTTTCAAAATTGAGGTTTTTGCGTTGCTTTTTTATTTGTTTTCTACATTTTTAGTTTTCTTCTTATCTCGATTTTGTATGCATCCGTGTGTTTACTGAACAACTTTGTCTGATTCGTTTTCGTTGGTGATAGGAGAATTTCATATTTCCCCCCTAATTGCTGCTTCTCTCTCTCCTGCTTTTTTTTTTTGTTAGAGCTCTTTCCCTAAGCATATTGAAGAAGCCTTTTCCTGCATTGGTTTGGTTAGCCGATTCATGGTCTATTTGTTCCTTCTCTTTTCTCGTTTTTTTCTGTAATTTAGCTTTATTCAGTGCATAGATAAGTTCTAAGTTATGTACAAAGATCGTTCTCCTGTATGCTGAAAAAATTTCTCTGAACTAAAATTGAACTGGTGGTAATGATCCCATGCATGGTATCTAGCTGGTATTTTGTTACAATTATCCTTTTTCTCTTTCAGAGAGAGAGGCAAACTTCTCATGGTTAACGTTACGTTATTGTGCTAGATTGCAGAGGATCAGGTGGCTAGATTGTGTGATGAGGCCCAAGAATTTATGGTGATGGGGAGATGGGTGGATTTGGCTTCCCTCATGCTTACTTCTGCTGACCTCGTATTCTCAAGGGTTTCGGATAAAGGTCTGGAATTAACTTGAACATATAGTCATGATCCTTTCTTTACGTTATTTTAGTTATTTGTTGCTAATTTTCAGTCTCATAAGTTTTAATATTATGTATTGTCCACAATGTTCCCTAATTTGGGCACTTGTTGCCTTTATCGTCTGGTTTCAGACTTAGATTGCATATATAGTGTTATTTGCAATCTTGTCACCAAGGCTCGTAGTCCAGATGAAGCATTAGAGATTGCAGATCGCATATGTAGAAAGGTAACCCGACAACCGAACACAAATCCTGAACTAGCTGAACAAGCAAATGAAGAGGTTGAAGTAACAGAACCAATTGAGAAGCCTGCCTTGCGATTGAAAATGTAATCACGTACTTGTTTTTCTTTATCATCTTCTCGAATATATCGTGTGCTTATCTTACTCTTGGTTTTCTCCACCCAGCTTGTTCAACCTTTACAACCTACTGGAACATCCCTACAGCAGGTTTTTTGTGTATGAGAAGGCCCTTGAACTTGCTACAAGGGGAAAAGTTACAGAGAGCATGATCCCATCTTTTAAAAAGATAGACAATTTTTTGAAAGAATGGGAGGTTGGGCCATTGGATCAACGAAGATTGTTCTTGAAAATTTCAAATGTGTTGGCAGAAAACAAAAGGTACCTAATAAAAAATGTCCAATGCGTTTACAATCTCATTATCAATTGTTTATTTAGTTTTCTTGACTTTCCAGTTCATCAAAGGAGTATTTCTCCTTTCTAACCAAGTACTTGGCAACCTTTTCTAATGAGGATGAACATACTATGAGTAAGGCTAAACCTGTAGCTGAAAGGGCCATCTTTGAATTTGTGAAAGCATCGGATATATTTCAGGTACTTGTACAAACTTATGGCAGTGGTATATTCCATGGTTACTGGGAATCATAATAATTTTTATGTTGACACATATTTTCTTGATGCCCTACATTTCTGTTTGTAAGCAATCATTAGATTTACTGTTATAAATGTCGTATCATATTGTATAATATGATGCAATATATCATAGTATACAGCAGTGCATGTTGTGATTCAGGTCCCTGAATTGTAAAACGTTGTGTATCTGGCTACATTGTATCATGTCAATTCTACAGTATGATATTGGCTGTACCATAAGATGTGGTGTTATGTGATTTAACCTTATGAGACTATAAACATTGCTCTGTTTTTGTCTCTGTTGTTTTCTCCCATTATCTCTCTTCCACATACACATCCAAAGGAGAGAATTTTTAATTTCCGATTCTTCTATCAATATGTTTTATCCGTTTTTCATGTTATTTAGTTGTTTTTTCTTTTCTTTTTTCTTTTTAATTTAATGCAATAACCATGAACCTTGTGATACAACAAATGTGGACTGCTGATTTTCTCGATACAGGGTTGTGCACAATATTTATGTTATTATGGCATATATCTTTTACTGTGTTAAACCCTGAGTCTTTTACAATGTTGGGTCAATAATCAGATGATTGAACACCACTATTGTTTTGGCTGAGAGCTCTTGAAAGCCCCAATCCACTAAGCTGAGACAGTCAATTTGATTCAGTGTTGTCTATATGTATTGTAATGTGTATCGTTTTTCTCTATGAGACAAGTGTATTTTATCGTATTGTAACGTATCATAAATTTGAAAAAATATTTGAAAAATCAGAAAAAATGAAGAACAAGTAAACAATTCTTATACATAAAAATTTAGATAAACATTCATCCATTGAAAACTAATTCAAATTATAAGTACAACTTTCATCACAAGTAGTAAATATTTTTTTAAATTACAACTTTCGTAATTGAAAAAGAAGAATCACATATTGTAATAAGAATCATCAACTAAATGATCTTCTTCTTCTCCTCCTCCTCCTCCTTAAGATCACCAACTTCAACAACAAAATCAATGTCATCATGATATCATCCTCTTGCTGACATTGTTGTGCTCGATCCACTTAATGTCTTCTTCAGTTAGAATGGCATTTGTTTCATCATCTTCTATAATCCACTTGTGACTTATTGGATCAAATTGATTCTCATACCTACTTGAAGATAACTTTCTTAATTATATAAGTAAATAAAAATTAAAACTAAAAGTTAAAAAATAAAAGTTGGAACTGAAACATTTAGTTAAATACTTAATTAATAATTATAGAGCAAACCCTACCATAGTAGGACAGATTTTCCGTGGAGGAGTTATCCATCTTCACTAAAAAAACCATGGCCCAATTTGGCATTAGTATCCTCTTTATTGGCCGGGCTTCAAATAACTGTGGCACACATTCTTTGAAGATGGAATCCGTTTAAACAATGGCTTTGTTAAACTATTCCCATGGGGGATCGGTCTCCAAACCTACTTCTTCTGCTCTGGTCGCAAATAGTAGTGTCTAAGTCGGATAGCCTTCGCTATAATTAATCTGGTAATTACTTCTCTTGTAGCTGCATGTTACAACGTATGAATACTAGATCATTAAATTGCATGTGTTCCAACTTGTTGTGTTTTTTTGTGTGGATGTGTTTAAAAATACTCCAATTCCTTTCGCAACCAGTTGCACTAAAGGTTTGGCTCACAACTCTTATTGTAAAATTTCTCAAATTTTCAACAATCAGTTTCAAACCTACTCCACCAAATATCTAACAAAAAAATATAAAATAAAGATATATTCCACTATAAATATAAGTTTTAAGAAACTGAAATATAAAGATAAATGGTTCATGTGTTTACCAATCTATTGTATATGCCTTAATCACTTTTTCTTTCATTAAAGTTGTTAATAACTTTCTTAGTCCTATCCATGACTTCATAAAGATAGCCAATCTCAAAATCTTTATCAAATATGATCTTTAATAACCTAATACATGAGTTCCAAAATGTATTCTTTAAGACCGTCTCTAAAATTTGATTCAATTTTTCTCTTATTTTGAGGCAAATTTGCAAACAGTTGTCTATCTTAAGTAAACATTTTCTTCAAGGCTTGCTTTTGTTTAATAATACTCTATACAAATAAAAAAATTAGTTGCAAACCGAATAACAAAAGTATGAATAGCTTTACGCCATATAATACAAATGCATGGTTATAAATAAACTTAATATCCTAGCAACACCGAGTTGCTTCCTTTACCTCATTCATCTCTCTAATATATATACATTGGTCTATACATAGTGTCCAATAAAAGGTACCATGACTCAACTAACTTATTTGTTACTTTGTAATTAGCTACATTATTTGTAATTAATTGGGCTATATTTCCACGTCCAACCTCCAATATCACCTTTATCAAATTCTTGTTTTATCCTTTACCTCATTCATCTCTCTAATATATATACATTGGTCTATACATAGTGTCCAATAAAAAGTATCATGACACAACTAACTTATTTGTTACTTTGTAATTAGCTACATTATTTGTAATTAATTGGGCTATATTTTCACGTCCAACCTCCAATATCACCTTTATCAAATTCTTGTTTTAGAACCTTTGCAGTATGGCACTCCTTTGACATGTCAAGTGAAAAAAGAAAAAAAAGATAACACAAGTAGATAAAAAATAAATTTGAAAAACAACAAAAATGATATACCACAAGGAAATAAATAGTGGAAATTACAGGAATAGTGGTGCCATTGTCGCTGCCGGAATGGTGGTGTCATTGGACTGTCAGAGAAGTTTCTCCCACTGAAAATGGCAGCGCACTCATGCAAAAAACACACAAGCAGAAAATCACAGTGCACTCTGGCGACCTTTTTTTATAAATAAGAGGCATATCACACATATCATATGCGATAAATCACCATATCGTACGATAGGGTGATACAATCCGATAATATCACATTACGCGATACATGACTTGGATATGCTCCCTATCGTTAACACTGGTTTGACTTGTGTGATCTTTAGATTCATGACTTGCTATATTTAGTGAGAATGCTATGTTAATTTTATAGTGGTGCAGCTTAGATTTCCTTATTTGAGTCATCGTGGAGGTCATTTTCCAACTCATTTCAGATTTGAGTCATTTTCTTTAATAATTTTATCTGAGAGGTCTGGACATTTATGCTAAATCTTTGTGGTGTCCAGCAGTTGATAAACAGCTTTTTGGACGGTAGTTGCAAGGAATCTGATTTCAATGTCATTTGCTCTTTTTCTTGTCTAGAACTACAAATTAAGATAATCTGCCAACTAACTTATGAACTGATGAAAATTGGTTCCATCGTATGATATATTTTGGATATTCATACTTCATTCACAGTCATAGTAACATACATGACAATAAGTTGAAAGAGGCTGAGAACTGTACAAGTCACATGCACATGCTGAAACGCATGGATGTGTGCTATATATATACACATACATATATATGGCCTTTTAGTTGCCTGGCAAGTAGCAGTTCAGTAGAGATTTTCACTACGAAGTTATCATTTTGATTCATGTCTGAATTCTCAAACAACCACGAAATCTGTCGAATTGCTGCCTAGTTTTATCTGGTTGTGCTTGTTGTTACTAATGTTTCTTTCTAATATTACTTGGATGATTTAAGAAAGTTTCATGTTCGTGGTCTTTGACTGGCAAGAGAAAGATACACATGAGCCGTTCAATAATAGTCACCTACCTAAAGTCTCGTGTTGTAACTACTTTTATTTACCATTTGGGAAGGTCCTTTTTCTGATTTTAGTCATTTTTCATTCTTTTTGGAGGATGACATATTCTTTAGGTTATAAAAGTATGGAGGCCCGCTAATATGGTGAGATGTTTGAAGTTGCAATAAAACTTAGTGCACCTTGTTTTCTGTATGCGCATGAAATGAATGCACGAGTTCACACAGAAACATGCAAATGTGATGCATGTCTGTGTGGTGAGTTACACTGTTAACCTCGAACCTTCCTTCTGCCTTCAGTGGTAATCGTGCTTTAATCAATCCTTTCTAATCTTTCTGCAGTGTGATCTACTAGACATGGCAGCTGTGCATCAGCTGGAAAAGGATGCTAAATATTCATTGGCCTTTCAGCTGCTGAATATTTTCCTCATGCAGCGGTTGGATGCATATCTGGACTTCCAAGCTGTTAATTCTACATTGTTGAAAGGGCATGGTATGGACTTTGTTGCCTTTCAATCAATTCACGATTTCATGGAACATATCTCGTGGCTTACATCTTGTCCTTTGTCCTTCATAGGCCTTGTTCATGAAGACTGCATAACAAAGATGCGGTTGATGTCATTAGCAGATCTGAGTTCCAATGGTTCTTCAGAGATACCTTATGCTGTTATCAGGGACACTCTTAGGGTGACTCTCTCTCTTTCACTCTCTCTCATAGGGCTTCTTTGGTAAGGTTGTCATCTGGTTCCAGACTAGCTTTTGCATAGCAATCGGGAATGTGGTGAACGAGTTTGGGTATGCAGTCAGGTAAAATGCATGTTGTGTTGGGGACAAATGATCTGTGAACAAACTGAAAAAAGCTCAAATATGAAATATCTCACTGTCATGTTTTATTTACTTTTTTTTTCATAAGAAATCAGAGAAAAGAAGCCCAAATAATGATTAGAAGCAGGAAGTATATACAAGCGGATGAAGGATATTGATTCCAAGGTTTATCCTTTCTACATAGGACATCCTCACTAGAAACAAGACCTAATAACCTAAGAAACGGTGAATATGGAGTAAGAAGGAGCTGAAGAAGCAATTCGATAAGTATTTTGCATTACCAAGTTTGTTGCTTTTTCTTCATAGACTGCTCGGGAGTGACTCAAGCAAACTGTGTTGGGAAACACAAGCTCCATTTATCAGCATTCGTGATGCATTATTGTGGATAACCTTGGGTTGCCATTGTTGAAACTATAATATGCAACTTGTCCATGTAGCTCCTACCACAGTAAAGTCTCAATTGTCGTTATGGTTGGAAAAAGCTGCTTGTGTACCAGAAGCATCTCCTGAGGTGGCAATGGATACTTGAATCGCTTTAGGAGGAGGAGGCTACCAGCTATGAATTATTGAGCCCGTCCACAGCCATAGTGAAGACTGTCTGGAAACACCAAGCAAAACTGTTGAATGATAGCTTGGCTTGTTTAGTAGAATAGGATTTTACGGTCATATCAAACTTCATAAACCAACCGCACCAGATTGAAGTGTGAAAAGATCGATCACAATATATTTTGAGCAGATTGTATTGAAAAGTTCTGCCCTTCCACCTTTTAACTCACGAACCCTAGTTGCACACGGCTTCCTTCTAACCCCAAATTCGGAAACAATAGTCCGGTTAGCGGTAAAAATCTACAAAGCATAAAAAACATATGACAGGAGTTTCTTCACCCTTCAAAGGAAACATCTACTTGCTTGAGAATCCATTTCTTCTGGATCTAGGTAGGCATGCAGCAAGTACTATATTAAGACTACTTACTAAGTGGGGGAAGGAAACAATGAACAGTGATCTTGCTTTTTTGGATCAAAATGTTAAATAGTGATTCTCAAGATACAGCACAAGGGCGATTAAGAATCCATTTAGTCAACCTCCTAGTCTGGATAAGGCTTGATTCTGCTTTGGTTGGTTTCTTTGTGCAAGCTCACCATTGGGACTCTTCACTACCAAGTCATGTCTATTGAACCCTGAAAGTCTGGTCTGGCAGGTCTTCTGGTATTAGGATAAAAGAGAAGAGTTAAGAGGTGGAAAGGTGAAACTCAACTAAACCTTAAAATGACCTGATTGTTTTACCAGCTAACTTGTTCTACTCAAGTTTATGTGTATAACCCTCTTAATGTTCTTGATCTGATAGTTTAAAGTTACATGCTAATTTCAAATGCAATCTTCAGAGATTAACAACTCTGTGCAGCTAAGGACCAGTATTTCTTACCTAATTCAATGGATTTTTCTGTCTTTACAGATCAAAGATGATGAGGTAGAACATTGGGTTGTCAGAGGTATAACTGCAAAGTTGCTGGACTGCAAGATGGATCAGATGAATGAGATGGTCATTGTCAGGTATGGTGTTCTGGACTGAGCTTTGAAACAAAAGGGTGCTTGGCGTTGGTTATGAACTTTTTCTTTTGTGTATATTTTGCAGCCGACGCACTGAGCGTGGGTTTGGATCTTCCCAATGGGAAGCCCTTCGGTCAAGACTCGAAGAATGGAGGGTAAACATCGATTCCATTTTGTTGCATAAATAACTTTTCCCTCCTGCATTTGTCTCACCAATTTCTTGAGTCTCATTATTGATGAAGTTTCCTGTTTTAAACTAGTATTAAGCTTCTTGGGCTTTGTATCAGGCGAATTTGACGAATGCTTTGAGGACCATCCAGTACAAAGCATCTGAGGAGGCTGTGGCGGCTCGTTAAGCAAGTTGCTGCCTTTCTGTTATTGTGATCAAAATCTTTGCACTGAAGGAGATCAATTTCGGTTTGTTTGTTTTTTCGTTTTGTTTGGTTAGGAGAGTGGATTTTTGTGAAATTCTGTAGTATAATCAAACAATTGTTGCAACACAAATTTTCTCATTTCCAATAGAGTGTAAAGAAACACGAAGTATGACTTCTGCAAATCGTATTATTTTAATTTTGAAATCTATTCCTTTTGGAATTGAGCCAGCTTGAGTTAACATGAATCATCAACCATATCTCTACAATCTGTCAAAAAAAAACATTTCTATGCAAGTAATGGCGATGAAATTAGAATATCAATGTTCTATCAGATTTATTATGTGTATAAGCAAATCCAATGAGCCTGTGCTAGCACGTTTGTTCGTCATAATGGGGGAAACCAACCATGTCAAGGTAGTTGGAATAAACCTATCTCTTCTGCTTCTGTGGATCGCGGCTTTTCTTTTGAAGCTTGAAAAAGGTTTGAGACATCTTCTGAATTAGCACAGTTAGCAAGAAGTGAACGTCTTTCGTGCTTCCATCACAACTGTCAGTAGTGCCTGCTAATCCTGTGATTGAATGTTGATTCTCTTGCCCTAAATCTGCTTTAATTTGCCACTAATCCTGCATTTTGTATAGGATCATCATAGTTTGTGCAAAACCAATAAAATCCGGATTACTGAGGTACTGGTGAAACTCCAGTGCTTTGAACTAGTTTTTAGTCATGTCGTACTTATTCTTACAGATCTTAGGTCCCTGTTACTGCTGCCTTGCCGGTCCGTATATCTGCCACATTTGCTACGAAGTTTGTTGCCGCTTGGAGCTGAACCAAGCCGCTCGTAGTTAGGCTCAGTTCATCTCATCTCTGGCTCATTCATGTTAAACACACATGAGCTGAATTCAGTTCCAATTGGTGTGTCAAAGCTTGGTTAAGACTTTTTTAAATATTTATACCTAAGCCATGCCTCCAAGATGATTATAATTTAAGTTATTTTTGGTTTAACATTTTCAGAAAGGAAGACCTTAGATAAACGGAAGTCCACTTGTATAGGCCATTCAACGAAACCTCTTATTCGACTTAGTTTGGTTCGGCTACGAAAGAAATCAAGCCGAGTACCACCTTGAAGTCATCAATGGCACGATGAAGGTCAAGGATCCACTCCAACATCCCACCGGGAATTGACAATCCTTTGCGATTCTAGCAATCAACAATCCTTAGCAATTCAGCTACCTTGGGTGTTAATGGTTTTCAACCTTTGTTCGGAAGGAGTTAACCTTAAAGCCCGTGTTACTGATTGTGGTGGTAGAAATTATAGAGTGAGAGACTCCGGTATTGGCTAGAGCCCGAACGGTCATGGTCCCGATTCGTGCCTCAACAAACACTAAGGACCTACGTGGTTCCTCTATCACTTGAATAGCTCCAAAGAGTTGAAAACTCGAGGCTTGAGCGTCACATCCATTAGGTTTAGAAATTATACCTTCGTCGTTGGCAAGTATGGTTGCAAGCTTGGCCTTTTTGGGGCAGAATTGCATTTGATGGGGCCCTGGCAAATGAAGCTTGGGCCAAGAGTCTTTCCACCCAAATTCGGCTTACAGTTCTTTCCACTAGCTGTCTATCGGTCGATTGGGTCTCACCCTTGGAGTTTCCAACGCCTTTGATGTGTCACTGCTTCTTTCCCTTACCCTTTTTCTCCTTTCACCACCTTGGTCACTGGATTGACCTTTATTCCGATTAGAATCTTCATTACCTCCCTTCAAAGTATGAAGGTCTACAAAGGTATCTACCATGGCGATTGCATCTATGACATCCGAAGGATTTCATTGCCTAAGTTTGACTTTGGCCCACGACTGTAGGCCATCCTCGAAATAAATAAGTTTATCTTCTTCACTCATGTTGCACCTCGATAAGAATCACGTTGAATTTCTTCACATATTCATGATGAGAGCTGGAATGCTTCTTCTATTACTTAAGCATCTCTCTAGACCCCCTAATGTTGTTCGTAGGAATGAATTGTGTTTGAATTCTTGAACATGTTTTAACAGCCTGTTCAGCAAGTGGTTATTTCCACTGCTACCCGCTACCATACAGTAGAGAGCAGCTGGCGCCCGCGAGGTAGGCCTAAAACGAGCTGAGAAACAGACTAGGGTCCTATGGTTCGTTTACTAGGCCTATCATCATGTGTGCCACCCCCGGCCACTTGCCCAAGTACAGCAAAGGAATATTCAGGAAATTCGGTGACTCAGTATCCTTAAAGATTACAATTCAGATGTCTGTGCTTTTGGTCAGAGATGTCATGCCTAAAACTAATGGAACTTCTATCATTACATTCAGGATCCTTGCAAGAACATATGATTCTTTTTTGACAACAGCAAGAAATATATAATTTCGCAACTCCAACTGACTTGTAAAGATTCAGAAACGTCTCCGACAGATCTATCGCAACCAAAGCTGTAAGTATTGATTTGCCGTATGGATTATTTGATATATTAAGATACATATCATAACATATTGTAAATCTTGACGACTGTCGGGCACCATATACCATGTTACGATACATGAACATATTCTAACTCCTCATGACTAGTGACTATCAGACCGTAACAACGCCAAATAGAAGACGTTATCTGGAGTCAAAAAGCTTAACTGAATGTAAAGTAACATATCAGAGTCATTCGATGCATATAAGGTTGAATAGAAGCGAGCATCGACTTCCATTTTCAAATTGAACGATTTCTTTTGGTGTGTGGAGATGCAGAAAATCCGTAGCTACACTTGCGGACTCGCAGAACACGGAGTAGCACTACAACAACAACTACCATAACTAAGCCTTTTCCCATTCTAGATGGGGCCAGCTACATGGATTCTTTGTTTCCACGTAGCCCTATCATGTGCCATGCTGACAGTTAACTCAATATAAACTAGATTATTTTTTATAATTTTTTTTCAACACTTTTGTGATCGTCCTCTTCCAATTTTAATATTTTCACAATCTAATTTTTCATTTCTTCTTACAGGAGTGTTTTTTGGTCGTCTTTCTACATATCCAAACCATCTTAAATGATTTTTTCTCATTTTATCCTCTATTGGTGTTAGTCTCAACAGGTTTATAATAACCTTATTATGTATACGGTCTTTCCTTTTGTGACCACTCATTCATCTCAACATCTTCATTTTTGCTACAAACATCTTTTGCACATGTTGATGATTAATTGTTTAACACTCATAACCATAAAACATACAGGTCTAATTGTTGCTTTATAATATTTACCTTTTTAACTTTAATGGTATCTTCTTATCACATGTAATATGATGCTTCTTTTCATTTTAATCAACCGGCATTAATTCAATGCGTAACATCTCTATCAATTTTTCTATAACTTTGAAAAATTGACCTTAGGTATTTAAAACTTTTTGTGTGAGTGATGCACCATGTGCCAATCTTAATTTTTGTGTCATCTGAAGTACCCAATTGATCAAATTTACATTTCATATATTTTGTCTTTGTTTTACTAAGGCGGAAGCTTTTGGTAACGTTTCTCTCCATAGTTCCAATTTCCTATTAACTTTTTTCTTAGACTCGTCTACTAACACAATATCATCTGCAAATAACATAAACCAAGATACATCTTGAATATATTTTGTTAACTCATCAATAACCAATATAAATAAATATAGACTTAAAGTTATAACCCAATATTAACTTCAAAGGAGTTTGTCATTCCTCCATTAGTCTAACATAAGTTTTTGCACCATCGAATATGTTTCTTATAAGATTTATATATGTTAATGGGATACCTCTCTTTTCCAAGGTTCTCAAAAGAATATGTCTTCGTACCCTATCGTAAGTTTTTTCTAGATCAATAAATAATATGTGAAAGTTCTTCTTTTTTCTCTAAAATGTTCTATAAGACGTTTTAATAGGTTAATCACTTCAATAAAAGATATGTTAGGCATGAATCCGAATTGGTTCTCAGTTGTACTCGATACTTTTCTTAACCTATATTCGATAATGCTTTCCCATAATTTTGTAGTGTGGCTTACTAACTTGATATCTCGATAATTCAAACAATTCTAAATGTCTTCCTTGTTCTTATATATGGGTATAAGTGTACTCGCTCTCCATTCCTCGAGCATTTTTTGCTTTCTTCATATTTTATTAAATAGTCTTGTGAGCCCCATCCTTCTGAATTTTTCATACTTTTATAGGAATATTATCTAATCCTACATATTTACCAACCTTCATATATTTAAGAGCATATTTGACTTCATTCTTTTTAATACGCCGACAAAATTTGTGGTTTATATACTTTTCTGATTTGCTAACTCTCATAAGCTAATACTAACATTTATATTCTCATTGAAAAGCTTATAGAAATAACTTTTTCATCCATTTTGATATCATCATTCGCTACTAGAATCTTATCATCCTCATCTTTGATGCATTTAATTAATTTTCTTATCTGCAGCCTTAACTATCATAAAAATATCTCTTTCACCTTTTTTTGAGTTAAATTTTTTATATAAATCCTCCCAAATTTTAGCTTTTGCTTCACTAACGGTCTTTTTCGTTTCTTTCTTTGTTTTTTTATAAGCCTCCAAAGTTTCACTAGTCTTCTTAACATAATACAATTTATAACATGCCTTCTTTGCCTTGATTTTATCTTGCACCACTTCACTCCACCACCAAACTTCTTTTTGTACTAGTACGCCTCCCTTAAATACGCCTAACACATCTTTTGTCACTTTTCTAATATGTATAAACATATTGTTCCTATATCAAAAGGTATACCTATATAATTTCAAACATTTCCTTAAAGAACTTTCTTTTTAAATATATTTGTTTTCTCACATTTAAGGTTTCAACATTTAGTCTAAATAGCTCTATGCACTCTATTCTTCTTTGTCTACTTTCTTACTCGCAAATCCATTACTAACAGCCGATATTGAGTAGTTAAGCTTTCACTTAGAATTACCTCAATCTTTACAACACGATCTATCTTTTTCCTACAAAAGAAATAATCAATTTGTGTTTGTGTTAAGTCACTCTTATAAGTAATTAAATGTTCATCTCATTTTTTAAAGATTGTATTAGCTATAAAGAGATCAAAAGCCACAACAAAATTTAAAATCTCCTTATTTATATCCCCAAAACTATAGTTTTAATCAATACCTTGATATCTTAATGGATCTTTACCGACATGTCCATTTAAGTCTCCTCTTAAACAAATCATCTCTATTTTTGAAATTCTTTCAATTACCTTATTAACTCTTCCAAAAAAGCCTTCTTTATACTATCTTCTAATCCTACTTTGGGTGCATAAGTACAAACTAGCCTATACTCTAAAACTAATTTCCACATCACAATTCGGTTACCATATCGTAGTAAATCGTATGTCTACTACAATATCCTTTAAATCTTTATTTATAATAATACTAACTCCATTTCGAGTATTTTCATTTCCTTAATAGCATAATTTAAAACCTATATTATCAATCTAATTTGCTTTTTCTTCAACCTACTTTATCTCTTGTAAACAGAAAATATGAAATTTTCTATAAAACATAATATCTACCACCTCTAATAATTTATCGGTGAATGTTCTTATATTCCAAGTACTAATACAAATCTTATTATCTAAGACTAACCTCCTTTCCTCCAACATCCGTCCATTTTGAAAATACAGAGATCATTGTTGTAACTTGTTCACTACATTCAAACGACAATATAATGAGACTAGCTTCTTTACCCACAACCATCCATGATTTGAGAACCCTCTCTACAATTGATTCACTACATTTGAGCAAAGATGTAGAGACCCTTACTAACTTATAGAATCCATGATAGATAAGTCCGACAAAGTTTTACACAGGGTGTTGAAAGCCTAACAAACTCTCTTCCTTTTTTAGACCAGCCATGCAAGGGTGACCCTTTACATGGACATAGTCAGAACACATAGTAGCACAGTCAGAACACAACACATAGTAGCACTATGGAGCAAAATTTTTTAACAAAATGCATTTGTCGAATTGTTTTAACCATCTTCGTTCCTATGCTGAATAAAAGAAACATACGGACCGAAAGAGTAACTGAACGCAGAAAATAAGATATCAGATTCATTCAGTGAACAGACATGGCAGACCTAAATGTCGAATCGTATTTTTACTGTTTGGACCGCAAAAAAGACAAGTTAAATTCAACTTATCCCGCTTAATGGTTAACCGAATGATATCAGTCATTCGAAGCACATAAAATCGAAAACAACTGCCAAAAAACGACATCCACTGAGAGATACGTGAGTGAATTAAACTAGCATCTCAAAGAAGATAACACCAAATGCAACCATTGAAACCAGATTAAGCAAAACCTGCTGATTTTCGACAGCAGTTTATTCCAATAAGCAAATAGAACTTCACTGTAGACACCTTGTCAGATGAGAAGTTACAAAAAAGAGACTGAAAAGAAGCTATGACCACTATTAAACAAAAGAGAGACCAGATACCATTAGAACGGCATATATGCTGCAATCCATGAATATGGCACTCATTGCCTTGTACACAACCCAACCAACGCCCAAGGTCTTCTCTAGTTGGTCAGTCCAATCGTGTTCGTCACTGCCCATATTACCTCTCCATTCATCTGACCCCATTCTGGATTTATTAGCCATTGCATGTGCAAGAACAGTAGTTACATCAGTCAACAGGATCATATAAACTGGAAATGGGACCAACCATCTTATAATGGTAGCAATTAGAGATGCACCATCATGCGAAATGATGACCAGAAGAGCCATGATGATGGCACATATGGCACGGATATTCTCAGTAGCTGAAATGGCAGAAATAATTTGCTTTGATGTAACTTTCATAGGATTATGAACTATAGACGAATGAACCCATGGACGTGGAAGAGGAGGAAACAAGGATTGTGGTTTATCATTTGAAACAAATGAACTGCTGTCGTTTTCTTGCTTCACTTTACTGTTCAATGAAGTCGAGCCACGAACAGCTTCACTGTTATCATGTTCAGCAGCTGCAACAGCAAAGGAAGAAATAGATTATCTCACAACATCCACAAGATGCAATGAAGAAAGGTAGACAAGCTTAATGTGTTGGATCAACCCCACCTATATCTTCTCTTTTTCCAAAAGTAAACCTGGACTATGCGCGACTTTGACCAAAGACATTTTCCACACTAGGTGGGGTCCTCTAGAGGATGCAAACACAAGGACTTAGGAGGGGTTACCGGTTCTAGTACCAATTTTTTTTCCAAACACACTTGCTTTTGGAGTTCTTATAGGACCTCATGCATTAGTGTCTGAAAGAAATGACAGTTTTGTCCACTATTGCGACCCTCCCATCTATGCTGGCTTGGACTAGAAATGAAGGGTTGAACCTTCACTAGGCGGTGTTCTGCTCCATCTATTCCATTAAGGAATAATTGTAACAGAAAACAACTCAGTAAACCACAAGAAGGCATCCATCCAGTCAGAGGGTTGAAATTTCCAATACAAAAGAGATCTGTTTCCTGTAGTGATAACAGCACCAAGTAAAGCTGAGGGTAGGCACATGAATGTTATCACTGTGAAATTATAAATAATCCATAAGTGACAGTGCAACACAAAAGCCTTCCAAAGCAAAATTCTTAAGCATTTAAAAGGACATATCTATGAATTTACAATTTTATGGAAGTTTATTCAGCATTTGAATGATTCCAGAAGAAAGACATGGTTCATAATAATTTATCTTAACTTTTAGCAATAATTATGTAAACTGGCAACAATAAGACGGAAAATGAGTAAAAAAGAAAAAGAACATAAATTTAACCGGTTACAAACAATAAATTTGCCACGAAGATGATTATGGTAGAGAAGCATTTCCAATGAAAATTAACAATGTTAGTCAGGTCTTGTTGCTGCTATTTCGCTCTAACTAAAGTGGTTAGGCAGTCTCTTATGCAGTTTGGGGCCGTCACCTTTCTTTCTGTGAATCATCTTTTCCATCTGCCTTTCCATGGTTAAGGATATTTATCCAGCTCAAAAACATGTATAGACACAACGGTAACATTCTCAAAGAGAAACAACCTGCGTAAACCTTGAATAACTGATTAATGAAGCAAATGTTTATCAATACCCTAGAATTTATTAGACAAGCAACTGATCAGTGCATGTTTGGGAAATGCATCCTAAAACCTAGAACCTGCTGCATAGACAGTCAGAAACTCAATAATACCCTAATTTTGTTGTATAGAAAGTCAGAGCCTCAGCCAGAAAAGTGTTCTAAACAAATGTAATGAGTATCATATCAATATCATGTAACGTGATATGACATTCCTGTATATTGATAACCGAATCACATTCACATATCAGTGTGTATTGCATCATACAGTATGATACATGGTGCAGCATCCTGTACTATACAACTTGATTCCTTTTTCTTCGTCACAGGAATATGGCAGTTGGGGGCTTCTAGACCCATAAAATGAACAACAGATTCATTTTCTAGCAGTCTTTCACACCAAAAACTTCCCAAACCAGTCTCACAGTGTTCTCTCACACAATCACCCTTAAAAATGGAAATTCTATAAAACCTGAACCCCTTTCCAGAATTGTTAGCTGCTGTACCATATAATCACTAAAAGATTTAGATACTCACGAAATCCAACCTAACCTATCCAGATCTATTATTTCATGTTTTATATCACAAACTTACCAAGAGATTTGGGAAGTCCTATTACAAAGATTCTCAGTATTTTGGTGTTGGATAGTTTGGCATCCAAGAGTATCCACACAGAACCAAGCAAGACTAGGCAAGGTATGATTTGGTTTTTTGATAGATTATTATTATTTCTTCATTCTTATAACATGTATTGCTTCTTAAGACCTAATCATTTCATTTATTGTCTTATTTTAGATAAATGGTGGGCTCACTTTGGTGTAGATGTACCAAACTTGTCGAGGTTTGCTCAATGCATATTAAGCCAAACGTGTAGTTCGAGTGGATGCGAAAGAAATTCAAGTTTCTTTGAATGCATTCACATAAGACAGATTTGAGCATTCTTGTTTTCGTGATTTGGTATATATTGCATACAGTATAAAGTTAAGACAAAGGTAAAAATTTAAAGAAGGTTATATATTTGTTACTTCTTATACTCGTAAACAATGATTTCTAACATTTTAGGTACGAAAATATTGATATTTTTTATGATTGGTATCATATGACACACTTAGCTACGAAAATATTGATATTTTTTTATGATTGGGTCGACGAAGATCCTCCTATCATTTTAGAGGATGTAAACTAGAGAAAAATAGCAGCAAAAGCAAAGATTGGAGATGATGATGTGGAAGGCATTGAATCATAGGATCGAATTATGGAGGAAGTGAAGGGAGATAATGGTGATGATGGCAGCGACCCTCATTATAACGCTTATGATGCAATTGTGAAACATTAAAATTAAACTCTTGTAGTTTATAACATTATATTTGTGTTATTTAAATTATAATATTAACTTTATAAACTTTCATAAGCATGTTGGTATTATTAAAATTAAGTTAACTTTCTTACTCTTCTAGCCTATTGGTATTGTTGTTTATTGATTGTGAAAATGGTATTGCCATGCTACGTCAATATTTAACTGTTTACTAATTGGATTTTTATTTTGTTTTATAATAATTTGCTACCTCCTATTTTTTAAGTTTGAATTTTTCTAATTTTTGGATTTTGTTGAGTTTTTTTATGATTTTTCTTTATTATTTAAGATTTGATTACCATATCGTACGATACGACACGGTTATCGCGTATCGGTGTCCTGTGCGATACATGCATTCGTATGCTAATTACAATATTGGTTTGACCTTGATATTTTGTTTTTGATAAATATTTGAAATATCCACTTAAAGGAATTAGGTAATGATAGTGTCATAAGTTCATGGTTCTTTTATTGGAAATTGAATTTAAAGATAGGCTATTTCAAGTAGTTGAAGATGAAGATATATTAAAACTAATTAATTTAATTATGGTTGACTTTACTGTTTTTGAGGTTTTGGTGTGAAATAAACTTGATGCCTAGTATGCGCTCAAGAGTATAAAATAGTGTTGTCCGTATCGTTTCATGGGCAACCACGATACCCATGATACGATACGATAACCTGTATCGTAAGATATAAGTTATCGTGTCATATCGTGCGATACAAGCCGTATCGCATGATTCGCTCATGGACCCGTATAAAGGGTCCCTAGCCGAACAGAAACCCACATTTTTGCTTATTTCTGTGATTTTTTTAAAGCACCTCAAGCTGTCTTTCGGTGGTTATCTCCCTCCTTGGTGTTCAAGGCTCCCAAAAAAGTGCTCTACGGTGTCCGTACAAGTCTTCTAGCTCGGATTTTGGTATATTTTGAGTATTTTCTGATTTTTTTCTTTGTATTTGTTGTTTTTTGGTGTTATTTATGTTTTTATTTTTTTGAATGACAAAATATGAAGTTATTAAGTGTGTGGATATGATTTTTATTGCATTCATGAAGTGGGAGACACTCTATTTGAGCGTTATGTGAAGATTGGGGATTTATAAAGTGCTTTTATTTGCAGGCTTTTTATTGAATTAAAGTGCTCAATTGAGATGACAGGAAGGGGTGTTAGAGACTCTCATTCTCGGTCAGATGATCTGGCATAACAGTGGGGTACACCAATTGAGGGTTCCAGATTAAACATCAGATGTTTGTTTTGTGAGAAGGTTGTTATTGGTGGAATTTCATGATCGAAACACCACCTAGCAGGGATTAGAAAAGAAGTTGCTCATTGTAAAGGCAGAGTTAGAAGTTTTTCAAAAGGTATTAAATGATAATGTCTTTATATCATTTGATAGCATATAAGAGAGAAGACAACAAAATGATGATTTAGGGATGTTTGAGGAACATGATGATGTTATTGGATTGACTAATAGTATTTTTTCGTATGCTAGAATAGAGATGGTAGTAGTAGTTCTCGACCACCAAACAAGGGAAGGAGAGTTGCTCAAGATTTTGCAAGTGGAAATGGCAGAAGAGGAAACTAAGGAAGGAGTAGAGAAAGAGTGGCTTCTAGCGTACATTCATTTTTTCCTCCTAGCACTACACCTAGTACTCAACCTGGAATTCGGTTTGCAACTAATTTCTTATTTGTACAGTGTATTGTTAGAAAAAAGCAAGCATTGAAGAGAATGTTCTCCTCAGATGAGTGACAACAATTTGCAGAGTTGCTTCAAAATAGAAGAAACAGAAAGTTAAATGAAATTTTAGAGACAATCTTCAGGAGTACATTTTGGAATACATGTGTTAGACTGTTGAGGATTACATGTCCTTTAGTAAAGGTTTTGAAATTGACTGATAGCGAGGAGAAACCATCTATGGGTTACCTTTATAAAGCCATGGATAGGACAAAAGAAACTATTAGAAATAATTTTAATGAAAAAAAGAGAGATTATGTACCCGTGTGAAAAATGATAGATAATAGATGGAATAAACAATTGCATCACCATATTCATGCAACAATATATTATCTAAACCCAACATTTAGGTACTCAGCAAGCTTCAAAAGGGACGGTGCGGTTAATCGAGGCATCATTGATTGTATAGATAGATTAGTCATTAATGAGAGCAGAGCATATGCTATACATCGAGAGACGGAGATCTATGATAATGCTCCTCACTTAATGGGTTTGCCAGTAGTAATTCGCAATCGCACTAATATGTGCTCAGGTAAATTGTTTATCTTTGTATTTAAGTTTATTAAATCTTATATTATTGTGAATTAAGCCTCTAATATTTGCCTTTTTCTACATATGTTTGGTGAAATAAGTTTGGAAGTGATTGCCCAAAACTTAGAGATTTTGCAGTAAAAGTTTTGAGCCAAACCTATAGTGCAACGGGTTGTGAAAGGAATTGTAGTGTCTTTGAACACATCCATACAAAAAAGCGAAATAGGTTGGAACATAAGCGACTGAATGACTTAGTTTTCATTCGTTGTGACATGTGGCTTTGCGAAAGGTAATCTTATATTAGTTAATACTTAAATATTCAATTCAATATATTGTTTGACTTCAATTGTTAATGTTATTTACTAATTACTTTTCTTTCTTTCTTATAGGCAATTGAGAAAGGTAAATAGAGAAAAAAGCCAATTTGATCCAATAAGTTTGGATAATTTTGATATATTAGAATACTGGATTATAGAAGATAGCGAAGAGAATGCCCTCCTAACTAAAAAAGACATTGCATGGATTAATTTGGAAGGAGAGCAACAACATTATCAAGGAGATGAAGATTTTGATTTTGAAGCATAAGGTGGTGAAGATCTTCAGGAAGGAGAAGATGAAGATTATTTAGTTGATGATCCTGATTGCAATATGTAAATGTAAATGTATTTTATTTTTTGCTTCAAAATATGTAATTTGTTTCAATTGTTCAATGGTGAATGATCAATATGTACTAAACTTTGCATTATATGAATTATTTGTAATTATCAAAAAATTTCTATATTTTTCTTTCTTTCTTTTTATTATTTTTTTAATATTAAAGTACGATACGCTACAATATGATACGCCCATATCGTACACCAAAACGATACACGATACAATACGCATCGAACAATACTGGTATAAAATTTTCTTAAGCTATTAGTGGATAAAAGGCTCTTGCACCTAATCTGTTATTAATAACACAAAGTAGTATAATGATTTTAGAGGTCGCTAAAAACAAAAATATAGTTAAATGAGCAATTTTGTTTTGTTAATGAAGCTAGCACTTAAATAAGCTAAATGTAGATAGTAGAATACAAAGCGATGAAAATAATGATGATAATTAGACATGACCGGTTCAAAACCGGTCGTGAAACCACCAACAACTTGAACCGTCATAACTAGCTCCATAACCATAATCGATTACTCTCCGTTTGGTTACGATTTAAGATTTTCATAAACTGGTCTAGAACTAAAATTGACGGTTCAAAACCACTGATATGGTTTATATATTTTTTAGATATCCTAAATCACCAACGGCCTACTAGCCCAACTGTATGACGCTTCGCGCCCTCAACTAGTGGAGAGTTCAACTCGCGGATGTCATGCGTCCTTTGTATTCTAAACAGTGTTATCTGTATCACCTCGTATCGTATGATACGAAGCATATCATATTATATCGTGGTACCTGTATAATGGCTGATAGTGTATCAACCTATACGATACGGGCGATACGTCTTGTTTCTTTTAAACTCCTTCCATCCGAACATAACCCTGCGTTTTTGTGGGGTTTGACTTGTGTTTGAGAGTTCTCTAGGCTCCAGCTGCTTCACGACTACTTCCGACTAGGGAGAAGCATCTACACGGTCTCCATTCTAGTGACACCATCACTCCGACGGAGATAACAAGGGTGTTTGTAGTATAGGGTTATCGCCTTTTTCTATGTGTATTTTGTATCTTATTGTATTATTTGTTTTTTCTTTTTTGATTAACAATATATGAAGTGAGTAAATATCTTTTCATTTTATTTGTGGCAATCTATGAAGTGGGAGACACTTTTTTTTAGTGTTTTGGTGGTTTATGAAGTGAATATTGGAGATTTTGAAATGCTTTTATTTTTAAGTTTACTAAGATTTAAGTGATAAATTAAGGGGTGCTAGTGCTACGCAATCTCAATCAAGATGAGATGATCCGACATGGAAGTGGATACTTCAATTGAGGAAAACAGATTGAAAATCAAATGTAATTTTTGTGATAAGGTGATGAGTGGTAAAATTTCTCGATTGAAACATCATCTACTAGGGACTAGAAAAGAGGTTGCTCATTGCATGACTAAAGTTAAGAACATGCCAAAAATCATTAAATGATAATGTTTACACATGATTCAGAGTATAATTCAAAAGAAGCAAGAAAAAGAAAATGCATGGATGTTTGAGGAAGAGGATATTAGACTTATGGTGGTGGTGGTAATGATAGCATCCTTTTTTATGCTAGGACAGAGATTGGTAATAGTAGTTCTCGATCACCAACCAGGAGAAAGAGGTTTGTTGAAGAAGTTACAATTGATAGAAGAAGAAGGGCTAGAGGAAGATCTTATATGGCATATAGTAATTTTTTCCTCTTAATACTACACCTGGTGCTCAACCTAGAATTAGTGTTACTATGGCTTCAGAGCAATTGCATGAGCATGCAAACCTTTTAGTGGAAGGGTCATTTTATAATGCACGCATTCCATTTAATGCAGCAAATTCCTTTCATTTTCAAAAAATGACACTTACCATTGATAATATTGGTCCATATTATAAGATGTCATCTTATAACTTAGAGAAACTATTAGAAAAGACCGTCTTTGAAGTCGAAGAGTATTGTTCGACTTTGAGAGAATCCTGAAAGCAGACAGGATGCACTTTCATGACATATGAATAGACTGATAAGCGAGAAAGAACTTTATTAAACTTCCTTGTCCATTATCCTAAAGGACTTTTATTTTTGAGATTACTAGACATATCAGAAGAGCATCATTGTAGAAGTTCAAAGGCAAGAATTTGATAAGGCGATATTGGAGGTTGGACGTGAAAATATAGGTTAATTAATTACAGATAATATAACTAACTATAAAGTTATTGCAAAAGAGTTAGCTTACAGTCATGGGATTTTTTATTAGACACCGTGTGCAATTCTAGATCTTATTATTGAGGATATTAGAGAGATGAACGAGGTAAAAGCAGCAATTGAGTGTTGTAAAGATATCACTAAATTTATTTAGAACCATACATTTGTATTATGTATGATGAAGAGATATACAAATGGTGCAGAACTTCTTCGTATAACTACTACTCGATTTATATCTAATTTCTTGTTAGTATAGACCATTATTAAGTCTTGAAGAGAATGTTTACCTCATATGACTGACAACCATTTGCAAAGTTACATTAAAATATTAGAAGTAAAAAATTGAATAAGATTTCAAAGATGGTGTTTAGGAGTATATTTTGGAACTCCTAAGGATGAGGCATGTGCAAAAGAATAAAAAAGAGCAATCCTAAAAGTCCAGGTATCTTCGGTTTAATAAAGAGTTAAGCAATATCTTAAGCATCAAGAAAGCATTTGGAGAGTAATTCTTAGCAACAACCTAAACAATCTATTGAACTAACAGATGCAACTAACTACTAGGCTATTTCTCAACAAAAATGTCCCTGAAGAATAATAGAACCAGAAAATACAAATCACCCACCAAGGAAACAAATTTGTAGCTTGATTTTCCTGTGAAATCCCTTAAATAAATCAACAAAATGAAGCAATACTATATTTCAGAAAACCCTATTAAAGATTCACACCATATGCTAAGCTAGAACAAATAGATGCTAATATCAACACAGTACAATAAAAAGACACATCAATAACCCCAAAAAAATGACATCCTCAAAATATAGTTAGAACGTGTTCGCCAATCCTACATAAAAAGAACAGGAAGGTCAAAGTTTCTCGTATCAGGACTCAGGCAGCAAGAAACGAGTTGGTAACTAACCGCCAACATCAGAGAAAGAAAATTTCGCAGGATGGAAAGCATGAAAAAAACAATTCATGAATGCAATACATCCAGAATTAGTTTATGATTTTCACGGAGGACATCAAAGGATGCAAAATTTTGCATATCATTGGCTTCTCCTAAGTTCACATAAAAAGTCAAACAACACGAAATAAAGAAGCGGAATTAACCTCACAATCACATGCATAGGATTCAAACAAAGAAATCAAGCGGAATAAGAAGCAAAAGTAGTTACTTCAACGTTATCTATAACAAACTCTTCTCATCTAAAAAAGCCAATTACGGAGAGCCAAATCCATGATCATGAAATACATTAAGAAAATAAATTAGACCAATTAGTTGTCAACCAACAGCCAGATAAAGTTCTATACTATATAAAACAGAACCAAATCTTGATAACATGACTTCCTCGTCAAATTTGAGAGAGAGAGATCTCAAGAATAAATCGACGAATTTGAAATATACGAACATCCATCATCAGAGTTTGACAAAAGGGAACCAAATTTCGGATCGCATTGTGACGTCACGGTGAGAAATCTAACATCCGCATATCAAAGATGAGATTCTAAAGAAAAAACGAAATGATAACTCTTGAATTCGAGGCTTACTAATTTCTTGATCCTCATAACGAGGTTGGCGTTCCTCATGAACCAACGGGACAGACGGTATGGGTGATGTGTCCATCGGCGTAGCGGACCGTGGCAAATGGGGGGGTGGAATCGCTTCCGTTGTTAACGGTACCGTCGGCGTTGGTGGCGGTGCGGCCGGAAGGGATGAGATCTGCCCGGTGATGAAGGCGAGACGATCCGACCCACCCTGAACAATTCGCCTCCGGCGAGAGTCTCTGCCCTTTTCCTCCATTGATGCCCATGACCAATGCGCGACAATGGCGTCCCTCGGCCTTTTGTTGGACAAGGGCGAATCGGATCAGTCGACACGACCGAATCGCTTGCGGGAGAACGTTTGCAAACACGACACTTCCCTGGGGCTGGCTCGCCGTGTACACAGCTCCGACACGAATTGGCGAAATCTTCTGAAAAAGGACACGATGACATTCTTACTTTGGATATTTGCTCTTCAACTTCCGAAATTGAGCACCTTAAGACGTAGCAAACTTAGTAAAAGATTAGTGACTTAAGCTTTTTCATCAGCATCTTGGTATATGTCATGATATGACACGAGCTCAGCTTGGGCATGTAGTTGGTATCTTAACACAAAGATCAATTTTCATATATACTAACTAATTCATTAACCTATTGGTTAACATTTTTTTTTTACGGATGGCAACGGGGCGGGTTAGGAACTGGTATACCTGTATCCGGTTCGACCTGAACCTTAACAAAATGGGTATGGGTTTGGATTTTTTTCTGACAAGTACAAGGTGAATACAGTGGATGTGTTTAAGTGGATTACTTTATGGGCTATTCTCTCTCTAATAAATAATATATAGAGAGAGGGGGGGAGAGAGGGGAGGACCGTGATAAATGCTCAAACCCCATTCATATTTGAAATTTATTTTATTATCTCAATTAACTGATCTTTGAGATGAATGGTTGAGGTAATAATAAAAAATATTTAATGTATATAGTATACTTTTAATTCAAATATTCACCGTTGATCATAATAATTTAATGATGAAAATATTTAAGTAGATTTAAACATCAATAAAATTTGAGAGTAAATACTTAAACTTCTTCCTTAATCTACTTTATCGTTTGATGTTTGATATGAATGGTTGAAATAATAAAACACAAAGCATTTATAAGGTTGGATATTTTCTGCACCCTTCCGACTGGTCGGGTCAACTATTCTATCCATACAACAAAGAGTCCGAAGCGTAACAAATGGCACCCCCCCGGTGATGGAACTGGTTGTCTGCATTGTGGGAATTAGACCGCCCTGTAAGTGAGCTTACGCTCTGGGTGCGTTATTTAATAACGTGTCGTTACTCCCCACTTATTAGATATATGCACATGCATCCATCAAGCAGGCGTGACAATTATGGACCTAACCCGAAAAATCCGAACCTGGTAGGGGTTTATGTTCCGAGTCAACCTCCAGGCCTGGCATAATGTGTCTTATCAGACCGTGTGTCAGGTCGACCTGGATCTTACCGCAACTTAGGCCCAGGTCTAGGCCTTCAAACAATGGCTTCAAACAAATGGGTCCGGTTAGAGTACACAATGGGTCGAATGTGAAGAGACCCAACTCAAGCCTGACTAGTTATTCCAATTCACCAACTGTAGGTGCGACTTACGTCATATAACATTGATTGTCACTGTATCCAAAGCAAAAAATGGCATGGCATGTAATACAATGGTTGATTTATTTTGCAGAATTGATAAACGTACTCTTTTTATAGGAATGATACGTACATATCTTTTTTACTATTCATACATTTTTTTAAAAATACCTTTGATAATTTTTGGTAATTACCATAATACCTTTTCTAAATCCACCGATTCTCTATCTCCCCTCACTCGTGAATTGACATCTACCGCCCTCTTCCAACCATTTTCCCATTCATTGTTTGCTCTTCGACTTATCCCAATTATACATTACTCGATCTAGTCATTTATATCAAACGAACATATTAAAATCAATCAAAAGAAGAAATAAGAAGAGAGAAAAAGAGAGGAAATAGACGAAGAGGGATTCGTCGATTTCTCAAGGTATGTAATTGATTTAGTTCTGGTTTTGTCAATTTTTGTTGTTTTGAGTATCTTTTTTTTGTTAGATTCTCATCGGAAAACCCATTGAATTTTTTGTTTCAAGATGCACCCCAGGCGTGTCTCCCGTACATGGCATGCTTGAGGTATGGGCCTTTCTTGCTAGGAGACATGCCTTTGATGCATCTCTCGCACAAGGAGATCAACGTCTTGGGTGTGTCTTTATTGCTTTGATCTAACTAACTAATTTTATTTTTTACTATATAAATATGCCTCTTAAGGCATGAGTAAAAGGATATAACGTCACCGCTTCATCTAAGAGATGTAACACCGTATCATACAAAAATCGACCCCATAAATAACGAGGAGAAAGAAGACATTGTGGCAGAAGCCAACCTTTCATGTAATGAGCAAGATATATCAACCTTAGAGACTAAGATTAATATTATAGAGAGCGAGGATAAGAGATCCCCTCATATATTGTGATTACTCCTGTAAAGGTCATATTGCTTATAAGATATGGCAAGAATAAGTAATTTCTAAATGAAATTGTATATTCAATATCAATACTCATTATTCTAATCGACTACGTAAATGTAAATATGCAGCTAATATGAAAAGTGGTAACAACTCACACAAGCTATCACTATTGAGTGTTCTATATAATTGGATATGTTCCACATAAGTCATGTGAATATTGGAACACTTCAAGTCTTCAATTGTGTATATTTAAATATATTAAATTTATATATAATAATGATGATATGAAATCATGGTCCGTATTAGATCTTAGATTAAAATTAAAAGCCTTAGAATTAGCTTTGGATGTTTATTATAATGATCTTTTATTAAATGGGTTTAAGGATATCAACATATAATCAATTATATAAGAATAAATATTAATCAATTATGTGTCAATTATAGTTCTTCATATGGTCATCTTGTTCCATAAGATTAAATCATCATTTGCTACTCATTATGATCTTCGTGAATTTAAAGAAGATGAGAGTTAATAGAAATTAGATATTTTAAAATAGTGGAAAGAATATCAACTTACTTATTTAATTTTATCTTTAATTGTTAAGGATATTTTTGTTGTTCTAGCTTCAAATGTTATTGTAAAGCAAGTATTTAGTACAAGCGCTAACATATTAGATGAACATCATTCTAACTTACTACCTAAGACTTTAAAAACTCATGATTGCCTAGATGATTGGATAAGAGGAAGGCATCGTCATAGGAGTATGAAGAAATGCTGGTTGACATATATACCAAAGACTATACTACTGAAGGATAAACTAGTACGAGTACTATTAGCACTCATCCCATGCAAGCATGGAGCAACAATAAGGATTAAGTTTAGAGTCAATTATTTTAGGTAGAGGGTTGTTATCAAAGCGTAAGAGAATTATGTGGGCTTTAATTCCTCTCTACTCTAGAGGATATATAAGAGGCATAATTTATAGGTAAGTGAATTACGGTCAACCCCATTTTTTATTTTATTTTTATAATATATATTACATCTTCTATGAATTTTTAAACATATATTGTATTATATTTTATAATATTATAACTTAGTTTAACGTCTTATTATGCTATATAATGCAATACATATATAGTTATATTACATAATACATTACATATATCATATATATATAGGTCAAACCACTATTCTTTAACATAAAAGAATATAGTAGAAAAAATTTTATACTTCAACTCCATCACTTCCACTGCCATCTTATAACTGTTCTCATATGATGAATGAACAACCTTCCTCTAACTTACACCAAATGTACTCGTCATCTCTTTGTTCATTATCAATTTTATAATAAATGCTTCAATATTTTTTTATATGTCATCTACATAAAAGTGAGTCATATTCATAAATATTATTTAATGAGATTCACTAAAGTGAGATCATGGTCATTGTAGATGACACGTGAAAAGTTGTTTGGAGTACATAACTCTTAAAAACAGCTAAACATTCAAACAAAATTCTCTTTCTTTTTTGTACTCATAAAGCGAAACTACAAAGAAGTTATTGAAGGTTGATGTAAACTTAACAACTTCAAGAAAAAGCAACTTATACCTAGAAACAATGAAGTATATATAACTGTTACACCTACATATGACCCAACATTGAAAAATAAAGTGAAACACTTACATGTTTGTTATATAAATACTATTAAATTCTAATACCTATGGAAATACATGTAATAGGTACACTGAACAAGAATATGCAAATACAGTATCACTAACAATATGTGTATTGAGAATTTTATAATATCATGTATTATATTGATGAGGATCTAGATTATGTCATATTTGTTGTAGAACACTTTAAAAAACCCTATGTTCCTTCCTAATTTTCATTCGTGTATTGAAAATATATTTTATTGTACTCACATTTACCTCATCAACAAGCTTCAAATACATCAAAATATACTTCAATTTATAATGATTTTTGTAAGGTTCTTTGTTCTACTCAGATTCACTCAATCTCCCTCAAAAACATGTCATTTAAGATACAAGCCTAGAAGGTGGTTATATATCTATTCAACTTCCAATAACCATTGACTATACCCTCTCCTCTTAATAAAAATGGATAATTTACCTTCTTAGTACCCGTCCACCTACTATTTTCAACATCCATATTTTTACTCATCATATATTTACCACTCTTTTCACACCTAAGTCATACCTTGCTTGTTACACATTTACTCTTTGAATGAAAAATAACCATAACAATATTATACTTCCAACTAACATTTCTTACATATTCAATAAGTTCATTACGATTCTTAAAACATCTTTTATCACAAATACAAGTGAATAGTCAAGTCTATAACCCTAACAATCAATAATTTTTTTTCTATTTCATTGGCCAACCAATCAAAGAATACAATATTTAGTGCACTATAATAACTTTCACTTTCTTTAGTCTCGGTATAATAAGTACTTTAATCAATCTTCTTTTTTCTCAGAATCGATTTCATTGTAAGTGCTTTCTTTTGAGTTGTTTGTTATTCTGCAATACATAAAGAGAAACAAGGTTTGAAACATAACATATATCAATATATGGCTCGATTGATGGAATCTTGGGGGACATGCAGGCCAAGGACATCCTCCTTTAAGGAAGAGACACATACCAAGTGCATCTTATATTAAGGAAGAGACATGGGCAGTTTGTGTCTTCCCTTAAGGAGCATATGTGATAGCTTCACATCTCCCCTTAAGGAAGAGACACAGTGGAACTATGTATCTTCCTTAAGAGGAGACACAAACCAGACATGTCTCTCCATGAAGAGAGACATACTTATGTCACATTTTAAATCAAAATTTTGATGAGTAAATGTTTCGACCCAAAACCGTGAAACATCAACCAAAAGAAAAAAACTAAAAAAGCCAAACAAACCTATAAAGTACAAAGATATTGAGAACCAACCTTTTGTTTGACTCTAGTGAGGTTAGTAAGGAAATAATTGGGTATTCATTGGTTGCAAAGATAGCAACAATAACTCTCATAAGACAAAATGTCGGTTGTTAAAGTAAAAAGAAAGAAATAGTAAAATTGAGTGTAAAGAAGAGAGAGAAATTGTTATAGGGGTATTTTTGGTATTTTTAAAATGTAGAGTGTATCAATAGTAAAAGGAGTGTAAAGATAGTAATCTCCTCTTTTTATTATCTACACACATTTTTTTTTCAAAAAATTACCTATAATACTTATGATATAAATTATCTTCTTTCTCTCACCTTCAAACAACAAGAATTGAGCATTGTTCTTGCATCTTCTAGTAACTTCTTCAAGCTTACAACAACTCTTTTAAGTTTCTTTTTCAAACATTTAGGCATTATTGATTTATATTTGACGTTCCAAAAGAAAAACAAAATGATGAACTAATAAACCATTAAAATAATCAACAATAATTTTCATCGAATCAAAAAAGAAAAAGAGCATAAAATCCATTTATTTGATATGGGTTGTTGATTAGACATGGAAAAATTAGGTATTATAAGTCCTTAATCAAATCTTATTCTTCGTCTTCTTATTATTCATTGGATCATCATAGTTGAAGACAAAGACATGGTTAAGCCGCATCTCGCCATCTAGAGAGATGCAGTGAGCCACATCTCTCTAAATAGGGAGACAATTGAAATGCATCTCTCTAAATAGAGAGGTGCGGCTCAAGCACATCTCTACCTAACTCCGGCGACTTCACAGGTGTCGAATCAATGGTATCAAATACACCCCAAAAAAGCAAAATGTGGTTGAATCCATAAACATACCTCTAAAAAGTACAAAATAGCTCATTGAATTAAGCATATAAACATCTTTTTCTTTTCTTCCACTTCTTTTTATTTTTTCTATGAGAAAAGGTGACAAAGCTCCGATAGAATTCTATGATGCATCATTTAATGGTAAAATAAGGTTTCTAACCATAGAGCAAAGGATCAACATCAATAAGAGAGGAAAAGAGCTTGCAACAAATGAGAAAGCGGAACCCTAAGAGAGGTGGAGATAGTGTGGAAATTTTGAAAATGAATGAGCATATTTTTGAAAAATGTGAAAAAAGGGTGTGTGTATAGTAATTTGGAGTGTGTAAACAATAATCCCTTAGTTTCTTAACAACAACTAATCCTTCTCTCATACTAGATAGGGTTAACTACATGAATTCTTTGTTTCCAAAGAGCCCGATCATGTATCATGTTATCAGTTAACTCAATATATGTTAGATCATTCTTGATTATTTCCTTCCAATACTTTTTTATAGAGCTTCGTCCTTTAGAGTGTGTTTGATACAAGGTTTTAACAGAAATGAACCTTCATTTTTTGTACTCGCAATTTCATTGTTGGTGTATAAAAAATGAAACTCGTCACTAGTGTGAAAGTATGGTTCATATGAGTCAAATAACTTCCGCATCAATTTGTTGTCCAAACACCTTCTCATGAAAACCCCCAATATATATGACAGCATGAAAACCCAAACACCTTTCTCAATACATTGCTCGCACTCATCAATTTTTACTAAGTGATTATGTTCATCACTAAGACACTCACTCCCTCCACCAAGCAATCACTGTACAATATCGAACTTAGCACAGATTAAGCAGTGTTTTTGTTACATTGTTGATGGGGTTGATTAAATGATTTATACTTAACTATTATGTGTAGTGTCTCTCGAAAGTTGAAGGGATGGTGACGCCTATGATACATCAGCTGAATTGTGGTACATGACTGGTGCTTAAGCATGTCTAGCAGTGTTGCCAACATGTATATTGTCTAGTTATGATCGGTCTTTCTCTATCCATTGGTTCGATAATGACTATGATGCCATATCATAGAGTTATTATGGATTGCACTTATTTGATCCTCTATTGGTGTCACTCCTAATTTGTTTCTAATAACCTCATTATGTATACGATCTTTTCTTGTATGACCACTCATCTATCTCAACATCTTCATTTATGTCAAAGACATCTTTTGTACATGTTGATGATTAACTGCCCAACACTCAAAACCATAAAACATGGCAGACCTAATTGCTGCTCTATAATATTTACCTTTTAACTTTAATGGTATCTTCTTATCACAAAGAATACCTAATGCTCCTCTCCATTTTAACTAACTAACATTAATTCTATGTGTAACATCTCCATCAATTCTTCCATCACTCTGAAAAATTGACCCTAGGTATTTAAAACTTTCCTTTTGGGGGATGCAATGTGTGCCAATTTTAATTTCTATATCCTCTAAGGTAACCAAATGATCAAATTTACATTCCATATATTCCGTCTTTGTTCTACTAAGTCGGAGGCCTTTGCTTTCTAATGTTTCTCTCCATAGTTCCAATTTTCTATTAACTTTTTCCTTAGACTCCACCAATACAACGTCATCTGCAAATAACATACACCAAGGTACTTCATCTTGAATATGTTTTGTTAACTCATCAATCACCATTATAAATAAGTATGGACTTAAAGTTGATCCTTGATGTAACTCAATATTAACTTCAAAGAAGTCTATCATTCCTTCATGAGTCCTCACACATGTTTTTGCACCATCATACATGTCTCTTATAAGGTTAATGTATACCAATGGGATACCTCTTTTTTCTAAAGTTCTCCAAAGAACCTCCCTCGGTGCTCTATCATAAGCTTTTTCTATATCAATAAATATCATGTAAAGGTCTTTCTTTTTTGCTCTAAAATGTTCCATAAGACGTCTCAAAAGGTGAATCGCTTCAACAATAGATCTGCCTGGCATGAATCCAAATTGTTTCTCTATTATACTTGATACTTGTCTTAACCTACGTTCGATAATTCTTTCCCACAATTTCATAGTATGGCTCATTAACTTGATACCTTGATAATTTGTACAATTTTGAATGTCTCCCTTGTTCTTATATATGGGTATAAGTGTACTTGCTCTCCATTCCTCAGGCATCTTTTGGTTTTTCCATATTTCATTAAATAGTCTTGTGAGCCAAGTGATTCTTATTTCTCCTAGTATTTTCCAAACTTCTATAGGAATATTATCTGGTCCTACCGATTTACCACCATTCATATGTTTAAGAGCCTCTTTGACTTCATTCTTTTGAATACGTCGGTAGAAATTGTGGTTTATATACTTTTCTGCCTCTTTGACTTCATTCTTTTGAATACGTCGGTAGAAATTGTGGTTTATATACTTTTCTGATTTGGCTAACTCTTTTAAGCTAATACTAACATCTTTATTTTCATTAAAAAGCTTATAAAATTAGTTTTTCTATCTATTTCTTATATCATCATTTGCCACTAGAATTTTTCATCCTCGTCCTTGATGCATCTAACATAATTAAGATCTTTAGTTTTCTTATATCATCATTTGCCACTAGAACTCCACCCATGTAGGGGATCACCCTTGCATTGCCAGTTCCAAGCCCGGATAAAGGAGGAGGGTTGTGTCAGGCTTCCGACAGCCAGCGTAAAACTTCGTCAGATTTTTATAACATTGATTTGTAGGAGAAAACAATACAAAATAGAAGTTGAAGCAAGTATTATCCTAGTTCATAATAACATGTATACCATATATCACTAGTGATGATCATTATTATAAGATAGAGGAATAAACATTGTTGACTCATCCTTGAAAGCAATACTAATGCAATATTTCATCAAGTAGCAATTATCCAATACATGTTGAGCACCGACATCTATCGATCGAGTTTATATGGAGAAATATTGTAAGCAATAAGAGCAGAATCTCATTGATATTGTCCTCTTCTATTAAAGCTCGGGAATATACATGTACATCATGACGTGTATGCACTTTCACAAAACATTTTACATTTCGGGAGTATACATATTCGACTGACATGATCTACAGTAGAGATTTAAATTGAAAAAGTTAAGAGTTTACTTTACATTTATGGTACAATGATATTAGTTTTATCACCTCAATGATTTATGTAAAAAATCAAATGGTGAAAATGTTTATGTAAGATCATGCACTGAAAGACATTATGCATTTACCTCTACCTCTCTTTATATATATATATATATATGTGTGTGTGTGTGTGTGTGTGTGTATGAGAGAGGGAGAGAGAATGAATCTTGACAAGGACAAATAAAAACCCATATGCTTTGTTCCTTATTTGCCAGCTACTTGACCCTGCTCTAAAAGATGTTTCAAAATATTTTGTTTTCATTTCCAATTTCTGGTCCTTGTAAATTTATATAGTTTTAATTCTTTCTTTTCCATGTTAATTTGGAACCCATTCTTTCGATTTCATATTCCTTCATCAGCTCCGCATGCACTCATGGGCTTGGTTTCATATCCAATCAACACACAGAGCCGAAAAGAAAAGAGCTTAAATCACAACCCATATGAAGTGGGTTCCATATCAATAAAGTGCAGGTAATATGAGCAAGTAAATAGAATGGATTGCCGTTCACAGGAAAGCAAGTAATTCGGCTGCTTGTGAGTTATTTTAGTTTGATTCGACCATAAATCAAACATAACTCAAGTGATTCTATGTGGCATATATATGCCTCTGCAATATCTAAATAACAGATACAACCATGATACAGAGATAATATGTACTTATCTGCTATATTTTCTTCAAAAATAGGGTTGACAACAAATTTGCAATGAAAGAGAAAAGCGATATCAGCAAGATTGCTAAATATGTAACTTGTATAACATTAATTTCAATCATATATATTTGCACCTCATCTGCTTTCATCCGGTCTACTTAAGGTATCAAAAAATTTGAGATGTAGGAGACTACTTATGAGTAACATTTCGCATTCATCTCATCTATATACTAGCTAGAGGGTGCCCTCAACCCATTGTTATGGCACACTCACTCTAAAGGCCTAAAACTGCTCATAACCCTCCATCCAAAGCATAAAATTTAAGATCAAATATTACCTAATTACATAATAGAGATGAGCAAAAGTGAGATCTTCACCCAAAGAGAGAAAGACTCTCTCACTAGACGAACTTTGAATGTGTGTGGGAGCTTGCGGCAAGCATGAGGGAGCGAGTGCATGCATACTGCAATGCAAAAGAAGGTTTGAGACTTTGTCAAGCGGTATGAAAAGCATCTATATTGGTGTGTGCGTGTCGTGATAGATTTTGTGTATGGAGGTGTTCGTGCATTGGCCGAGTGTAATAAACCCCTCTTTTACTTGTGTGTGTATGAATGAGAAGATGATTGTATATTGGGGTTTCCTATGAACTTTGCCATATGTGTGCATCCTTGTGCCCGAACCATATGGTTTTGGATAGGGAAGACAGATCTTGTAGGAATCAGGAGAGAGTCATATTCGACCCAGGTGTGTGTTATGGGTCTTAGGTATGAGTTGGGGATTTGGATCCAAGAGGGATCCAAGCTACATAGGACAAATGGATCCTATTGAGGGATCCAATCTACATATGGGTGCACCCACATAAAAGGGCTACCCATTCGTCTGAAAGGGAGGCTTCATCGCCTTCTCCATTGTGGGGAAGTTCATGAGTAAACGTCGTTGAGGTTGAGAGGAGTGGGGAAGAGGGAGGGGAAGCGATCCTTCATGGACGTATAGGTGGATATGTTATCCACAGAAGGTATAGTTGTTGAGCAGTAATCAATACTACATTTTATACTCGATCACATGCAATCTAGTGAAGAAGTTTCTCCATGTTGTATGGTCAAATGGGTTTGAAGTTGTACGAAAACTGCCAACGAAGGTGGAAAGAGATCGGCAGGCTCAACTGCTGTGTGGGCTAGTCGTTTGAAAGGGCACCATCATGGGATGAGTTCTTCATTGTTTCTGTGAAAATCTCTATTAAAACTTGTTCCATGGAAAATGGTAATGAGTGATTTGGATGCGAATCAGAGGTGGAACAATAGTAGATCCTTGCCGAAAATAGATCTGCTTGCTGTTGATTTTAGGTTGTTGTGAAATAGATTATGGGTTCCTAGTTCAACAGAGAACGTGATCCAAGTGTATGTGGGTTGGATCTTTGGATTCTAGCCGAAGCTACCAATTATCTAGAAGGCTGCCGGAGCAGATTGGGCTGCTATATAGGGGTGTGTATAGGTTGGTTAGGTTCAATAACGAAACCAAACCAAATTAATCAATAACTAAATTATTTCTAAATTTCAAAACCGAAACAGAACTATTTAGGTAAACGAACCAAATTATTTTGGTAGGGTTGGTTATCCAGTTTGGGCTTCAAAGTGGAATTCTAACATTATATATGTGTGATTGTGTTTATGTATATATGTATCTATGTATGTACTTGTATATATGTACACACATACACATATATAAGGTATTCTATTAACACATACTAATCTTATAAGAGGTATTTGTGAAGGCTTATGGAGAAATGATTGATTTCTCTGAAGTTAATAATAAAGTTATTTGTAGATACTAATGTGTTAGTGGATGAGTCTATGAAAAAATTAATAAGAAATTATAGCGATAGAGATTAACATTAGAAATGAAGGGTTTTAAACTTAGTAAAACAAAGATAGAATATATGAAATATAAGTTTGCTTATTTGGTTACTTCATATGACATATAAATTGCATCACTCAAACAAAAGTTTCAAGTATTTAGGGTTAGCTTTTAAGACTGATAGAAAAATGGATGAAGATGTTACATATTGAATTAATGCATGTGGGCTAAAATAAAGAAGTATATAAGGTATTCTATATGGCAAGATACCAAGTTGAAAGATAAATATCATACATTAAATGGTGAAAATGTTAAAAAGAAAAAGACTATAAAAGGGTTGGAAGAAAACAATAAAGTGTTGAAATATTATGAACAAAATGCAGGGTGTTGATTGTTTCGTATTGAGGAGCCCTCACAGGGTGAAAGAGTGGCCATTGAGGGCCCATATCCGTGCCAAATCTTGAGGAGGAGATTGATGCATCGGAGTCTAGAAGGTGATGTCTATGTGCCTTTATACCATTCAGGTCGTAGGTAGGTCGTAGGTGAAGACGACAACATTTTGAGGAGGGGACATCTTGGATTGCTCGTAACAGACGTACTTGAGGAGAAAAGTCCACCGAGAAGGAGAGTCTATTAAGAGAGGAAAAGCAGAAAACCACCGATGGAAAACGGAGCAGGATAGAGGAAAAAACCCTTTATGATGGGACAAGTTTTGAAATCCGTTAAATTGTTATTGATGCATTTCGCTGAAGGTACAACCTCTCTCTTTCTCTCTTTACTCATGGTACAATCTCTCTCTTTCTTTCACAAACAAGTGTCAAAATACTGTCACAATGTTGGGGGCTCCACATACCTTGCGGACGTCGCCGAATTTGTCATTTAAGGAGTCGAGCTGTCAAGAAATATGCGAGACAAGAAGTGAGGCCGTTTTCACCAAAAAGTGGATCCACAAGAGGGTCAGAGAGAGAGAGGTTGGCTGATGATCGCAGTTGGATGGAATGTTCAACAGTCGATACCTCAGAAGAATAATCATTTCAATTATGGCAGATCTGGCTGGTCCTTATCGCTTAAAGTTTCAAACTCTTCCAAGCGTACAGATGCACATCTCTATCGGTGAGTTTTTGTCAGGTTTGACAGTCTTTATCTAACTTGGACAAATGCACCTCTGCCTCTTAGCTATCATTTTTACTTGGTATTTTACGTTATAAATAAAAAGCACCGTCTTGCATGGAGCTCTTTCCCACTTTCTTTCGCAGTAAAGTTGAACCTTGCTTTCTTTAGCAGTAAAGTTGAACCTTGGTTGTAATCACTTTCTCTCTCTCTCTCTCTTATATATATTTATTTATTTCCTGCTATTTACCTTTTTGTTTATTTCTTGATACAAATGCAGAAAATGTCATGTTTTATTTCGTATTAAAGTTTAATATCATTTATCGTCTCTCTTGCTATTGTTGTAGTTATACCCTCTTCTTTGCTCGCCGTTGTTGAATCTTTGATTGTCTTCATGTGATTTTTTTATTCTCAAACAACAAATAGAAAACTGCCAGCAAGCACTCCTCAGTCTTATACTTTCACCTGTACGTGTTTGCCATTGAAAGGAAGGCCTGTTGCTTTCTCTCTTTTTTCTTCTTAAGTCTAATTTCCAAAAGGTTCAACCTTTTAAAGCTAATTCAAATACGCCCAAATATTGTTGATTATTTTCATTCTTCTCCCCCCAAAGATGGAGAAGTCCATTAAATCCACCCTTTCCCTAATTATTCTTGTTTAACCTTTGAATTCATACTTACTCAAATTATGCGTTTACATTTTTCTCTTCAAATTATACAACCACGCACCATGCATGTGTACTTAGAGCTGGTAAATAAATCGAGTTGCTCTTGGGTCGGCTGATTTCAACTCATTCCCAGTTGGTTAATGCCATTAACTGAGATTAACATAAATGGTGCACGTTTGGCTCATTGACCTTTCTTTCTATGCACAATCCGGAGGCCGAAGCCAGATGCAGGCCCATTGACCTCAAACTTATGTAAGTTTCTTGGATCTCCTGGTCACAGAGATTGTCTATCAGGTTAGTCTAATGCATTAACAATGTGATGTGAAAGATGAATTCAATGTATGTGCTCGAGGTGATATGGTTGTTAGCTCAACAACCACATTATTAACATCATTAAATTAAAAACATGATATAACTTTAGTATTACTAAATTTAACATGTAATAATTAGTAATATTAAGAATATTTATTTTCTAATATTAATTAATATCAAAATATAATATTAAATATAAATTGGCATGGAATGTGCTTTGACATAGTAGATGACATGAAAGGTGATACGGACATAGTATCTTAATCAGTTGATATAAGTTAATACGGTGGGTAGTATGACAAGTGAATTAGCAAGTTGACGTGACAATATATGTATGGGTGATGGTTTTAGACATCTGTCACTGATTTGATAAACAATTAGAATCACTTTTCAACCTCTAGAGACTAAAATGAAAACAGTCAAAACCATAAATACTTTGTGAAGTTTCCTTAGTCCTCTCTCAACTCATGGCATCGATAGGCCAAAATTAAAAAAGAAAAAGTTTGATCAACTTGTTGCTAACATTTAGGAAAAACATGAAATATGTTAAATCTCGGCGAGGAATTTGAATTAGCTCGAAAATGTTGTGGGTAATATGAAAATTTTCATTTTGTTTTTCAGTAAAAAGGGCCCAACCTTGAGAATCTCTCTTGTATGAATTAGCATATGCTTCTATCCTCGCGTGTCGCCGAGGAGTGAAACGCGCGCCCTTCTTTGATCTTTTGCTGTGTTTTCTGGCTGCGCTCTTGGAGATCAAAATTTGATTGCTTCGAGTTGTGGGACTCTCTGTAACATTTTGAGAAGAGAGAAATCTTACTGATAGATTCCTTGTCACTGTCGATTTATTCTTTAATCTCCACTTACCGCGAATACAATCTTATTGTATTGTGTGTGTGTGAGAGAGAGAGAGAGAGAGATTGGTCGATGTTCATGTGGTGGGTGCACGTGTGTGTGGCAGCAAGTTTGAAGCTCTGGCGTGCTCGTAATTCATTCCTTTTATTTCTTTATTTTGCATGCTTAATTCCCCCCTCCCCTCTCTTGCATTATTAATTGCACCATGTTTGATGTTGCATGTTGGGTCCTTTCTGTTTCGTGGTTTCATTTGCTGATATCTTTTAGCTGGGTTTCTGGTTCAACAGAATCGGGGAGCACAGTGTGAAGCCACAAGCCATCTAGGTTCGTTTTCTCTTCGTCCCCAATCGGGTTTCGTTCTTTTTTCTTTAGAACAATTGGATTTTGGTCGTCGCTTTAGGATTCATAGACTTTGTTTTTCAGGTTTTGGGGAGGTACTCTGTCTTTTATTTGCCTTTCCTTTTGGTAAAAGTGTTTTCATCATTCCATGACACTCGTGATGTTGCTTTTTTGACGTTTATCTCTGTTTTGTTGGTCTGATTTGAGAGCCATCTCCTCCCCCCTCTCTCCTCTGTGTATGTGAGCGGTCTTCTTGGTTTTGTTGTTTCGGTACCAAGACCTAAAGGCAATCATGATTCAGATATTGCAGTATCTTTCGTAGCCCTGGGGTTCAGTTGGAAAGGTGTATTTTCCTTTTTCTTAAGACTTTGGTTCTCCATGCAGGCTAACTTGGATTTATAGCTTTCTGAGATGGATTTTGGTGGCAATTGTGGGAAGAGGGAAGACATC
Source organism: Brasenia schreberi (assembly GCA_036023115.1). Lineage (NCBI taxonomy): Eukaryota > Viridiplantae > Streptophyta > Magnoliopsida > Nymphaeales > Cabombaceae > Brasenia > Brasenia schreberi. Next base: position 18,120,766 of record JAYKKT010000074.1, on the reverse strand, counting down.
AGAATTCATGATACTTTAGATGACTTGTCTTCAGACTTGGCTGATTATGTGGCAGAATTGTCAGAAATTGCTGTGAAGGAAAGGGGTTATTTTGCTGTTGCCTTGTCTGGTGGATCCTTGATCAGCTTGATGGGGTATGCTGGCCATACTTTATAATGTTTTATATAGTTCTCTGTGTGTGTCTGCACGTCCGCGCGCGCGTGTGTGAAAATATCTGCACATAGTTGTTTGGCTCAGCTGTTTAGTTGCTTTGGGGTGGTATTCTTATTAGCTTGGCGGGGTACGCTTACCACTCCTCATATAGTTCCCTCTCTCCAAAACAAAATTGCCCCTGTGCATAGTTGTTTTGTTTTTAGACTTTGCCCTCCACTTGATGAGCTTGTATGCCCTTTCTTGTTTTTGCCTTGTTTGCTGGTTTTCTTTTTTACACTGTGATGGGGATTCTGAGCTTCATCTGTTGGATTGAGAACAGGAAGCTTTGTGAAGCTCGTTATCATAGGACTGTGGATTGGACCAAATGGCATGTGTTTTGGGTGGACGAGAGGGTGGTCGCCAAGACTCATCCGGACAGCAACTACAAACTAGCAAAGGACGGGTTACTCTCCAAGGTACATCATTTGGAGCCAACCTAAGTTCAGTTATTATACAGACTTTCAACTATCAGTGCTTACTGTTGGTCCACTTCATCTGTTGGGGCTTGTATGTCGGTGAAGAATTTGCGACCTTTGTGAAATCAAGGTTTAGGAGGGGTCAAAACTTGAATCTGAAAATTCTCTATCGCTGTTTTCATTGCAGTCAAAACGATTCGCAGTAGCATGCCTTTGATGGTAAAGGAATATGATAATATTTATGGATCTCATCTTTTGACCCCTTGGATGCTGGTTACATGGCACTCTGTTTTGAGAAACAATCAACGGGGTCACATAACCTACATCAAAGTTTTCCAGCCTTAGTATAACAAGGTTCAAGAGATGTCGCAACCATCCTGAAGCAATTCAGGATGTGCCAATATTTAACATCCGAGGCTTAAAAAAACACACTAGAAAGGAAAGATCCTTTTGTTGTTGGGAGAAATTGGGCATTGAAGCTAGTCATTTATTGTGACATCTTATGAAGCATTTTAGGGGGGAAGAAGAAGAACCTTTATATGATCTTCATTGATTTAGAAAATTTAGAAAAACATGATTTGTTACCAAGAAATATTCTTGGGAGACCTTGGAGAAGAAAGGAATACCACTAATTTACACCAACATTATAAACGATATACATGGTGGAGTAACCACTTGTGTTAGGACTTGTGAAGGGTTAACTCATTGCTTTGAAGTTAACAATCGTCGCACTAAGGCTGGCTGTACTTAGTCTACATTTATTTACTTTAGTTATAAATGAACTAACAAAACATATTTAAAACAAAGTGCCTTGGTACATATTATTTGTAGGTGACATTGTATTGGTGGATAAGATAAGAGGAGTCAACAATAAGCTACAACTACAACAACTGTACTTAGTCTACATTTATTTACTTTAGTTATAAATGAACTAACAAAACATATTTAAAACAAAGTGCCTTGGTACATATTATTTGTAGGTGACATTGTATTGGTGGATAAGATAAGAGGAGTCAACAATAAGCTACAACTACAACAACTGTACTTAGTCTACATTTATTTACTTTAGTTATAAATGAACTAACAAAACATATTTAAAACAAAGTGCCTTGGTACATATTATTTGTAGGTGACATTGTATTGGTGGATAAGATAAGAGGAGTCAACAATAAGCTACAACTACAACAACTTATCCTTCTCTCCATACTAGATGGGGTCGGCTACATGGCTTCTTTGTTTTCATAGAGCTTGATCATATATCACACTAACAATTAACTTGACATAAGTTATTCTTTATTGTTTCATTCCAATACTTTTATGGTCTTCTTCTTTCTCTTTTAACATTTTCATCATATAGTTTCTTATACCTTCTTAATGGAGCTTCTTTTGGACACCTTTTCATGTATCCAAACCATCTTAAATGATTTTTTCTCATTTTATTATCTATTAGTACCAATCTAAATTTATTTCTAATAAGGACATATATGGTTTTTCTTACGTGATCATGCATCCATCATTTCTGCCATGGACATCTTTTGTACATGTTGATGGTTAACTGTCCAAGAGTCAAAATCATATAACATTCTTTTATGAAGGATGCAATGTGTGCTAATTTTAATTTCTATGTTATTTGAAGTAATTAATAAGTTGGAACTATTGGCAAATTTTTTGAAAACAAAGCATTTTAAACTTTGTATAACAAAGATTGAATATATGGAGTAATATTACAACTAAAGCAGATCTTATAGAAGTTAAAGTTGGTAACTTGTTTCATCTCTAAAGTGAACCATTTTAAGTACTTAGATCAATGTTTCAAGATGATGAAAGAATTGATGAAATGCTATACATAAAACTAATGCACTTTGGATCAAATAGAGATGTGCCTCAGCTACTTATGTGGTAAGAAAGTAATGGAAATTAAATGGTAAATATTATAAGACAGCTGTTAGATCAACAATGTGATATGGTGCTAAGTATCGACCATCATCCATCAATATATGTGGAAGACATTCATGGCAGAAATTAAGACATAATGATGGATATATAGGCACTTAAGAAAAATGTTAGATTCATAATGGGTCTATTAGAGGAAGAGTTGGTGTAACACAAATAGAAGATTGAAATAATGGAAACACATTTAAGGTGGTTTGGACATGTGAAAGGGCAGCCCATGGAGCTCAAGTTAGAATGTGGGAGAATTGGATCACAAGTACTTTAAAAGAGGGAGAAGAAGGCTGCTGAAGTGTTGGAAGGAGCCATAAAATGCGATATTGGTTTTTAGGAATTCAATGCTAATATGACTCAAGATCAAGGTCAATGGCGATACAGAATCCATGAAGCTGGTACTTAATGTGTGAAAAGGCATGGTTCAGTTTGGTTTGGTTTAGAAATTGGGGAATTGAGTTGCTGTTCTTATATGTTAGTGTATATTATAGTGTCCATAAACTGTACTTTGATGCAAACCAAGTTCCATATTTGTTTTATGTTGACCAAAAGGTTTTTGTGATAGGGTCTGAGTGTTAGGTGGTACCTACCCCAGAGGTAATTCATTGACTTTCAACAGGTGGCATATAATGCAAGAAATCTTTTAGTTGTGATGTATGTAAATCTACTAAAATGATTGCAGTGAACCATGCTCGGGTTATTTTGCATTTCAACCTTTATTCGCAATACCAAGTTATAAGTTTTGATACAGAAAACCTCTTTCAGGATCCCCCTGGAAGCTGCTGTCTGAATCAGCTGTTGAATATGGCTGGCATTTCATTTTCTTTCAGTGAATATTAGAATAAATTCTGATGTTTCATCTTCTTAGATCATTTTGATGCTTCTATGAGGCCTTCTAGATCCCTTTCCCGATCCTGTTTCAAAATTTTTATTCTTCTGGATTTCTTTTCCAACTTAAATGTTTAAATTTCAGTTTCGCATAATGACCAACAGAAGTTTTAGTAAAAGGTCCCTCTTTTTCGAAAATTCATCGCCTTTACCTGTAATCCAACATGTATTCTCAATTCTTTGGGTGTTTGGCAACATAATGGCATTATTTCCCTGTTTCAGCCTGCTTAGTTCTTTTTCTGATGCCAATGGTCTAATGTATGGATGTTGGGATTATTATATTTCAGTCTAGATATAGTTAAACGGGTGATCCTTCTCCACCTTTATATTTACACTTTTTGCACTTGATGCATGCTGAATCATCTTCCTTGCTGTCACACTTGGTTGGCCTTTACAAAACTGAAGGAGCAAAACGTGCCTTGTTCTTATGAATTTGAGTTGGATATCCCTGGTAGATGTCTGAGCAATCCATTTTAGGCTCCTCGCCTGGTTCTCAACTGAGTCTGGATTCTGCTTTTTCCCAAGATAATTTGATTCTTGAGTCATTATGAATACTTTGTTCTCTCTCTCTCTCTCACACACACACACACATGCACACACATAAACAGTGGTACATACATTTTCCAGCCATGTCTGCACTTACTTTGCTTTGTTTACATGTAATGTTAAATATGTCAACTATTAAGAACTAATGAGACAAAAAGGTCCTATGTATACAACTTGGTCATAACAAGTGCAATCTAGTAAATGTATGAGGAATGCAGTAAATCTATGTCACACGGGTACGTGCGGGTGCGGGTGTGGGCGCGGGATACGGTAAATTTCAAAATTTTTGGGTGCGGCGGCACGGCTAGGGTATATAATATTATATATTATATATAATATTCAAGCTACAACAAGTGAGACATCAATTAATATAAGTATATGACAATAGCAAGTACACAACTTTATATTAATGCAAAGCACATAAATGGTAAACAACTACTAATTTCATCATAATAAATAAATCAATCTTCACTATCCGGACCCATTTATCCAAAAAGATCCGAACTTCAAAATCGATACCAGATTTTGAAGCGTGGAATATCCACGCAAAAGGAAGTGAAGAAGGTCCGCGTTGAGATATTTTTTTATGTTCATTGGCAGAGTTTCATGGGAAATGATGGAAGACAAGCTAAAGGAGCATTTTGGAAACTATGGTGAGGTAACTCAAGTGGTTATCATGGGAGATAAGGTCACGAGTCAACTAAGAGTGTTCGGTTTCATCGTCTTAACGGATTACTCCTTCTTTGATCGGATTCTGCAGGATAAATACACCATAGACAGCAGAACCGTGAGTTACAAGAAAAAATGCATTTTTTATTTTTTGCCTTGCCGCACCGACACGGTGTCAGCGTCGCACCCGTGTCGAGGTCGACACTCCACCCCTTAGAATTGTCTGTATGACTTAGCAGTAAATGGACATGTTCATCCGGTGATTTGAGATCTCATTATGGCATTGCTTTCAAACAAGCTTGGCATGACTGGAAGAATCCATGTCAAACAAGCGATCCATTAGTAGATACTTGAGAGCAAGGTTGAAGCAACATGAGAATCGCAGTCACCCATGTACCTTGTAAACCGTTACTTGTGGTGGATCCTGCACCTGAGTGCTTGTAGGTGCTCTTACATACAAACAACAACAAAGCCTTTTCCCAACATTATAGGTGCTCTTACATACGCTATGCAATATATAGGGATGTTGTTAAGTTCATAGGCATTTTATAACTAATTTGTTTTATATTTCAGTGGAATTATGGTCACTATATAAATAAATGTTATCATGTGTGACAAGTCACACAAATTATCTGTGCCTTCACACCCATATCAATATCTGTTCCTGCAGTACCCATGTTGGAAAGTGTACCAGCACCCCTAGTTGTATGGGAGTGCTCATGGCTTCAAGGCTCAATAGTTTTGATCTGTGACTAGTGATGGAATGGCTCGTTGCAGAATATTATCACTGAAGATAGTATTTTTAGTTCTGTCGCAGGATCAAGTGAGCAAAACTATCATATATTGGAAGGAATAATTTATGGCTTGATGATGGATCTTGTCCTCCTCCTTCGTAGTAGTTTGTTGAGTCTCGTGCTTTAGTATTTTTAGTTGTTGCTATTTCTGGTAGAAGTTGACTCAGATTGCATCAAATGCTAGGGGCTATTTTTTATGGTAGCACAAGTGAAGACTAATCTTGAGATCTTTATGACATTGAATGGATGGTAAGGAAGTCGTTAACCTTAATCAACCCTTTACGCACACTAGGTGGGCTTGGCTAGTGCTTGTAACATGCAGGCCTCTCAGGAGGGTTCCCATCTCATATGACTTGTGCAAGCACGATTGGTTTTCAAAGTTCTCAGAGGCCCTGCGCATTACTACTGGAAAGATCACATCCTGTGGTAGAAGATTCAGAAAGTTTTGCTCCACTTGTTGTCTACCTAGTATATCTTCGTCCTGTATCCACAGCGTATGTCTATCTTTTGGTAATTCTTCCAATTTGGGTTGAGGCGGCCACCTCACCTTGCCATGAGTAGGTCCGCCACTGTCTATCCAAGCTTGGGACCAGCTGTGTGAGGGTGAAATCATGCCAATGGTCAACTTAGAATGCTTGATTCTTTTGATAGACATGGAGTTCAGCCTCACCTATTCAGATTGCACAAGCTTCCTAAAAGCTGCAACTCGATTTCCTTGTCAAGATATCAACGTTCTCTGATATTTGTGATCTGATACACAACCTACCTTATTGTTTGTACAATCCTAATTTTACTCTCTAAGTGGAACTGTGCTCTCTCTCTCTATACATTAGAGATGTGCCAGTACTCTGTCTGTGTATCTATACGGTACATAGTTAAACTGTCTTGTGTATGCCCATAGTTATTAGCTCGATCGAAAGTGTGCTTCCCAATGAGCATAAGTCCTGCAAACACTAGGAGGGTGCGCAGAATTGTTGCACAAAGAGCTACATCTCTCCTGGGTAAGCGGTCAACTCTAAAGGACCTTCAAGTGGAAGATCATGAGCTTGAAACCTCGGTATCATTTGGTAGGCTGTTTGCCTAACTCTAGCTTGCCTAACAAAAACAGAAAAAGGTCTTGCAAGAGCCTCCTACATGGATTTGAAAATTTCTTGAGTGGTGAAATAAGTCATTTATTTAGTGTGAGCTGAGTATGCCCGTAGGTTGTTTGGTTAGGGTGCAATTTGCATTCTTGTGTTTGTGGAGGAAATATTAGCTTTGTTGAATTCAATGATATCTGTGGTTCAACACAGAATCCTAAAGTTTAAAAACATGCTAGCTGTTCACAGTTCCTCGTATATTTCTCGTGTATACAGAACGATGACCATATGTTGCTGACTTGTTAGTTTCAAGCAGTTGGTTAATTGACACTTCTTAGGTCTTACATTTTAGGTGCCAATTGTGTCAAGCCATGTTTACTCCATCAATGATTCTCTCTCAGCAGAGCAGGCAGCAGAGGAATATGGTTTCGTCCTTCGGCAGCTTGTAAAGACGAGGATCGTGGATGTTTTGGAGAGCAGTGACTGCCCAAAGTTTGATCTAATCCTTCTGGGTATGGGCCCAGATGGACACATAGCATCCTTATTCCCCAGCCATTCAGCTCTAAGTGAAAAGGATGAATGGGTGACATTCATCACCGACTCCCCAAAACCACCACCCGAGAGGATCACATTTACTCTGCCTGTCATTAACTCTGCCTCAAACATCACAATGGTGGTGACGGGTGGCAGCAAGGCTGAAGCTGTTCGACTGGCAGTCAATGAAAAGCCGGAGCGCATATTGCCAGCGCGGTTAGTTAACCCAAGCAATGGGAATCTGGTTTGGTTTTTAGACAAGGAAGCCGCTTCAGAGCTTGCAGCTTGTCAATACGCCAAGGGATCTTGACGATAAAGAGTAGGGCCATGGTCTTGCCAATTTGAGAAGATTGTGTCTTTTTGTTTTCTTTGACTCATCCTTCTCTTGTTCTCTTGTCTTTTGTGTAGGAAAGCATGGCAAATAAATGGCAAGAAATCCTTTTGGCCATCTCCCTCTCTCTCTCTCTCATATATATATATATATATATAACAACAAACGGCAACTAAGCTTTTTCCCATACTAGACGGGGTCGGCTACATCATGGACTCTTTGTTTCCACAAATCCCTATCGTGTGCCATGTTAGCAGTTAACTCCCAATAAGTTAGATCACTTTTTATTTTTTTTTCCAACACTTTTGTGGTCGACCTCTACCTCTTTTAATAGTTTTCAAATTTAGTTTTTCTATCTTTTGATCTTCTTTCTATATATGCAATTTAAAATATCATGCTTTCCATTATATATATATATATATATATATATATATATATATATATATATATATCAGGCTTCCCATTTTATATGTTTACCCATTTTGAAAATATCAACCATCCATTCGTCTTAAGAAATGATGGTTGAATAAGAATTAAAAAGGTGTACAGTTGAATCAAGTACATTTGTTTGGGAATGATTTTCTCCCTCTTTGTGAGCAAGTCCCCGATAGCCTAAAGCAACTCGAGAAAAGTTGGGTCCGATTGGAGCAAACCTTAACCTGACAACCCAACTCGATTAGCTAGATCTGGGTCTTGAAAAATGGCCGGAAATTGGGTTGGGCAAAGGTCAACCTGCTTCTGGCTCGACATAAAGTGACCCACCAAGAACCTGACCCACCTACCCGATTTGGCACCTCTAGGCACAACCTTGTGCCTTAGGAGGTATCGTTACGGACATACTCTACTAACTTAGCTTCCAAGCAAGCTAATAATGAATGTGTTGGAGTTAATGCTATTTAATGATAGTTCATCCTAATTAAGCTTATGCCGTATTAATTGCATTTAGTATATTTAAATGTTTATTTAGTATATCTTTGATAAAAGTGAAAGTCCAAAAATATGAAAGTCACATATAAGTGTAACACTTGTGCACGTGAATTTTATTGGGCATTCTTTAGTATCATATTGATGGTTGGAAGAATCCCACATGTCCTTATAGATGGTAGCTCATGAACCATAGTTCAAAGAGCTTGGAGAAGACATAGATGACTACACGTATGCCTTGGGTCGGGCTTGAGCTTGAGAATTGTCTTAATTATTCTTTTGACACAAAAAAAGTTTTGATCTATCGGTCAAATAGATCTTTTCATGAAAAATATGAAATAGTTATGAGATGGACTGGAGGAGACACGTCTCTTCGAGCGGATCTAGGATCCATTGTTTTATTATAAACCTTTCATTATTCTTTTGATACAAGTTTTGATCTAATGGTCAAACAAATCCTTTCACGAAAACACATGAAGCAATTATGGGATGGACCGGAGGAGACGCGTCCCTTCAAGCAAATCTGGGATCCATGGTTTTATTATAAAACCTGATTAGGGTTGCTTAATCACTTTCCATCTCTTCGTTCTTTGTTCTCTTGTGTTTGTGCTTCTGTGGTGACTATTCATACTCTCCATCTGGCTACGCGACTAAGGAGTAGTCGACAACAACTTGAGTTGAGGTACATGCTCCCTTTATGTGACCATTTATCTTAGGAGAAATGTATTAGTGTCAGTGTGTACTTGTTAGCAATTTTTATAAGACAAGTTCATAAGAACGACTCAATCATATGCCTTGGGAGTTTTAGTAGAGAAAAAATTTATGACTAAATACCTACATGAATTTCAGTTTCTATGCTAATATCTTAGGGAAGGAAGTATGGAGCTTTCTGATAAGTTTATTGTTATATCTATTATTAAAATATTCTTTAAGTCTTGAAAGAGTTTTTATCCAGATCTCAAGAATAAAAAAGTAAAATGACCCTAGATGATCTCATTATAAACATAACAATAGAGGAAGAGCATAGAATCCAAAAACTGGTTATGCCTATTAATAAAACCCTAAACTAAACCTATTGGTCGAAAAGAAACAACCTAGTGATCATAAGAAAAAACAAAAAAATATAATCCAAAATCCAAAAGAAACCAAAAAACAAATCATACTTAGAGGTCTAAGAAACAAATTATTTATCTTCTTTTACTTTTGAGGTAGAATTTGTGCTTCAAATCAAAGTAAAATAAAACAGAATGACTTAAGGAACTTATATGTCAGTATACATTGATAGCATAACTACTATTGCTAAAATCAAAAGTTTCAAATACATTCAAAAGCAAAGAAAACACATTCAAGTAAGACATAAGTCTTTAAGTGCACTTATGTCTAATGTAGTTATGATTGTCGATTTCATTGGATCCAAAGATAATACAACCAATATTTTGACTAAGAGATTAGCATTAGTCCTAGTTGAGAAATATAGGTTGGAGATGGGACTGAAATCTATGAAGTTTGTTATTCGTAAACAATGGTAACCCAACCTAATTGAGTGGAGATCTTACAAAGTAAGTTAGGTGTGGTAATAACAAGATGTTGGGTGAATAAGATGATACTTAATAAAATATGTTTTGAGTATCAATGTGTTTGTCCTCTATAAAACTAAAGTGTCATGTCTTTAAGTTAGTAAGAGATTATTCTTTGAATGAAATCAAGTCTTATGACATGATACTTTGAAAATTGGGTTGTTTCTTAAAAGTATTATATCCTTTGATATGCCCAACTAAGTAATTGATATTATTAGACCATACTATGAGAATTAAATTGTTTCTTAAAATCAATTATAATATAGGATATTGATACATGACCATTAATACATAAACCCTAAATATCATTGTTATAGCCTTTATTATATTATTACTGTTAAAGGATGTAATGTTAGATGTAGAAGTAGGTTAGTTTATTGTTATTTCACGTCATGTAAGTGTATTTAATGTGTTATGTTTCTTTAGTAGTAATTAGTACTAATGAGGGGTAGTTTAGAAATTCAAGTTAGATAGGGTATAAGTAGTAGTGATTAGGGTTGAGTCTCATAAGTGAGGAAGGGCTAGACGACAACACTGTAGCAGCCGCAAGTCATGTTTTGGGGCAGATTGGAGGGCCTCCAATCTGCCAGGTTTTGTAAGTTTTCTCAATCTTGTTTAATGTATTTATTTCTTAATATGGTATCAGAGCCTATTAAGCGAGGAAATCCATATTTTCTTTGTTGAAAGTAAGAAGATTTTGTTGAATCATTGATCCAAAGACGTTATTATAGATCATCGAATTTGCATATTGAACTTTATTCTGATACAGACTGGGCTGGTTCACGTGATGACAGAAAATCAACTACAAGATATGTTACATTACTTGGTGGTAATATTGTATCTTGGAAGAATAAAAAGCAGACAGTGGTTGTGAGATCTACAATGGAAGCAGAATACAGAGCTATAGCGCAAGCTATGTGTGAAGGAAAATGGGTGTTCTCATTGATCAGTAAACTGGGATTTTCTTCTAATCATTCTACACCTCTATATTGTGATAGTAGTGCTACTATTTAGATGACTTCTAATCTAGTATATCATGAAAGAACCAAGCATATAGAGATTAACTGTCATTTCATCTGAGAGAAGATATCTAATCATGAATTCAAGCTAGAGTATGTTCAATCTTCAAAACAGTGGGCTGACTTTCTAACTAAAGCTACTACCAGTAGACAATTAAAGGAGACATTATCCAAGTTGGGTGTTACAAATATCTTTCACCCAACTTGAGGGAGAGTGTTAAAGGATGTAATGCTAGATGTAGAAGTAGGTTAGTTTATTGTTATTTCACGTCATGTAAGTGTATTTAGTGTATTTAACATGTTGTGTCTCTTTAGTAGTAATTAGTACTAATGAGGGATAGTTTTGGAATTCAAGTTACATAGGGTATAAGTAGTAGTGATTAGGGTTGAGTCTCAGAAGTAAGGAAGGGCTGGACGACAGCACTGTGGCAGCCGCAAGTCACGTTTTGGGGCAGATTGGAGGAATGCTGCCAGGTTTTGTAAGTTTTCTCAATCTTGTTTAATGCATTTATTTCTTAATAATTACTAATAGACACCTTTATACCAAAGATAAGGTCCAAGACATATGCTCACTTAATTCTTGTAAGGATAATATTGGATAATTTAGGTAATACTTCAAATTATAAGGTACTATTATTGAAAGCATAATATGATGGTCAATTCGGTAGAACACTTCACACTTTAGACTTTGTGAGGATTGTTGAACTTAATTAATGATGGTTAGACCTAATTAAGCCCTTATGACATTAATTGCATTTAGCTCATGTTAATTATCTCTAAATGTTTATTTGATATATCTTTGATAAAGGTAAAAGTCCAAAAGTGTGAAAGCCATATGTGAGTGTGAAACTTGTGCATGTAAATACTATTAGGCATTTTTAGTTTCATATTGATGGTTTCAAGAATCCTACATATCCTTTTATATAGATGGTAATTCATGAACCTTAGTACAAAGAACTTCGAGAAGATACGTATGACTACACATAGGTGTTGAGCTGAGGTTGGGCTTGAGTTTAAGTATTATAAACAAAAAGGTTTTAATCTTACGATCAAATATATCCCTTCATGAAAAGACATGGAGCAGCTACGGGACGAACATGAGGAGGCATGTCTTTTAAAGCAGATCTGAGATTTATGATTTTATTATAAAAACTTATTAGGGCTCCCCTAATAGAACAATTACTAAAAACCTCTCTACTCTCTGTTTTGTTGTGTCTGTGCTTCTAAGGTGAATGTTTATGCTCCCTATGTAGCTATGCGATTGAGGCATGACCAACGACAACTCGAGTTGAGGTACATGCTCCCATCATGTGATCATTTTATTATAGGAAAAAGATGTTGGTATCCGGCAAACTTGATGTCAAGGCATCAATTTTTCTAAGGCAAGTCTATAAAAACGACTTGATTAGATAAATGTCTTACTAATTTTATTATGTTTTACTTGATCCTTGCACTGTTTGCTTATGGATTCTTTGGATATGTGATTTTGATTGATGTTGACATGCTTGTTGTATATTACCTTTTATATATGTAGATCTATGGTTTCTTTCAAGCCTCATACAATCTTCAGTTTCCATCAAATGACATGATCTCCCTTGTGTCCCAATTGCCCTAAGAACCAGGTCCTCGTGTTTTGGAGCCTATCGGCTTGCATCGCAAGAATGTACTCTATCAACAAGTACACTTACAGTAGGGAAGTATTTTTGTTTCTATGTATATCACATACTATAAACAAACATAGTATATCACACAATGTTAACAAACATAGTATTTGTTGATATACTCGGCTTTATATCTTATGATTTCCTTTCTAGGCTTTCTGTTAAAGCTATTATACTATGAGAGATTTTTATTGTTTTTTTTCTTTTTCAATAAAGTAAAAATAGTTTATTTTCAAATGTTTATCTTTATAAAAAGCATCTCATGAAATTTAGGAAGAGAGTCTTTCCTGCATTTCATGGATATGGTGATTGGGAACGTAAGTGGCCATCCCATAACTTACAAGTCCTAGTTGACCACTTGAGCCAAAATTATGATATACTGATTTTTACCTCCTATTATTTTGAGGATTTCCATGTTGTATCAATCACTTACAACTTATCCCAGTTATGTGGTTTTTCGTAATCAATATGTTTCTTCTTTTAACAATTATCACAATGTATTTTCATACTAAAACTCTATGTATATCTCAAACTCATATGTTTAACAAGCTTTGTAAAAAAATAGTCAAGGGGCCAACTAACATATCATTAGTTGGTATATAAAATATACATATCTCATTCTTCTTAAGCATACATATTTAACCAACTTCTACAGCATGAGCTATACTCTTAATAAGAGTAGTTAATATATTGTTGTCAGAATAAGTGATAATTGTCTCATTGTTTATGTCGAACTTCAAATCACAAGTGAAACAGTTTATCCAAATGGTACTAATTATAATCATAGTGCAAGCAACATACTCAACATCTTATGTATGCAATACTATAAAAACCTTATTTCTTAAAAGTCTAAAAAACAACACTACCTCCAAATAGAAATATTTAATCGTAGGTTGACTTGCTCTCATCTTAAGTCAACATCTCAGTATCTTACCATTTTCAATTCATCTACTTGAAAATATAATTTTAAATCTTTTGTTATTTAAAGATATTTCAAATCAGTTTTATAGCTATCTAGTTCTACCAACTCGAATTACTTTGATATCTACTTACTAAACTTACAACAAAATTGATATGGGGTTTTGTACATAACATATATAGTAATATACACTATATATAATGTAAAATACACGTGTTTAAAATTTTCATTTCAATCGGTTTGGAATCAGGTTATGTAAAACATGCATGTTTTTAGAATTTTCTTTAGGCTGGTTTGGAATTGGGTCCAGGTCAACCCGCTTTTTTTGTCCTGTCACTTTTGAATGTCCCAGACCCGACCCAAGGTGCCTAACTCCTGACCTGAATATGAAGTTTTCATGTCAGGTTGGGGTTGGGTCGGGTCAAAACTGCCACCCTAGGAGGAAGTAAGTAATTATGTAAATAAATACGTTTAACATAAAACGATATTCTTGTAATAACAAGTCATAAATTGATAAAGTAACGTGTTGTATGTATTAAGACCTCTCCGCAAACGCCCCGCCAGGCAACAATTTCGTCGTGTTGCTCAAAAGTAACGTGACAAAAATTGGGTCAGGTCCGGGCTGACCCAAACCTGCCTATATGATGTATATTTATGCTTATAAAATTGATAATATATATATATATATATATATATATATATGTCTATATAGATACATATATAATATATCACATATATGTATTAAGTATATTATATATAAACAAATTTGAAATAATTAGTTCTAATTTCAGTTTCCAAATCAAATCAAATAGCGTTTAGTTTTGGTTGGTTTTGATATGGATTGGAACGGCCGAACCGGTTTCAAATCGGCAACATGCATATATATATATATATAATAATCACATGAACTCATGAGCTACATCCTTGGTTTTTTGGAGTCGGCCCCACTAGCCAGAAGTGCAGTGGCTCCTTGTGCATTTATGTAAAATCATGACATTGCGCGGACGTGTCACGCTACGTCTTGAGCCTGAGAACCAACGGACGGTGCGAACTGGACGGCGGTAGAGAGCAGACGGTCAGATGTGCGTTCTTGGAAACTCGACGGCTGATCCAACAAGACCAACGACAATATCGCTCCCGCTTCTTTTTATTTCGAAAACTCCTTTCATTTGATCTTCACCTGAGTGCTCTCTCTCTCTCTCTCTCTCTCTCTCTCTCTCTCTCTCGCTCGCTTGCTCGCTCTTTGAGTGATCACGATGTCGATAGAGACGGACAGAGAGGAACAGGTTTACATAGCAACGGTTGCGGAGAAAGCCGAGCGATACGAAGGAAAGTTTCTGTGTCATTTCTTGCTTGAGTCGACGGTCTTACATTTCTAGATTCTGTTTTCTCATTTAGTTTGGATCATGGTTTGAAATTTCTGCCATTATACTTTAGTCTGATCATTTGGGTTGCTACGTGGGTGCTAGTTTTTCATTTATGAACTTTTTTCTTCATTCTTTGTTTCTATATTCTTTTCGACATAAATCGTTTGACTGTATCGGTTTCCGGGGTGGAGTAACTCGTATCTTTTCGATCTTGCTGGTGTCGAAGTGATCTTTTCTTGATATTTAATCGATCTTTTAGGAGTGTTAAGGCGCGCCTCTGCCATTTATACATAACGTTGACTCGTTTCTGTTTTTCGAATTTTGTTCATCTTTTCTGATTGTTAGTGAACTATTATTGTTCGACGTTAATCCATTATTTCTGATCAATCTGATTCGCCATTTTTTACCGAATGGCTTGATCCGTTTTTCAATCTTATGTATGGTTGAAATGAGCAACTCGTATCGATTGATCTTGCAGTCGTTTAAGTGATTTTTTCTTTAATTTATCCATCTTTTCCGAGTGTTAATCATAATATTGGCTGCATTTTCTACGTAATCCCTGTTGACTTGTTTCTGTTTCTTTAATTTTGTAGTTCTTTTCTGATTGTTACGGCAGTGCCGTCATTCAGTGTTGATCCGTTATTTCTGATCGATTTGATTCACCATTTTTCCATTGACGGGCTTGACCCGTTATTCAATCTTGTAAATACGAAGAAGCGATTGGTTGCTATGTCTGCTTAAATTGAGGGGGCAAGATGATTGATACAGAGAGGTTATGTTCACTTTTGAGGTTCTCTCTTTATTGGTGTGTAATCTGATGGATCTATTGGTGGGGCTTGGTGACCTGGGTGTTCATTGTGCGAGAGGCTTCTTATAGCTACGCCATTGGGATGATTAGGGTTGGGGCTGCGTAACTTGTGCATCACATGAAGTCTTTGTGCTTGATTGCTTATGTTTGCTTTCTGATGGATTCTTGTAGATCTTGTAATTTGGGCAGATGTGGATATGACTAAACATCAAGCTCAATGGCGATGAAGAATTCATTAGCCAACCTCGCTTAATGCGGGAAAGCTCTTGGTTTTGGTTTTGGAGGATGTGGATTAGAGTTTGTTTTATGACGAGGACTTGGTTAGAGGTCATGTTTTTATAGGATCTGTATGGTGGATAGAATGGTTGTCTTGATAAATTTATAGTGGATAACTTTTTTTCTCACTTCTTTATGTTTATAAGACGTTTTATTCAGGTTGTTTGATAGCCCACATTTTCATTGCATTTGTTACCTGGTCATTTCAAAGCATGTTGGTAAATTGAGATTTGTCCTTCCGAACGTTGCTTAATTTCCTTGTCTTAAAGCATCTTTTAGTTTATACTTATGTTTCAGCATGGAAGGCGTATTAATTATTACTCGGTGTGTTAAAATTAGCTTATTTGTAACTATCTCCGTTGTTTGTGTTATAGACAAAGGCTATGTGTCTGCCTTATTTGATTTTTATACTCCTTTTCCACTTGTTTTATGAAAAATAGAGACGTGCTTGCATTCTTGCACCAATATCCGGAGGTTGGCAATCCGGATGCCACAGTCGCTTTTTTCTTGGTATGCATCTGCTGGTGCTGTTGTAACTTATGCAAATTTTGATTTTCTTTATTACTCGGTGTGTTAAAATTAGCTTATTTGTAACTATCTCCGTTGTTTGTGTTATAGACAAGGGCTATGTGTCTGCCTTATTTGATTTTTATACTCCTTTTCCACTTGTTTTATGAAAAATAGAGACGTGCTTGCATTCTTGCACCAATATCCGGAGGTTGGCAATCTGGATGCCACAGTCGCTTTTTTCTTGGTGTGCATCTGCTGGTGATGTTGTAACTTATGCAAATTTTGATTTTCTATTTTCGTAGTTTTGTTATATGAATAAGCATCTCATATTCTCCAGCCAATTCTTGAAGTAAAACCGTGTCTCTAGTGCGTTACAGCCATATTGTCTTTAGTGTATGACAACCATGTTCTTGATGTGATTTATGCAGATATGATTGAATCGATGAAAAAGGTTGCAAAGCTGGATTTAGGATTAACAATTCAAGAGCGAAACTTGCTCTCTGTTGGATACAAGAACGTTCTTGGTGCTCGTCGATCTTCATGGCGTATATTGTCATATGAAGAGCAGAACGAAGAGAGCGCAGGCAAAGAACATAAGGCTAAGCTCATTAGGGCCTACCGACAGAAGGTGGAAGGGGAGGTCTTTCAGATATGCAATGATATGTTAGCCATCACTGACAGGCATCTGATTCCTTCAGCTGAATCAACAGAATTCAAAGTCTACTATTACAAAATGTTAGTCTGAAGCTCTCTCACACTTCTCTGTAGATTTGGCGTATAAACTAACGTTGGTAGCCCATTTTATTTGTGATCTCCAATTCTTGGTTGAATATGTTTTTCGTCATGATTATTATCCTCCAATTATTTGTTTTCTTTACATACCACTTATTCTCCTCTTGGTGGCAATTCTCCAATTATTTGTTTTCTTTACATACCAATTCTTGGTTGTGGTAATTGCCTGTTACTTATTTACAGAGGCAAGGTTGTCCTACGACTAACTTCTGAATAATAGAACTTTATTTTCTTTCAATTTTGACCAAGAAAGCAAATATTTAATTTAAGGAACCCCTTCCTCAACTCTCATCGTTTGCTTTCTGTTGTTTATTGGCTGCAGGAAGGGGGATTACCACCGCTATCTTGCAGAAGTTAGGACTGGTCAAGAAAGGAACGAAGCAGCCGCTAATTCTCTATTGGCTTACGAGGTCTGCAGCTGCAGCTTCATCTCGTTTTATTAGTGGTGAACTGAATGATTATTGGGGTGATCATCTTTATTATGTTGAACTGCAATGTACCAATTCTTGAACACATAATGATATCTGCTTCTGCATTGGATTAGTGTGCTTCGACGCTTGCGAATACTGACCTTCATTCAGCCGACCCAACCCGCCTTGCGCTTGCTTTAAGCCGTTCCGTTTTTTACTATGAAATTATGGATAATCCTAAGAGGTAAAATAGTTTTCACTATGCACATAATTTTCTAATTTGAAAATGTTCCTTGCATATTTCTAATATTGTTATATATCGAAGGGCTTGTCATATTGCAGAACGAGCACGTGATGAGGCAAAGATAGATGATATCCTCAGTGAGGAGTCCAAGGACCGTAGCTCCTTGATGATGAAATTGCTGGAGGATAATCTTGCTCTTTGGACCAGTGATTTTCGTACAGATGGAGGTACTTTTATTGTTTTATGCTATTTTTCTAGGAAACAATAAAATCTTCTGCGAAATATGAACTTATCTCGAAATCATTGGTCTAGCAGGAGAACCTTAGCGCCGAACTTGAACATGAGGTAAATTTTCTTCAGATTTTCACAGTTTTTGATTTTTTTCATCAGCCTCCAGCTTTTCAAATGCATAATCTGGGCTTTCATAGCCTGGGATACAGCAACAACCTTCTAGATTTTCACATTTTTTTATTTTTTCCTTACCTTTTGAAATGGTGCAGAAGTAATGGGGTTCAAGTTTGTCGTACTACTCATTTAACACTTTGTAAATGCGACGGCTGTACTTTGGTTGGAGGTAAACTGCGAAGCTGTAAATTTGGATCAACAAAAGTGGTCTCTTAGGTCTTTGATTGCATATGCGATTCTTTGGCATATTCTTTGGTGCAAGTTGACACGATACGG
Organism: Brasenia schreberi; assembly: GCA_036023115.1. NCBI lineage: Eukaryota > Viridiplantae > Streptophyta > Magnoliopsida > Nymphaeales > Cabombaceae > Brasenia > Brasenia schreberi. The sequence goes on along the minus strand of JAYKKT010000074.1, from coordinate 18,102,185 downwards.
GTGTGATACATGTCTATTATAATACGTGTACGTACACTTGTGTACGATATGATTTTTACAACATGGGGTTCAACCCAGTTCATTGTATGTAGCTTTATCGGGTGATACTTGTTTTTTTCTCTTTGCATCAACTTGGGCAATCTAAATTTTCATTTAGTTGATATGAACAGTCTTAAGATGAAATTTGGTACTTTTTCATTTTTGTGTTGAGCTCCTAGAGATGCATGGTTTCGTTATCATAATACTATTCTTCAAGGTGTGGTAAATACTAATTATTAGATTTATTTGTTGTTATTAGCATCAAATAACTGAATACAATGGATCTTGATAAAACACATTTAGGATATAACAAAGACTCTCGGTCTGTCTTATAGAACTTGGTTTGTCTTACACGAACCCAATTGAATCTCAGACAAACTGACAAAATAAAGATAATGATATTGCAAATTCAATTAGTGTTAAAATAAGACTTACATACTCTCTTGAAAAATTAAGTAAGAAAGCACACACCATGAGAAAAAAGTTGGATGAATGTTATTTACAATACCACTATATATAAAAATGGTGAAAATGTAACTCATAATATGCTAATAAACATAATTGTCATTCAAGAAGATGACTCTTAATATCATGGTTGCTAAATACATATGTTACAACAATTACATGTACTACTAATGAGTACAATTATCACTAAAATAGGTGACTTAATACCAAAACAATGTTGTAAATACTCTTCGGTTAACACGTGTTACTATTGAATACAATTATCACTCAAGTATATGACTCTTAAAGCCAAAACATGGCTACAAAATGCAGATGAGTTACTCACTTACTACATGTGCTACTAATCTCAATGCCACACATAGTTGCAATCATAACCTTCACCATATATATTTTGCTATATTGAAAAATCACCCAATAATCTTTCATCGTTTTCAAAATACATTTGAAAAACCACCGCTTTAAAAGTCTTATAGTTTCAATAAATAAATCTTATGATTTGAACCTTTACCTTACTTATTTGAATTGAATGGTAGCCAAATTTTGAACTATGAAATCCAATTGAATAAGTGTGAATGCTTTACATATAAGATTTTAATATCAGTATATGTCATGTTTCAATTGATATATTTTTACAGGCAACTATTCTTTCTCATCAATGAGTCAAGCTCTACATTTTGAGAAATGACTACTTCACACTCACACATGTAGACTATATAAAAGTGTCCCATATAAGGACTTTAGTATATACTTATATATACTATAGGCCTATTAAAAGCAAAACCCAACTTGTTCTTTTCTTTATAGGACTAAGCACCTTTTTTTTAAGATATTTATATAGTTGGTACTTGTAAACACTCTAATGATATACTTTAACTCATTAAACTTAAGACTTATGTTACTCAAAGTGTGAGTCAAGGTTCCACTATTGGTGATCTTATAAACCGGACTTAGACTCATTCCAATTGATGCCTTTTGTATCAAATTTCGTCATACCTTTTATCAAATGATTTGCAAGATTTAATTCCAATCTTATATAAATAATGAAAATTACTCTATTTTTTATAAGATCTTTAAATAATTATCTTAGACCAATATGTCTAGATTTTCTATTATATGTTTGGTAATAAGCCTTTGATAATATATTTTGGCTAACATAGTTCATCGATATGAGTACTATAGTACTGTACAATATTTTGTACAGTAGGGCCCGGCCCCTAAACAATCACGTAAGGCCTTATTCAGTTGTATGCATGCATGCTTGAAGATGCAAGCATGACCATGCTGCAGCCTTTGATAAGGAACATCTTATATGGGATAAACGGGCCACATGTTGACTCCGCACATCCCATAAGGTTGGTTCTTGCCTCGTGCCATTTGTTCTTCACAACCCAATAACTTGTTCCATATCCCACAATTGCACCTCCATTATTCAGACTTGTTCCACAAGGCCTGGTAAAAATACCCTGAAATAAAAAAGAAGTGAGTTTGCAAAATGAGAGAGAGAGAGAGAGAGAGAGAGAGAGAGAGAGAGAGAGAGAGAGAGAGAGACCTGCTCTGATGGATGCCAGCCACTTACGATAATTGAATCGAACAATATTACATTACATCAGATGCGTGTGTATGTAATTAACTACCTCACGATCCTTGATTCTTTACTCCAGTTACGGCTCCAAGAGTCCCCCAATCGATAGATGTAGGTGCAGTTAAGGTGAAGGTTCCAGTGCCATTCGGTGCGGCGGCACGGGTTGCTGGTTTATTGCCAGTGTACAGTGAAAGGAATTCAGCGTTTGTGAGGTCACCGAAAGCATTGAGTTCAACTGTGAAGGAGTCGCCTTTCTTGTTGAAAGCATCATACAAAACCCTGGATGGCTGGAAAACCCTCTAATTATATATGTTTTGGGAGACGATAAGTTGTGGTTCATGCATGTTTTGGTGTTTGGCCACCATTTAACGAGGAAGGGATGGATTTATTACCTACGTATTGAAATTAAAATTGAACATGCTGAGTTCATATCTTCTTTCCCCATGCTCCTGTTTACAGCTTGAAGGAATTTCACGCATGCTGGGTTTGACACCGCCATTCCAGTTGTATAATCATACACATTGAGCATCAATACCAATTAATAGCTTGCAGTCCATTGTTATCTTGCAGTACAATGCCCTTCCGAGATGAATGACCAAAGGCTTATGCCGTGAACCACATTTCCTATCCTAAGGGACTGATTTAGTTAATCTGAACGTAGATAAAGCACTCTCAAAATATCAAATCAAGAAGAACCACACTACAACAAATTCAATAATAAATGTATTAGGTAAAAATACCGACAAACGAGAGTGACAGAAAGCCTGAGAATTATCAGATCTCTTGACATGCACAAAGAGCAGCACTCTCACGTTTGCTGCATACACACGCCTCAAAGCCAAGCAATCACCATCCTCCTTAACACCTTAGGTTTTCATTTGTGCGTTAAACCATCAAAGAGAATCAAATCGAGTCTTGTTCTCCCAATAAGGCTCACACGCATCATAGTGATGCGTAAGTAGTGGCCCCATTGATTGGACCCAAAAGGGCATTAATACCCATCAAACTCCCCTTCCAGCCAAAAGGGACAAGAAGATACAAACTTTATTCATGTTTACTTTCTATAGGGCTCATGTTTCTCAATGGTAACATCCTTTGTCAAACATAACCGACAGATTGTGATCAATGTGTATCTTTTCAACCTGTAACTTTTCTTCTACCACCAATCTGACTCAATGATATCTCTTATTAATGTGCATAGTCTTTAAGTAAAAGATACAATGTTTCGTAAGACAAATAATACTTTGATTATTACAATATAAAATATACCTTGGTTGTATAAAGCTAAGCTCATACATGAATTCTTTCATCCAAAGTAACTCCTTGACATCTTTATTGATAGTAATATATTCGGTTTTAGTGGTCAATAAGGCAATATACTTCTAAAATCTAAACTGCCAAGAGACAACTCCTCCTCCAAATGTAACCAAGTAGCTTGGGTATACATATAATTATGAGATCACCTCCAAGGTCTGAATTTATATAATACATAAATTCTGGCTTCTCATGTCAAAGGCACAATCTCAAAACCAATAATATTCTTTAGATACCTCAATATCTACTTTACTGCATTCCACTATTCTTTCATAAGGTTGGACAAAAACCTACTTATCAATCCAGTTGCATGTGCTATATCTAGCTTAGGTAAGTCATAACATACATGACTACTGTAGAAGAGTAAGGAATCATAGTCATCTTTACCTTCCTTCATCCATAGAAATGCATTGTATGAGGAGTGCTAGCCATTTTACCATTGCCCATACTAAACCTATCAATTATCTTCTCAACATAATTTCTTTGAAATAAGAAGAGTTTATTTTTCTCTCTATTTTTGTGTATTTGAACAACCAAAATCTTCATACCTAGCACCAAGTCTTTCATGGCAAAAGACTTGCTTAATTACTTCTTAAGATTAGCAATTATTGAGAGATTTTTACAACTAATATGTCACCTACATAGAATGATAAAGTCACAATATGAGAATCTTTGCACAAATATATAATGATCTAAATAGGTCTTCTTTTAGCCATCATTCTTCATGACTGATTCAAAATTCAAGTGTCACTTCCTTGTTTACTTGAGACTATACCAGTTCATCTTCAACTTACACACATTCTTTTTTTCTTTTACTACAAAGTCCTCTAGCTGTTTCATGTAAATTTCTTATTCTAGGTCCCCAAAAATAGTCTTGACATCCATTTGCTATATCAAAAATATAAGATATTTTAATTGTGGAGGTAATTCTATTTTCAAGTTTTATTTTCTAATTCTTCATCATTTTTTTAAGAAGATTATGTTGCAAGTAGAGGTTTCTCGGGACCGAAATTTCGCTTATAACAGTGTTACAAGTAGAGGTATCTCGAAGTAATGAATTTACATCTATTATGATCTTGTTAAGAATAAAATCATTATAAACAAAGGCATATTTGTAGAGAACCAAACAATAGAAGATATCACTAAAGAAAGTCAGGAAAATGATTTATCTAAGGCATATTATATTCCTAAAATATTGATGGTAGTTCCTTCTTGACCTAGGGTTGAGCATTTAGATGATGTACCAGATGTACAAGAAGTAGCAACTATGGATGCAACTCAACTAGAAGATGTTAGGAGAACTTTTGGAGTTAGACGGATCTCTTAGGAGTTATTTTGTTTTATTTTGAATAAACCATGAAATGTGATTGTAAAGCACAATGGGTCGAGGTCATGGAAGAAAAGATGAAACCTCTTCGTGATAATGACACTTATCAATTGGTGAAGCTATCTAAAGGCAAGAAAGCTCTTAAAAAATATGGATTTTCAGGTTGAAACAAGATCAACATAATTCAAAGTCTAGGTATAAGGCAAGGCTAATGCTCCTTGTGCAGTGTGGGTCGGTACAAATTCTTTTTCTTGAAATTCTTCTCGTTCTGCCGAGCAAGGATAGATCTTTAATGCTACCAAACTGTTTATTTTGGAAAAATCTAAATTCCTTTGAGTATATGTTTTGGTGTTCTTTAAGATATGCAACTTGCCACAAAATGATCGCTTGTGTCTTTGGATAATGATATGGCGAAGAGAAGTGGGTTTTGGATGGGAGCGAGTATGTGTCAGGTTTAGATGATAAGGAATCCAGTTTGGGGTTAGTGAGGTCTTTTGGAGTCAATGAGATAGATTGGGCTGAGATGCATTAAATGGAATCTTGAATGAATTGGGTCTGATGTGGATCCCAAATGAACAAGGCCAAGTGTTTTGGGTAAGGATCTGAGTTGGGTCCACTTTATCAGACCCGATTTGGTCCAACCGTTAAAAGGGAAAAAAAAGGGCACACAACGAAAGGGATTTTAGAATGATGTAGAGAGACGGTAAGGGAGAAGGCGACAGGAACAGGGCGACATCGGTGCGATGGAGGCGGTGACGAGTGGTTGCAGATGCATGTCGGTCGGTGTGGGCAGTGGTGTCGGCTGTCTGGACGGCGAGGCTGCAGTGGTTTTGGCAGCGAGTGGCAGCAATTTGGAGGGAGCTGCAATAATTCTTGTTCGAGAGGTGGGCTAAGCGACAAATGATGGTGGTGGTGTATGGCTGGACGAGGAGGAGGAGAGAGAGAGATGGGGTCTGTGATGGGCAATGGAGAGAGATGGGATCTGTGATGGGCAACGGAGAGAGATGGGCTCCCTTTTGCTTGTTTTCTTTTTTGTTGCAGGATGCAATACAGAGTGTTGATATTGCAGAAAAGAGATTGCAAATCGGAATCGCAGGACTTCTGGAGATCAATCAATCTTTACAACGGGGTTTAGAGGATTCTTGGAGATCGATTAATGCTGATGACAGGCTTCACCATGGCCTTTTATAGCAATCGTGAGCTGCTTTTTTCTTTAATGCGTTAACATTCAAAGTATCATCTCAGTTGCATTTTGCTGACTTGAAATCTTGAAATTGTTGTTCTCATGATATGTTTGTGGTTTTTACCACAATGAATGGAATCCATTTTCCCTTTTCTTGTTTTGTTTTTGTAGTCACATATCTTGTGAGAAGAGATGAGGCAGACTGAAGGCAACTGATGACTACTTGTCCTCTTGAAGGTGGTTGAAGACGCCTGTAGGGTGGCTGCTTGTTTGTGAGCTACTGCTGTAGTTGGTGGAACGTCTGTAAGCAACTATTATAGTTGGTTGAGCACCAATCATTGCCTTTTCCTTTTTGTATCACCTTGTATTCTTTCACTCGGAGCTTTTGTTGGCTCATGCTTTATGTTGTATTTCTTGATTAGCCACATCTGGCTTAAGGTTCACTTCATTTAGTTTTGAATGTTAATGCACAGGAAATTTTAGGTGGTTACAATGCCAAAGAAGTAGACACCAAAATTTGGTTTAGTGAAAAGAGCTTATTGAAAATTCATTTTCGAGAAACTTGAAATTTTTTATGAATGTCGGTGTGAAGCATGGTGTTTAATAGAGAATATCATGGGATCGTGTTATAGCGTGACCAAGGTAAAAGTGAGTTTTGCTGCGGGATGTATCAAGAATGACGTGTGATGGAGTGAAAGATAAAAGAGAGAGTTTTGTGAGGAAAAATTATCTATTTCATGAAGAGATTCGAGATGACTGGAGAAATTTTTTGAAAGATCCAACTCAGTAGGCTACTTTTTGAAATATTTTTTTAAAGAAGATAATAGCAAACGTTCTTTGAAAAGTTTTTTTGAGGCTTTTATAAAAGAGAGATAACTTTGGATTTCTTTAAAGAATAAGTTGCAAAACAAATTTTTAAAATAGTCAGTTCAAAAATTATATGAGTGGTGTCTTAAACATTAATCCGTAGGAATGCCTAAAAGCATGAAGTTAACATCATCTCACTTTGTTTTCCTTGAGCAATTCAACCACCCGGGTCCCTTTTGAAGTGTTTTCAAGGCACATTCATAGGTTGGTTGAGTCTTTTTTGAAGTATCGTATAGTAGTTTCTTTTATTTGGTAGGCCCATCTTTTATTTGTGTTTGTGATGAAATCATCGAATAGCACAAACATGATGGCAATTGGATGGTTAACTGGTATATACCAAGAAGTGCATTATTGGGATACCATGGGAAAAGAGTCCAGTGAGGCTCAAAAGAATAGGTGATGAAATATAGTGGCACTGATAGAAAGGTAAAGCATGCGAATCATCCTACTCAAGCTTTTTGAATAAAGGTTCAATAGCCATATATATATATATATAAAGGATATAAGGATATTTTAGATTCTTTCAACTTAATATCCAATAGTATTCAATGCACAAGTCTCTCACATGCACAGACTTTCACACTTTGAACTTTTACCTTTATCAAAGACGAACATTTACGGTTACTAAAATGAACGAACTGTAATTAATATTACATCGGATTAATAAGCTCAACCATCATTACTTAAACATTAAGTCTAAGAGTATTTCAGAACCTCAAAAATAATAATGCATAAGGAGAATATCTCAAGAAATGGAGGTACCACTCGGGATGAGGAGAGAGAAATGAGAGTGAAATGTGACACCCACCATTTCATTAATTTTTCTATTTCTAGGTCCTTCGGATTTCCTTATAAAACCTCCTTATGTGTGGATACGAAATTAGGCATTAAGAGAAATTAAATCATCTATTACTAAAGCATGCAAACTTAAGATATTTGGATCTGGTTTAACACAATTGCACTATCATGAAATGTTCGAAAACAGTGAAGGCACTGGGGCTACAAGAACGAAACGGAGTCGTGCCACAAGAACGGATGGGTTTACGTTTCATTCTAACATCGAGTCTTAGTAGACTCACCAACGTACACCTACCTCATGTAGACGTTTTGGTACAATGGGAAGGCCGAAGCCAGAAGCCCACCCTCGGTCTGGAACTCATCACTTCTAAGTTGCGGGCCAACCCTCTAGCTCTTTGTGTCATCTCTCTCTCTCCTTTTTTCTTGGAATTCGCTCTGTGTGCAACTTCCGGTGCACTTTGAAAACAAAAAGTGCAGCTACAATATTTTTCTCTTTCAGGCAAGGTGGCTTGGGTATCGACCTCATGACCTTCAAGTTTGAAGGTTCTTTTGAGTTGACACCTAGCCTGGAAAGCGATGGCGCATCTCTGTAGCGTCACCACTTGCCTTGAACATGTTTATGTTACGGGTTTAAGCCTGAGAAATGATTGACGGTGGTGATGCAAAAGTGAATGGACGATGTAGAGCGGACGGTCAGATGTGCGTTCCTGGAAGCTCGACTGGGTCAGGGCCAAGACTAACTACCCGGGGAACGCTATAAAACACTGTTCCCGCTTTGTTGATTTATTCGAAATCATCGTTTGCTCGTCTCTCTCTCTCTCTCTCAGTGACCAAGATGTCTATTGAGAGGGACAGAAAGGAACATGTTTACACGGCGATGCTTGCGGAGAAAGCCGGGCGATACGAAGGCAAAATTTCTCTGTGTCATTTCTTCTTTCGAGTTTTGGAGTCTTGGCGGCTCGTGGTTTTTCGTTCGTGATCTTTTCTTCTTTTATTTTTTCTAAATTGATTTCTCACATAAACTGATTCTGTGTTGCTCATCCGTCATATTTCTTGGGTTGATTAACTCGCATCGTTTCTTGAATTCGTTCCATCTGTTTTGAGTGTTACGGCATACATTTCGACAGTATGTTGTTCGTAATTCCATGTCGACTTCAACTTCAAAAATCTTCAAGGTCCGCTGATGAACCACGAAACTAGACCATCAGCCGATCGCGCATGTGACATAAAGCTCAATGTTATCACGGATGGTACTGAATATCGTCCTTCGGCGTCGATCTACCATTTCTGACTGATACCGATTCTTAGTCCGTTGTTTAATCTTGTGAATATGATGAAAGGAGATGGTCGTCTGTGGTAAAGGCTAGGTTCATTTTTGAGGTTTCATCTTTTTCATTAGTTTCTCGTTAGATAGATCTGTCGGTGGGACTTGGTGATCTGGGTGCTCATTGTGCGAGAGACCTTTTATATCTAGAGAATTCGAAGATCAGATTGGGGCTGCGTGGTTTGTGCCTATGTCACGCGGGTGGGTTGCGAGATACGGCAAATTTCAAAATTTTTGAGTGCGACAACACGGATATTATATATTATATATAATATTTAAGGTACAATAAGTGACACAACAATTAACATAAGCACATGACAATATCAAGTACACAACTTTATATTAATGCAAAACACATAAATGGAAAACAACTACTAATTTCATCATAATACATAAATCAATCTTCATTATCCAAACTCATTTATCCAAAAAGACCCGAGCTTCAAAATCGATACCATATTTTGAAGCGTGAAATATCGACACAAAAAAAAGTGAAGAAGATCTTCTTTGAGATATTTTTTTACGTTCATCGCTAAAGTTTCATGAGAGATGATGGAAGATAAACCGAATGAGCATTTTGGAAACTATGGTGAGGTAACTCAGGTGGTATCATGAGAGAAAGTCATGACACGAGTCGACAAGAGTCTTCGGTTTTATCATCTTCACGGATTACTCTTTTCTTTGATCGGGTTCTTCAGGATAAATACATGATAGACGACAGAACCTTGAGCTATAATTTTTTTTGTCATGCCGGTGTCGGTGTCGCACCCATGTCGAGGTTGATACTCTACCTCTTACAAGTATGTGTGTGACTTAGGTTTCTCCATTACTGGCAGGCCTCGGTGTTTGATTGCTCATCTCTTTGATGGATTCTTGCAGATTTTATAATTTTGGAAGATGTGATGATTGAGAAAATGGTGGTCTTGATAAATTTGTAGTTCGACAACTTTTCGTCTACTATGTTTCTTGACGTTTATCAATGTTTTAATACATTGATAGCGTCTATTTCATAGTTATGTTGTACGAAAAAACATTCCATAGTTCTATTCTTGAAAGACATAATACGATGGTGCTCTTAATATGATTTTTGCAGATATAATTGAATCCATGAAAAAGGTTGCTAAGCTGGATGTGGAATTAACAATTGTGGAGCGAAACTATCTCTCTCTTGGATACAAGAATGTCTTTAGTGCTCGTCGAGCTTCATGGCGTGCACTGTCGGTCGAAGAGCAGAAGGAAGACGATGAACATAATGTTCCGCTCATTAGGGCCTATCGACAGGTGGTGGAGAACGAGCTTTCTCAGATATGCAATGATATCTTGACCATCCTTGATGGCCATCTAATTCCTTCAGCTGAAACAACGGAATCCAAAGTCTTCTATTACAAAATGTGAGTCTGAAGCTCCACCTGTCACTTTTCTTTGTCGGATTTAGCGTATAAACTAACGTCAGTGCCACTGAACTATTTCTACGTTTTATTTGTCTCCAGATAGAACAAAAGTTCTGGGTCTCCTGGCATTTTCCTGGTCTTCTCCATTTTTTTGATGAATATGTTTGTTTTCATGATTCATGGATCATTTCTCTGCAAAACGAAAGCGCTTTTCGTACCACTTATTCTCCACTTGGTAGCGAGCATGGTTCCGACATTATTATCCTCTACTTATTAACAGAGTCAAGGTTGTCCTGCGTCGCCTTTGATTGGATAAATTACCGAAATTATTTTTCAATTTCGATCAAGAAATCACAGGATTAATTCAAGCAACCTCATCACTAATTCTTAATGTTTGCTTTCTGTCGCTTATCGGCTGCAGGAAAGGGGATTACTACCGCTATCTTGCAGAATTTAAGACTGATCAAGAAGGGGAAGAAGCAGCTACTCAGTCTTTCGATGCTTACCAGGTTTGAACATGCAGCTTCATCGCGTTTGCGATTTCTGTTAGTGCTGAACCTGAACGAATTCACTATGATTTCAATCTTTCCTTTGCATTAGGCTGCTTCAAACATTGCGAACACTGACCTTCGTCCAGCAGATCCTGTCCGCCTCAGCGTCGCACTTAACTTTTCTGTTTTTCACTATGAAATTCTGTCTTCTTATGAGAGGTAACACATTTTCATTGTGCATATAATTTATAAATGTTCCTTGTAATTTTCTTGAAATAATCCGGTCTCAATATATATATATATTGACTGGATCTGCCCACCATTGAGGCTGACTATCCATTCATACTTAACTATTGTTTTTCGATAGGTACTTGTTATTATCTAAATATCCTCTAACCTTTGAAATTTTCCTTATATTCAAAAAAACAATGGTTGGATGGACAGGACTAATAGTGGGTAGGATCCGGGTTTTCTTGTGTGTGTTCATCCAACCATTGCTTTTACGTGTAAATATAAAAGCAAGTTCTCATACCATGATTTTCGAAAATTAATATTCATGTCATGGCTTGTTTTCATTATCTTGGTTATCTAATATTGTTACATGCCGCAGGGGTTTACAGATGGCACGACAAGCGTTCGGGGAGGCAAAGAAAGAGTTGGATACCCTAAGTGATGAGGACACCTACAAGGAGAGCACCGTGCTCATGCAATTTCTGAAGGATAATATTACGTTTTGGACTTGTGAATTAGCCGAAGGTGGAGGTACTTCCATAACTTAGAACAGAAACAGGCCATTTATTGTTTCATTCAGTTTCTCAACTGCATAATCTGGGCTCTCGTGAAATGTTAGCAGTAACAAGCCATTTATTATTATGCTTTGCATGGAGGCTTAACCAAATCTCTCTCTCTCTGGGGTTGGTGAATTAATGTTCATGTACAGGTTTTGACTTTTCTATTCACCTTTTAAAATGGTGCAGATTGATGGGGAATTCACGCTTGCTGCTCCTCATTTGCCACTCTGTAAATGCGACGATGTACTTTGGTTGGACGTAAACTGTGACGGCTATAGATCTGGATGAATCAAACTGGAACGTAAATTTGTGCTAGAATAGTGGTTTCTTAGGTCATGACATTGTACTATTTGGTTCTTCTCTCTTTGTATCACCATGGGAAATCCATTTTTTCTTGTTCATTCTCTCTTGTCCTGGAGTTGGTGTTAATGGTCTTGGAAGGTGAAGTTTTGCTCCTTTTATCTGTTTGATGTGTAGCTCAATTTTGGGGAGTCGGCATCTTTTTCTTCCTTTGTAGTTGTCATCTTCTCTAAGCTTGCATTCACATAGTCAATGCAGAATTTTTCATGGTGATCTAGACATATTCTCATCTAACTGAAGTGAATGGGTATTACTGTGGGTGGGTGGGTGTGCGGCCGCACTCACGCCCCATGTTCCTTAGGCCAAGTCTTCTCCCTTTACTATACATGAGCATACACAATCATGTAGGCATTGGGGTATTTCTTAAAAATAACATGAATGGAAAAATCTGCATAGTACTCTTAGTATTGTTTTCTCCCATTTGTACCTTTTGTTTTGGTTTGAAAAAATTGACATCCGTATCGTTATCTTATTTTTTGAAATACAAGTGATTCATCTTTGGGATATTTTAGCTTGTGCATTGCCTAAGGAATTATTCCTTTGCCGATCCACAAGGGTCGGGTGTATGTTCTTGCTTGCGTGTTGTGGTGTCTATACTCGGTGAAATAGATTTTTGAGTCTACCTCTCATCTTTGTGCTTCAATGATGTATTTGAAGATTTTTTTATGTGTTTAAGGGTTATACTATGAGAAAAATGAAAAGCCAAAAGGTAAAAAAGAAAAGTTGAGAAATGAAAGAAAAAGAAAATGCAAAGCAAAGTATTTATTTTTCTTTAAGTTTTTATCATTTATATACTCAGAATGCTTTATAAGGGTTCAAGTGATCTCTAATTGTATATCTTCTTAAACTTTATATACTATGTGGTGAGTCTTGAGACTCTATTGCATTAGAGGAAGGATCGATGCTCCACTTGGAGTTAGGATGTTTTAGCATGTTTATTTGTTTACGGGTCAAATAGTTGTTTCTCATATTTTAAAGTTTGAGATTATGATATCTAAAATTAGCTGTCTTTTTCTTCAAGTAATACTTTGAGATATAGAGAATACAAGTAAAAATGCTTTGTTCAGATGAAAATTTTATTTAAAGTTATTCATTCAAAATAATGCTACTTTTTTAAAACATGTTAATGATTTTCTAAAACTAGGACATGAGCCATTCAAAACAAGGTTGATTCTTGTTTAATATCTATATTCTTGTCTTGGTGATGATGTTCTTTTTATATGGCATGATGCAATAGGGCGGATTGCATGGTTTCAACACTGGTGGGACAAATAATGCCCCTCACTAAAATGTCATGATGAAAAGTGTGCATTGTCAAACAAGCTCAATTAGGCTTGTTAGATTCTGACAATGCAAGCTATGGTGTAGGTTGCTTTGGCTAGGTCCAGGGTCAGGTTTAAATATCAGGATGAACGATAAACCGATATGTAGAAGGGTTCATGGTGAAGGAGGACAATTGGCTATGTTTGATGATGTTGGGAGACGAAAGGAGGTTAGATTGTCAATAACAGAAGCACTGGTGGTTGTGGTTGGATGAGAGCCGGTCAGGCGGAAGCTTAACAAGAAGCACTAGGTGGTTCCCGGTAAGGCCGAAAATAAGATCAGAGACGGTTGTTCAACTGGTTGATGGGGCCAGATAGAACGATGAACTGAGTTGCAGCTAGGTTGATAAAAATAATGCACCGGGGATGAAGGAGCAAGGTTGTTGTCTTTGGCAAGAGGTATAGTTAATAGAGGGAGAGAGCAGAGACAACAACTACTTGAAAAGATAACAATGACCAAATGTCAACAAACCAATAGGGAAGGAAATCATTATTAATTCGAGACAATTGTTAATTACAAGAGATAAAGTCTATTTATAGACTCAATTACGTTGGATATGTGTAAACTCTTAAAGATATAAGAAACTTAATATGATAAACACTTTATTGTCTTACGATAACCTGACTTGAAGCTCACATTCCAAGTCAAAAATGTTCTGAAATGGTTTTGATTACGAGTAAGGATGGCAATGAGGTAGGTTGGGAACCGGTATACCTATACTTGACCTCAACATGAACCTTAATGGGGGGTGGGGGCATATAGGTCCAGATTTTTTTTCTCCGACAAGTATGTGATAAAAATGAGTTATATATGTTTATTTGTGTTATATACATATATAGAAAAAGTGATAAATGCATAATGTCTTTTGATACATAATCTTGCATAAACATTTTCACAGTTTGATCTTTGAGATCAATGGCGAAGATTTAAATTAAAAAACTATTATAGTACTTTTATACTTTACACTTAATGCATCTTATGCATTAAACTAAAAGCAATTCAAAAATAGTGAAATCTTTCTCCAATTAAACCATTCAAATGTCTTTTATCTAAATATGGATAGGTGGACTCATTTTTAATTAAACTCTTGATCTTCATTAGCATCTAAGAAATTGGATTTGAATTGGATTCTAATATAGATCTTGAAATAAGATCCGGACCACAACAAGATCAAACAGAAGTTAATTTTTCAAAATGTTCTTGTTAGATTGAATAATTTGATCCGTTAAATACATTTTATACACCCAAATCACTAGGTTAACATAATTTCTGCAATATAAGTGCACGTTGTGAGTGCTTAACTAAATGAGCTAATACAAGTCAAATCCAAAGGAGCTAAGAGGAGCCGAGCTGAACCAAACATGCAATCGTCTTGGATTGTATATGAGGTCATGATGAGTCAAATTGAACCGAACCGGGCTACAACAAGAACCTGGTCCAATTACCAACCCCAGGGACTGGTTCTTCTTAGGAATGAGAATGGGTTGGGTACACCCATACCCAAACCTCAATTGTCTTGAGAAAAACCCAAATCCCATATCCGGCCCATACTTTGGGAACATGTTATACAAACAATATACTTCTAAAACTAAAGGTTGGATTTATATATATACTGTCGATCGGGGTGATACCTGTTACAGTTCGGGTGTAATATGGGATCCAACGGATCCACCAATAATACCGTTCCAAGTGTTGCGAACGGGAGTTTCGGTCCACGAATCCAAACTTTCCACATTTATTCTCTTGCGCAGTGACCCCTAAAATGTTTTGAGACCCTTCCGTGTCAGCCCTTCTTCCGCGTTTGCTTGCCTCTGAGAGAGAGAGAGAGAAAGAGATGGTTGGTGAGGAGAAGAGGCACCAGATGATGCAGAATCTCTTCGGAGATCAGTCAGAGGAGGAAGAAGACGAAGAAGAGGAGGTTGCCTCCGACCACGAAAACCATCATCCGTCGGATCAGGCATCGGTAATTTCTTGCTTGTTTTGCACTAAACCTATCATCCCTATTCTTGCTAATTCTATCGATTCTTATTATGTTTCATTTTTGAGTACCTGTGCGGTCTTTGGATTTCGTCGCCATTGTTTCCCATCTTCCTCTGATACTCGTGTCCTTGCTTTCATTTATGTTCGTCTAAATTACTGAATTGTTATGTATACGCATAAATTCGAGATACGCATACTTTGATGCTAATTGGTCCAGTGGAGACATGTTATTGCACGACTTATGGCCTCCGGTATCAATTTAGTTCGTTTTATCTAGCAGTCCGGGGAAGGTAGTTAGACTAATAACAAAGTTGCGGTTGTGCTTCTTTTGCTAATTTCGGTTGAGGAGGCTTGAGTATCTTCTGGGAAAGATAAACCATGAGTTGTACGACTAGTGGCCCTAGTAACTTTTGATTGGTGGTCTTGCAGTGGAGATTCATTGCCATGGAGAATGGTGGTTATGATAATTTCTTGATTCCAGCATTTTGTAATAGAATATGTGGTTACTGTTCCAGCCACTTTCTGACGGTGGAAACAAAAGATGCATTGTGGAACTCCTGCATATGGAACATTGGTTTTTCCTAGAAGAAGGGATAATAGCCTATATTCAGCAGTAACTAGTCTGTGGTTGCATGGATTAAACTTGGCAAATCCATATGCATGCCAGTGACCATGACTTGACCACAGTATAGCACAGACCTTGTGGTGTTTTGAGGGCAAGGCTATATTACAGTTGACAGGATGACGAGTGACCTATATAGAGGCTAATCCTCAAAGGAACAACTTGATGATCAGATTCAATTTTTGGAGCGCTTAAAGTTGCCCCATTGAATAGGTTAATAAGCTGCCATCCGTTGTTAAAATTTTCTTTGTTCAAATTTCAAAATTGGCCTTTCTCTTATGTATTTCTAGTACTTGACATTTGAATCTTCTTAGATTTTGAATCGGTTCTTCTTCATATGCTGCCTTGTAGGTTTATCCTTGGCGTTCATAATACTCAATAAGTTAGTCACTCCGGTTCTTATAGTACTGTCAAACTTGAGTGAGGTGTGCGTCATTATCATAGCCACAATTCTTCTATAATGGTCCTATTACAGTGTTACACTCACTAAACTCTAAGTTCCATACAGGGTCCTCTCCAGACCCATCTAACTGACTCATAAGTCAACACTAAATGATCTGTTGAATTTAACTCATATTTACACTTAGGCCACTGATTCACCAAAGTAATGCCCGTTTATGAAGACCATTGAAAAGGAGGATCGTGTTCCAAGCTACCTCCCAAGCCAAAAAGACAACCTGAAGTGGTTTTTAAAGAAATTTCCATGGCATCACTTTGATATCCTTCCTTTTCTCCTACCTCCTGCAGCTTCTGTATTGAGAGAATATCGACCTCCTCTACTCACCTTAGATGCATATATTAGTTACAAAATCAAAGGAAACGACTCTAACTTCTAATCCTGTTTGTTACTGATGAAAGGAATTCTAAATGGGTCTTCACCGACCAGCTATCCAAATAGTCTCCCTGGAAAACATCTGCATAGGAAACCAACATCCAAAACCAGCAAATAAAGGTCTGGTAATCAAAGTTCCAAATGTTGATCATTGAAGATACTTCACATTGATTATTTTGTGATAGCAGCGATACTATTACACAGGGGCACTTATGGATTAGGGGGATAATAAGTTGTATTAACTAGTCCATTGAAAATTTTGAACTGTTTCACTTTCACATTTGTGGATCCTCTTAATGGTCACAAAATGGTATTGCTCTTGATACATGAAAACACATGAGTTTCTCAAAGGGTGCTTCATGGAGCATGTAAAGTCCACATATATGTATTTTGTGTAGCAATGATGGTTTTGTCTTAATGTTTTCTCCAGATTTGGGAATTAAAGTAGGCTCAAAAACTACAATTGCAAATGATGCTACGAGTTTGAAGTTAAACTAGAACAACTTGGCATCTACGAACTATGACTATTTTAAGGATGCAACCAACCGCCCCATGGGCTACAGTAACCTAAAACTGCCTACTGGACAATTATTGCATATTGGTGTCCTATACGATACGGGCACTGATACGTTAATTACAACATTGGGTGTCGGTCTCACAGGTAGACACTTAAAAGGATTTAAGTGTCCATGTAACTGGCGTAGTGGTTGCCAAAGCTGATGGCACATTAAACTCAAGATCTTGCACAGGCAATTGGCTTCAGAGTTGTGTATCTATGCATATGTATTTGTTAACTTGTTACCAGTAAAACTTGTCTCAAAGAATGCAGTTATGACTAGTGAAGAAAATTCAGCCTTACTTCCACTGCTGCACCCCTGCAGTTCAGTTGACAATTCATATTTATGGCAGCATTAGTCTTAAGATTCATCTTTTCAGGGCTAAACTATAAACTTTTTATATGGTGTAACTTCTTATGGTAGTATGCTCACATTTTCACTTGGAAATTAACAAGCTATACTTTATTTAGCAGTACTGTTGTAATGACAGACTTCACTGAAGCAATCAAGCGGGCACATATAATTGGTTGATAGTTGATACAATTAAGCTGGTACACCATCCCAATCAATTGTTTGTGAAGAACTTGCTCTTAACAAGATTAGGTTTGAATGGACTTTGGAGGTTAGTGCAAGGTCCCATAATGAAGAACCCAATGAGCATGGCAACTAATCAAACACGAATGAAAACTTTACTCTTATTTGAAACTTATACTTCCACAGGATAGTTGTTACAAACTTACATCACTTGTTAAGGCTGTATTCTTAAAGCATTTATCTTTAACACCTTATGGACAAGGTTGTTTAAGAGAGATAATTGTCTAATCTTGTGGAGCAGGACCATGGGTTTATATAGACATGTCCGGTTCTTAGTGGGGCTGGTGGTTGGAACTGAAAACAAACCGGGTTTGGACCGGCTAAAGTCAGAACCAGACGAACTGTACCTTTAGCTGTAATGAAGCCATGGGACATCCCACCTTCAGTCTCAGTCTCAACATTTGGGAAACCTTAACTGCCAGTTTTGATTTTAAAAGGTCACGTCCTCCTATGTACTCATTTGGTGGGTGAGTGCTTTTATGTTTTACTTGTTTTTTGAAAAGTATACAATATACAAAACATGGTCATATAATGGTCAACAAACTGAATAGTCACAAACCCCAATCAATAGCTTTTTATTTCTTATCATATATCATCATTTGCCACTAGAATTTTTTCATCCTCGTCTTTTATGCATCTAACATAATTAAGATCTTTAGTTTTCTTATCTCTAGCCCTAGCTATCCTAAAAATATCTCTTTCACCCTCTTTTGAGTTGAGTTTTTTATATAAGTCATCCCAAATCTTAGCTTTTGCTTCACTAACGGCCTTTTCTGCTTCCTTTTTTGCTTTCTTATAAGCTTCTAAAGTTTCACTAGTTTTCTTAGCATAATGTAATTTATAACATGCCCTCTTTGCCTTGATTTTATTTTGTACTACTTCACTCCACCACCAAGCTTCTTTTTGTGCCGGTACACCTCCTTTAGATACCCCTAACACATCTTTCACAACTTAAAATTTATGTGAAACCAATTGTTAATTCTTATATGAATTTCAATGTTAATAAAGCCTTGACTTTTGCTTCCTCTTCTTCTTTTGTGTACAATATTAAATTATTTGATATATGACATACTAGATTAGGTCATGTAAACTTTGATTTCATGAAAAGAATAATGAACTTAAACTTTATCCCTAAGATTGTCATAAACAACCTAAGAGACATTTCTATACAATTGATAGGAAATTCAAAATTTTGAATTTGATGAACACTAATATTTGTGAATTCAATAGAATGACTAATAGAGATAACAAAAGATATTTTATCATATTTATTAATGATTGTAGTAGACACGGTTATATTTACTTGTTTAAAAGTAAAGATGGAGCTTTAAAAAAGTTTCAAATATTTAGAAATGAAACACAAACTTAAACATGAATGATACTTAAAAGATTAAGCTCTGATAGGGAAGGAGAGTATATCTAAAATATTTTTCAAGATTACTATCAAAACAACGATATTATTCATGAGGTTATTTCTATGTATTCTCTCCAGTCTAATGTAATAGTTGAATGAAAGAATAGAACTCTATGTGATATGATTAATGTTTTATTTCAAAGTTCTACGTTACTTGCTTATATGTGAGAAAGCTTTGAGTATGACTTGTCATATTTTGAATAGAACGATTTTTCAAGTATAAAAGACTACTTTTCTTATGCCCTTTGAGATTTGCAAGGATAAAAAAACTAGTCTCAAATAACTCATAGTGTGGGGTGTTTTGTGAAAGTACTCATTCGTAAACAAAAGATAAAGAAATCGGGATCTAAAATGGTAGATGTTATATTTTTGGGTTACGTGTAGACAAACTATGCGTAAAGATTCTTAGTCATTAGATCTAATATTTTTGGCATAAATGTTAACACAATAGTTAAGCTTTGTGATGTTATATTCTTTGAGAGTGTATTTTTCATGAAAACTAGAGTTCCCTAAAGTGTATCTTTTAAAGATTTTGACCCTACTACTGGATCCTGATCACGTGAAAATGATGACAAATGTACGGATGACTCTAATTATGTTGTTTTTATATCAGACGACTCTAAGAAAATAATTAAACCAAGAAGAAGTAAATGACATAGGATATCGAAGGACTTTGGAAGTGACTTTGTTGCTTTCAATGTCGAGGATCATCCAATCACCTTCTAGCAAGCTATGACCTCATCCAAATTATGCAAGAAATTTGCTATTACGATTTGATACCATAGAGGCAAGAACTCCATGTAACTTGATAATTTCCTTAAAAAACAGTTGTGCAATATGGTGAGCATCTATAGTTTTATGGCAGAAAACAAAATGGACAAAATGGGCCATTTTAGAAAATCTATCAACCACTATGAAGATGGAGTCGCTGCCTTGTTGAGTCCCGAGCAATTCTAAGATAAAGTTCATACAAATATCTTTCCAAAGTGCGCTAGGAATATATAAAGGCATATATAGGCCATTGTTGTGTACCCTCTGCTTTGCTCTATTGATAGATCGGACACCTAAAAATAAATTTTCCATCTCTTTTGAGTTAAGGTTAGAAATAACGAGATTCGAGATTGGCAATGGTTTTTTGTCTTGTCCCACATGGTCGTTGATTCCACCATACTCGATTGGAAACCCCGGATTTATGCATAATCATGTAATTAAATCTTTTCAAATAAGCTGCCCATCGGACCATCATACGATTCATATGTTTTTGATTTCGAAAGTGCTTTAAAGCTTGATGATCCAAAAAGGCAATGAACTCCTTAGGTAATACTTATGATTCCTATGTCTCGATGGACCTAAAGATAATATAGAGCTCTTGTTTGTATGCACTCCACTTTTATCGTGCTTCACTTAATTTCTCGCTAAAGAAAGCAATAGGTCGCCTTTCTTGAGATAATATAGCTCCGATTCCCACAACACTCGCATCACATTCTAGTTTGAAACAACAACTAAGCCTTTTTTCATACTAGACGGGGTCAACTACATGGATTCTTTATTTCCACATAGCCCTATCATGTTTGAAAGTCTTACTTAAATTAGGTAGTGCTAAAACTGGTGTAGTAGGTAGCTTTTCTTTGATTTCTTTGATCATAAACTTTATGTTGTTGCTGTACTCCAATGAAATTTTTCATGCTTGAGGCAGTTGGTTAATTGTGCTATAATAGAGCTAAAGTCCTTGATAAATCTTTGGTAGAAAGTTGCTAGTCCATGGAAACTCCTTACCTTAATAATAGATGTGGGAGTTGTCCATTTGCGAATAGAGTTTACCTTTGCGTTGTCTACAAACTGCTTTGTTACTATTATAATTTGTTCTATAGACCCCTATCATAATTTGTAGAATCCATGGTAAATAAGTCCGACAAAGTTTTATGCTAGCTGCCTGAAGCCTAACGCAACCCTCTTCT
The DNA here is from genome assembly GCA_036023115.1 of Brasenia schreberi. Taxonomy (NCBI): domain Eukaryota; kingdom Viridiplantae; phylum Streptophyta; class Magnoliopsida; order Nymphaeales; family Cabombaceae; genus Brasenia; species Brasenia schreberi. Next base: position 18,080,973 of record JAYKKT010000074.1, on the reverse strand, counting down.
TCTGTTCGGGCTTGAGATCGGCCATGCATGGGTGATCCCTTACATGGGCGGAGTTTCAATAATCCATTCTAAGCTTATGAAAATTATGACCTAGGCAAATATGAACATTTTCACCTTGCAAGATTGACTTATTATGTTCTGTTACTTTGTGGAGTACATCAAGCCCCTTAGAAATTTACATATGTGGATTAGGATATCTTATGATGGTAAGTTTGCTTCACATGGTTTACACCTATGTTACCAATAGTGGTTAATAGACTGTTAACGGTTGACCCTAATATAACGGTAGGGGGATATAACAGATTTAGTGGTATAATTTCACTTATAATTAAATATATATAACAGATTCTCTAATTTCTGAAAAATATCAGGAAACACATAACCACTACATCCATAAATATAATCCATAAATATGAATTAAACAAGATAAACAAATTCTAAGAAGTGTGACATATGCATATTGAATTGTTAAATTTAAATTAAAAAATAAAAACATAAATGTAACCGATTCTAGGTAGTAAGTAGAAGCAGTGTTGTTTGACGCGTATCGTATCGTGTATCGTTGGGCTCCACGATACGGGCGTATCGTATCGTATCATACTTTAATATTAAAATAATGCAAAAATTAATTAAAAATAAATAAAAATTAGTAAAAAACTGAAAAAAATAAAAACAAATTCAGGAAAAATTTTGAAAAAATCTGGTAATTGCTTTAAATTCATATAATGTAAGTTTAGTACAGATTAAGCATTCAACATTGAATAATTGCATCCAAATTTACATATTTTGAATAAAAAAAGGTAAAAATTGAAATACAGATACAGTTACATTTTATAAATTGTAATCAGGATCATCAACTAAATAATCTTTATCTTCTCCTTGTTGCAGATCCTCATCATCATTATCAGCGACACCTTCTTCTTGAAAATCAAATTCTTAATCTCATTGATGTTGTTGTTGCGCTCCTTCCAAATTAATCCAGACAATGTCTTCTTCACTTAGGAGGGCATTTTCTTTAGTGTCTTCCGTAACCCAATCTCGAACTGACTTTCTTCTCTATTTACTTTTTTTAATTGCCTACAATACAAACAAAGATAAACAATTAGTAAATATTATTAACAATTTGAGACTAAAGTTAAATAATATTGAATTAAAAATTTGAAAGTAATACAACATTACCTTTCACGAAGGCATATGTTACAACGAATATAAACCAAATCATTAAGTCTTTTGTGTTCCAACCTGTTGCGCTTTTTTGTATGGATGTGTTAAAAAACACTCCAATTTCTTTCACAACCTGTTGCACTACAGGTTTGGCTTAAGACTCTCACTGCAAAATCTCTAAGGTTTGGATAATCACTTTCAAACCTGTTCCACCAAACATCTATAAAAAAAGACAAACATTAGAGACATAATAATCCACAGTAATGTAAGATGCAACTTAAATATGAAAATAAACAATTTACCTAGACGCATCGTAGTGCGGTAGCGAATTGCAACAGGGAAACCCATCAACTAAAGAGCATTATCATATATCTCTATCTCTCGATGTATCGCATTTGCTATGTTCTCATCAGGGACTAATCTGTCGATACAATCAATGATTCCTCGATTAACCTCACCGTCCCTTTTGAAGGTTGCTGAGTACTTGAATGATGGGTTTAGATAGTAGGCTGCTGCATGAATAGGCTGATGCAATTGTTTATTCCATCTATTATCAATTATTTTCCACACGGGCACATAATCTCTCTTTTTTCCATTAAAGTTATTTCTGATGGCTTCTTTTGCCTTGTCCATGGCTTCATAAAGGTAGCCCATAGATGGTTTCTCCTCGCTGTCAGCCAATCTCAAAACTTTCATTAAAGGATAAGTAATTTTTAATAATCTGACACATGCATTTCAAAATGAACTTCTAAAAGCCGTTTCTGCAATCTCATTTAACTTTCTATTTCTTCTGTTTTGAGGCAACTCTGCAAATTGTTGCCACTCATCTGAGGAGAACATTCTCTTCAAAGCTTACTTCTGTCTCACAATACTCTGTATAGATAAGAAGTTTGTTGCGAATCGAGTTGCAGTTGTGCGAAGAAGCTCTACACCTTCACCTTGTGTATATCTCCTCATCATACACAAAACAAATGCATGGTTGTAAATGAATTTTGTAATATCTTGGCAACACTCAGTTGCTGCATTTATTTCATCCATCTCACCAATGTCCTCGAGGATGAGATCTAAACAATGGGCTGCACATGGTGTCCAGTAGAAAGTCCCATAAATATCAGCTAACTCCTTTTCAGTTGCTTTATAGTCAGCTGCATTATCTGTAATCAATTGGATTACATTCTCTAGCCCAACTTCCTGTATAACCTTATTAAATTCCTGTCGTAGGATCTCTGCAGTGCACCTCTCTGATATATCTAGAGATCTCAAAAACATGAGTCCTTTAGGACAATATATAAGAAAGTTTAGCAATGTCCTCCCTCGCTTATCGGTCCATCCTTCTGTCATGATAGTGCATCCTGTTTCCTTCTACGACTGTCTCAAAGTCGAACAATATTGCTGCACTTCAATGACGGTTTGATCTAATATCTTTCCCCTAAATTTCTGATAAGAAGGCATCCTGTATCCTGGACCAATGTTAGCTATTGCATCTGCCATTGTTTGAAAATGAAAATTGTTTGCTGCATTAAATGGAATGTATGCATTATAAAACCATCTTCTCACTGCAAGGTCTGCCTGATCATTCAGTTGTTCTGAAGCCATAGCAGCACGAATTCTAGGTTGAGCACCAGGTGTAGTGGAAGGAAGAAATAACGAATGTATGGTAGAAGAAGGTCTTCCTCTACTCCTTCCTGAACTTCCTCTTCTACCACCTCCAAAGTCTTCAGTTGCAACCTTCTTTCTCCTGCTAGGTACTCGTGAACTGCTACTACCAATCTCTGTTCTCGCATCTGAAGGCAAACTATTAGTGAATCCAACTCTAGTGGCAGTAGCACTAGCATCATCAGCTTTTTCATACATCTGAAAATCATCCTTTTGTTGTCTCCTTTCCTGTATGCTCTCAATCATCTGCAGGCATTGCCGTTTAATACCTTCTGGCAAAATTCTAACTCTGCTGTGCATGGAGCAACTTCTTTCCTGATTCCTGCTAGATGGTGTTTCAACCTTGAAATTCCACCACTAACAACCTTTTCATAAAATAAGCATATGATCTTTAACCTCGAACTCTCAACTGGTATACCCCACTGTCATGCCGGATCATCATACCGATAATGGGAGTCTCTACCACCCCTTCCTGCCATCTCAATCGAGTACTTTAATTCAAACAAAAACTTGAAAATAAAAGCACTTCTCAATCGAGTACTTTAATTCAAACAAAAACTTGAAAATAAAAGCACTTCGTAAATCCCCCAATCTTCAAATAACACTCAAATGGAGTGTCTCCCACTTTATGAATACAATAAAAATCATATATACACACTTAATAGCTTCATATTTTGTCATTCAAAAAAAAATTAAATAACACAAAAAAACAACAAATATAAAGTAAAAAAATGAAAAAAAACATTAAAAATATACCTAAATTCGAGTTTGGAGGCTTGCACGTACACCGTAGTGCACGATTTTGGAGCTTTGAACACAAAGGATTCGAAAACCGGCTCTTAGGGAGCTTTAGGAACCCAAGAGGAGAGAGGAAACCCATGAAAAATCGCGAGTTTCGGTCGGCCGGGGACCCTTTATAAGGGTCCCAGGGCGTATCGTGTGATACGGCCCGTATCGCACGATACGGTGCGATACACTTACATTTGCGATACAACCCCCTGTATCGTACGATATGGTGCGATACGGATAACACTGAGTAGAAGAATTAAAAGAAACTAATATACTATACTTATCAGTATAGTAACTATGATCTAATCTAATTTGAGTAATGAAATGAATTATATTCACGTGTAAAAAGAATAAAATAATGTTAGGATGGAGAAATAATTGCTCTTAAAACATGAAAAACTCTTCCAGATGCACAAGAAAATATAACACTTACCAAAAAAAAGTTGAAGAATCAAAATATAACATCTACCAAATGACCAAAATATTTATAATACTTTTGAAGTAACAACTTGAACATGCATCAAATATAACAACTAATCGAAAACATAACATCCATCAAATGTGATTACATTATATGCAAATGCACACGTGCAAATGCTAATCACTTCTTAGCTACTTTCACATAGAACAAAAACTTAGTTTCTTAACTTGGTTGTCTTGCTTGCAATCACAAAAGGCATTTTGAAATGATCTCCCTCTTTACAAGGTCATTGCTGATGATACGAGACAATTTCTTAGTATGGAGCATATTGATAATGACAACATGTTCATGAGAACACTATTTACTCATTCAACATAGTTGATCCAACATTCAACTTAGAAGAGAAACAATGGTGGTGGTGGGAGAGAGAGAGATGATGGTAGTGGCTAGAGAGAGACCAATGGCGGTGGTGGCTTCTCTATCTCGAGTGGCAATCGAAGGTACAAGATAGAGAGAGAGAGGAGGGGGATGACCTAGTTTGTATGAGGTTGGGAATTTTGGGTCGGGTCGACCCATGTCCATTGGGTGAACCCGACCTTATATGCTATCAATAATATAGTGGTCTGCTCTAGTGCTCTTAATAGTGCTAATAGTGTAAATATTTGTTGATGTATGAATGTTGAAGCGGCCCAATCATAAATCGTTAACGTGTTGATTGAATCGTTAAGATATCAACACATCCAAATATAGATGTTTCAAGTCAAGAATACACAACTTGAGTGAAGAAGGAGACAACTCTATAAGTCAATAGGATGTGCAAGACAACTTAATTTATTGATGGAGTGAGGTTGCAATATTTACAACAAGTGAGAGAGAAGAGAAGAGTAAGAAGAGGGCCAACATTCAGCCATTGGAGATCAAGTCTCTCCAATGGCTATATTAACTAGTTGTTGGGGAGCCTTGATCCCTAACGACTAACTGGAATGGCCAAGGCTCAGATGGTCCTAGCTATCCAGTACCTAAACTTGTGTCGGGCCCTAGTGGCCTGCCCTAGAGTCCATCTCAATATGCTTCGTTCTTTCATAAAAAGTGTTGTTAGATGAGATTACACTTTTGTCACAAAACATAGTGGGTGGTTGTTTAAGGATGACCCCGATGTCAACACCTCTGTAATCCATGAGATCTCAGTAGTAGTAGTCATCATGGCTCAATATTCTGCTTTTATGGATGAAAACGACACCTTCTGTTGCTTTTTGCGTCTCTAGGAGATCAGAGATTCATCTAAAAATATACAAAAACCTATGGTGGAATGTCGATTATTGGCATCTCCACCCCAATCTGCATCAGTATATATAGTCAAATCAAGTGAAAAGGAAGAAGTCAGAAGTACTCCCTTATCCACATAATGCTTGATGTATCTCATGATTCTAATAACCACACTCATGTGAATACTAGTAGGGGCTTGTAGTGTGTACGGCGTGTGATATTTCTGGATGAATGATAGTGAGATAAGTCAATACACTTATCATCTACCTGTATTGGTAGGATCGTCCAGTTTCTCTCCATTTGTTGCTCTCAATTTTGTTCGAAAAATATATGGTGTATCTACCTTCTTCTCTTCAGTTAGACCTGACTTGTCAACAATTGCACTCGTAAATTTTGTTTGAGACAAAGTATCCTTTATCATTACATACAATTTTAATTCTCAAAAAATAACTAAGGAAACCTAGGTTTTCCATTTCAAATTCTTTGTGAAGACCACTTTTAACTTGCAGATGTCAACTTTGTCACTTCGAGTGTTGATCATATCATCCACATACAAGATTAGAATTATTATACTTGCATTTGATTTCCTCATAAATAATGCAATATCAATACTGTAAGGGACAAAATTATGCATATGCATGAAGTCTTCAAAATGATCAAACCAAGTCTTGGGGTCTTATTTAAGACCATACAATGCTTTCTAAAGTTTAAGAACATGATCTTGAGGAACATCAAATTCGGGAGGAGTCATATAACATCTTCATGCAATTTTCCATTCAAAAAAATATTTTTAACATTAACTTAAAAAATATTCCAGTTTTGATAGCATTAAGAGTTAGGAGAATCCTTATAGTGGTCCTTCTAGCAACAGGAGCAAACATTTCATCATAATATATTCAATGTTCGTGAGCATAACCCTTGGCTATCATTCTAGATTTATATCTTTTTATATTACCATAACTATGAGTTTTAATTTTGTAAACCCATCTACATCCAATGTAGTCAACTCTTCTTGCATGACATCCTCCCATTCTGGAATGCCTTTGGCTTTGATGGTAGTACCTAGGCTCTTTTACTTGGAAAAGGGTGACAATTAAGTTTTTTCGTTGAGCTTTAAAAGATTTATAAGATACAAAGCATTCAGGAGGTTTTAAAATTCTAGGTTCTAATCGTGAGATATTTTGTTTCCTAGGTCTTCTAGTGAATTGTAGCGAAAAATGGTCAAGAATATGTTGTTGTCTTCAACATCATTCTCATCATGTTGGATAACATCAAGATTGTCTTCAAGATCACTATCATCAGTTTCATTATCTTCTAAATTCAAAAAATCATACGAAGAAAATTCTTTATTATTTTCAATAGAACTAGATTTATAATAATAGTTATCTTCGATAAATTTCACATATTTAGAAACATATAGTTTATCATTGAGAGGGTCAAAACATCTATATCCCTATTTGTAGATTCCATATCTAATAAAAACACATTCAGTAGCTTTAGGGGACAACTTATCATTTTTATCAATATAAACGAAACATTTGCAACAGTAAACCTTTAGTCTTTCATAATAAGGAGAGAAATTTATAATTTTTCAAAAAAAGAAATATGTTATGAGTTGAATGCATTTTATTAATGAGATATATGGTAGTAAGAGTAACTTCCACCCCATAAGAACTGAGAAACATTACTAGCAATTAAAAATGTTTTAGAAGTTTCTATAATGTGAAGCTTCTGTTAATGTAATAGGGCACGGGCCATTAGGGCCTTGCATTGTTGTTTCAGGCACAGGGCCACTTGGCCCTGGCCACTACCGTTGGACTAGCCGTTGGATTCCAACGGCTAGTAGGCCAAGGGCCAGCCAACATCCCTTCCTTATGGGCCTCTCTCTCTCTCATTTTGCCTCATGTGTACACTTTTTTAACTCTATAAATACCCTATTCTATCATCAATAAAAGTATGCTGTCATCGTACAACTTTTGGCTTGTGTTTGGTTTGCTTCCGCTCTCTTGATTGCTATATTTGAAGTTTGACACCCACACTCGGGTGACTTTAGAATCTTGGCGATTTGTCGAAGTTGCATCGTGAGCATCAACCTTCGATCATCAACACCAATTTACAGCTTCCACCCTTAGTCTTAATTTTTTTAATTTAAAGTTTTGTACCATCAGTTGTAAAAACATGTTTTCCAAAGTTATCTTAAGAATTTTTTAAAAGATTTTTTATTATGACTCATGAAAAAAGAAGTTGAGTCTAAGAACCAAGACATATCTTGAGAAGTGGAGAGATCATTTCCAAAAATACTTGCAAGAAATACTTGTTTTCTCTTTAAACATTTCTTCTATAGGCTTTGATATTGGAAGGCAAAACTAATCTATCCTTATCTTTTATATCTCCTACGTTTCCATATCTCTTTCGAAGAAGAGGACAAGTGGTCTTGATGTGACAACTTTTTTACATTAGTGACATATCATGTTCTTTTTTGGCCATTGTACCGTAATTTTTTGCTTGATTCATCACCTTTTTGTCCTTCGAAGTTTTTGATGTGAGGAGGCTTGTATGTCTTCATATTTGGAAGCAGTAAGAAAAACTTTTTTTGCAACACTTACATTTTTTAATCTAGTTTCCTCCATAAGTAGATCGGCCAAAAATGTATCTCCCTTTGGTCTAGGTTTTCTATGAATTAAATCTGATCTACTATTTTGAAATTCATCCCTTAATCTCCGCATAAATAAGAAAAAATATTGATTGTCCAATAACTCTTCAAATTCATCCATTTTTAAAGTTTTTCAAATTTATCAAAACCTTAAAGTTGAGTTCACTATTCGAAAAACTCATTGTGATACTCTCTAATGCGTAGGTTACCTTGCTTAAGCATTATCATTCTTTGTATCAAATCTATTTGAAAAATAAAGTCATCTGGATAATAGATTTTTTCAAATATTTCAAAGTTTCAAATGCATTTTTAAATACACTAATTCGATTTCTAAGCTTTTCATCTACATTTTGATCATTAATATCTAAAATTGATCAAACATGAATTTTGGTGTTACCTCAAGCTTGGAATGTCAAGTACGCAATATCACGAACTTTTCAATTTTAGCATGCTCCCCGATATGATCAATTTATTTAAAACGAGGCTATGATACCATGAAAATATTTGTTGACATATGAATGTTGAAGCGACCCAATCACAAATCATCAACGTGTTGATCAAATCGTCAAGATATCAACACATCCAAATATGGATATTTCAAGTCAATAATACACAACTTGAGTCAAGAAGGAGACATTCACAATTCAAAAGATTTTGCAAAGACAACTTAATTTATTGATGGAGTGAGGCTCTATTTATATAGTAATATTTACAAGTGAGAGAGAAAGGAAGAGTAAGGAGAGGGCCAACATTCAACTGTTGGGGATCAGGTCTCTCCAATGGCTATATTAACTAGTGATTGGGGCACCTTGGTCCCCAACGACTAACTGGAATGGCTAGGGCCCTGATGGCCCTAGCTATCCAATACCTAAACATGGGCTGGGCCCTAGTGGTCTGCCCTATTACATGTTAACAAAGAGCGCCGATGCTGGATGCCCGTTAAGATTGCACTGATATAGTGGTCACGGACTTGCTAATTTGATATAGCGCTATAACGAACGGTACAACATGCTATTGATAACATAGGCTTACACGAGGGCAACATGGCACAGTGGATGCCCTAGGTCTTTGCTTTCTTTCATAAGTTTAGAAGCAATGTTGTGTAATACTAACATAAAGTATTTTCGTCAGACAGTTTCTTTAGAGTACTGCTAAATACGTTATGGAATATTAGTAGACCGTGGTGATCCTGTTTCCATATACTTTTTGCCAGTGGACCTGTTTTGTTTTAAAATTTGTAAATTGACCCTTTTTAGTTGTTAAGCGAGCCGGTGTTTCTTAATGCAGAATTTAAGGATCTAGTTTATTTCAGAACAATTTACTTTTCAGAGTTAAGGTAAGATATCTTTTTGGCAAAATATGAACAACTTTTGTGTTTTGTCCTTTGTTATGTATAGAAACTTTTCATTGTTGCGGTGTACTTGGAGATTATTCTCTGCTAACTGGATTCTGTATCTGCTCACTGTCTTTTCCAGGACGAAGAGGGTGAGGGTGAGGCTGAGCTTGAAGGGGAAGGTGAGGCTGAAACTGAGGGTCAAGGTGAGGCAGATAGTGAAAGTGGAGGCGAACGACCAGAGATTTATCCGGATCAATTAGAGAGTGAAGGTGAAAGAGTTCAAAGTTCTCAGGAAAGAGATATTAGTGGTCAGCAGCTAGAAAGTGATGGAAAAGATGCAGAAAGTGATGGAGAATATGTTCAAAGAGTTGTCACAAGCAGGCGGAGAGAGATAGTAGCTAGCGGCTCTGAAAGATCAGAGAATCATTCTGTTGAAAATGAAGATGAAGAGGTTGAACAAGGTGTAAGATCAAGGTAGGTTTCAAGTATGCTAGCTTCCTAACTGTTGAAGGCGCTATCTCATCTCTAAAGTTTGAAGAGACAAGCAAGCAGAAATGCACACAACTACCACCATCTTCATCAACATGCATATGCATATAGAATACTGCATTTATAGGGGGATCTTATGCATAGACATGCATATGAAATCTGTCATGTGCATTTGTGTCTGTGTGTGTGTTTGGCGGGGTGGGGTGGGGGGAGGAGGTCCATTTTGTTCTCAATACTATGTCACTTGGACACAGCTGTGGGTAAACCAAGATAGTCCTATTTGAAGCTAACAATATTACTAAGGGGACACCATGCAAACGTATTTGAAAGAAATAGCTGCGATGCCATGGTCAGTAGCTTTTTTGAACATCTTATTTTCATTGACATCTTGAAACCTTTGAAATGGAAATTTTAGGAATATAAAGAAAATGATGCACAATATCTTCCATAATACTTGTCCAATACATTATCTTTATGGTTTCTGTTACAATAAGAAAGTAATATATCATGGTTCTATCCAGGATGCTCTCTCTCTCTCTCTATATATATATATATATGTATGTGTGTGTATATATTGTTCGGGGAGGGAGTTTGGGACATTTTGAGAGTTCTAGTATTAACACGATGTTCAAGTATGATGACATGATGAAAGGCTGTCTCAGAAACCATATTTAAAGTTATTACTGTTAGAGTCATGATATTTTAAAGTTATTGACCAATTTCATGACCATTTCAACGTGCAAGGACATCCACTCACATGATTTAGTGTAGAAAGTTTTGTATTGCATTTACAAGCAAATTCTTCGTTGTATCATTTTCTGTCAGTACCTGATGGGCTGTCTTATAACTAGGGCAAAAATTTTGGAAACCTTTTAACATCTGCTAAAGTTTCTAGATCTGCCTGGAGTCATCAATGACATCGAGCCTGGAAGATGAAGGTGTTGGTAGTCATGAACCAACTTTAATTATACTAATTACAAAGCTCAAGATCGTTTTATTGCCTTCTAGTATTCAAGGCTCATATGTGCCTCTGGATGCAGTTTGTTCTTGTTGATCCTGAGTCTGTTCCACGAGTTAGAGCTAAGTCCAGAGCTATACCTTTTAGTATATGAAGTTTGGTGTATCTCTTGGGAGGATACTTCACTCCTTAAATATTATCCACAATCACACAAAACTTTGATAATTTTGATTCCACGAATCCTAGATCTCTACCTCAACCAGTAGATAAAGAAATTAAGATGTGCCATAAAAGTCTGAACGAGAATATACTCTTGCAGAGATGAGAACCATGCCTTGCACTCAGCGGCTGAGATGAGAGATGTTTTTGGAGATTCTGATGAAGATGAACCAGAAGGTTATGAGGCACAGATGAATGTAGATCATGCTTCACATGTAAGTCTAATATATATGTATATATATATATATATATATATATATATATATATATATATATATATATATATATATATATATATATATATATACACCATATTCCATGGATCATGTTTCCTCTGCTTGAATTGTTTAACGGTAGGATTTAGTTATGTTTTAGATATTTTTGCTTCAGCTTGTTTGTTTTATCATTTCTTGTTGTTTTATAATTGCTTGCATTATTCCTACTATTAGGGATCCCCTGCTGAATATGAAGAAAGCGACCATAGAGAAATAGGGCCAGAGGATATGGTGGCAGAGGAAGATGAACAATTCGCATCAGAAGAGGAGAACTTTGACCACAAACCAAAGGAGAAACCGGTTGGACCGCCACTTGACCTGGAGATTCCACTCCGTCAGCCACCTGCACAGCCAGATAAGGTGTTGCTCTAGTTTTCCACTTTCCTTTTGATAATAGAAGCAGTATCTCTTGCAATTATTTGCATCCAAGGCTCAGACTTGGGCAACCAATTACTGTTTCAGTGCATAGTTACTTCTGTATAGATAGGTTACTGTTGTTAACTTAATTGAGTCATCTCAGGGATTGTGCTTCACCGACTTGGCATTGCTTATTATATGCATCCAAAAGTTTGAGCATGAAGCTGAAATAATTGCATTATTACTTGTGGATGTTACAGGGTCCATGTTCATCTGCCTCGTGGAGAACCTGATATTTATTGTAGGCTGTTCTTTTTCATGAGCATTATTAATAATATGGGGAAGTCCTGAGAAGTAGTAACACTCTTTTCTCATACCCTTTTCTATGTGCCATCGATCATAGTGTAGATTAGAGTTTCTCCTATAAAAACTGTGTCACATGCTCACTGTATTAATTTCCTCTTTTATGATTCACTGGATTCTGAATTGTTGATTTTATGGTATTTCATCTATTTCTGTAGTTATGTGCATATATTTATCTTTATAGAGGTCTCTCTAGATGTTTATCTAAGACTTCCATCTCTGTTCTGGGGTATTTTTGTTCATTTCTATATTCAATAACGATTGAATTGTCTTTTTGAATGATATTTACCTCTGCAGGTAAACCATTTTTTTTATTTCAACTGAACTTTTGCTTTTCATGGTTCACACAGATTTGTATATTGTTAATAATTAGTTTCTAGATTTAGTCTCTAAATATATCATCGTGATCCAGCAAAGCCAATAGTTCTTTTTATCTTTGTTTCTTTTCTTTTTTCATGTGCTTCAGTTTGGGATTTGGCCTTCCGTATACAGAAGCTAATAAGCTAATATCTGCAACTATTTTACACATGCTTGCCAGCATTCAGTATTTAGCTATGTGATATTGTTAACCAACAACAACAGCATGTCAGCAACAACAACTAAGCCTTTTCCCATACTAGACAGGATCGGCTACATGGATTCTTTGTTTCCACAAATCCCTATCGTGTGCCATGTTAGCAGTTAACTCACAATAAGCTAGATCATTCTTTATTGTTTTTTCCAACACTTTTATGGTCGTTCTCTACCCCTTTTAATACTTTTCAAATTTAGTTTTTCATACCTTCTTACAGGTTCTTCTTTTGATCTTCTTTCTATATGTTCAAATCATCTTTCTATATGTCCAAATCATCTTAAACGATATTCTCTCATTTTATCCTCTATTGGTGCCACTCCTAATTTGTTTCTAATAACCTCATTATGTATACAGTCTTTTCTTGTATGATCACTCATCCATCTCAACATCTTCATTTCTATGAGAGACATCTTTTGTACATGTTGATGATTAATTGCCCAACACTCATAACCATAAAACATGGCAGACCTAATTGCTGCTCTATAATATTTACCTTTTAACTTTAATGGCATCTTCTTATCACAAAGAATACCTGATGCTCCTCTCTATTTTAACCAACCAGCATTAATTCTATGCGTAACATCTCCATCAAATTAGGAGTGACACCAATAGAGGATAAAATGAGAGAACATTGTTTAAGATGGTTTGGACATATAGAAAGAAGATCAAAAGAAGAACCTGTAAGAAGGTTAGAAAAACTAAATTTGGAAAGTATTAAAAGAGGTAGAGGACGACCACAAAAGTGTTGGAAATAAACAATAAAGAATGATCTAGCTTATTGGGTGTTAATTGCTAACATGGCACACGATAGGGATTTGTGGAAACAAAGAATCTATGTAACCGACCTCGTCTAGTATGGGAAATGGCTTAGTTGTTGTAGTTGTTGTAATATCTCCATCAATGCTTCCACCACTCTGAAAAATTGACCCTAGGTATTTAAAACTTTCCTTTTGGGGATGCAATGTGTGCCAATTTTAATTTCTATGTCCTCTGTTGTAACAAAATGATTCAATATATTTTGTCTTTGTTCTATTAAGTCGGAGGCCTTTGCTTTCTAGTGTTTCTTTTCATAGTTTCAATTTTCTATTAACTTTTTCCTTAGACTCCTCCACTAAGACAATGTCATATGCAAATAACATACACCAAGGTACTTCATCTAGAATATGTTTTGTTAACTCATCAATCACCATTATAAATAAGTATGGACTTAAAGTTAATCCTTCATGTAACTTAATATTAACTTCAAAAAAGTCTGTCATTCCTTTATGAGTCCTCACACATGTTTTTGTACCATCGTATATGTCTTATAAGGTTAATTTATGTTAATAACATACTTTTTTTTTTTCAAAATTCTCTAAATAACCTCCCTCGGTACCCTGTCATAAGTTTTTTCTAGCTCAATAAATATCATGTGAAGGTCTTTCTTTTTTGCTCTAAAATGTTCTATAAAATGTCTCAAAAGGTGAATCGCTTCAATAGTAGATCTACCTGGCATGAATCCAAATTGGTTCTCTGTTGTACTCGATACTTGTCTTAACCTACGTTCGATAATTCTTTCCCACAATTTCATAGTATGGCTCATTAACTTGATACCTCGATAATTCGCACAATTCTGAATGTCTCCCTTGTTCTTATATATGGGTATAAGTGTACTCACTCTCCATTTCTCGGGCATCTTTTGGTTTCTCTATATTTCATTAAATAGTTTTGTGATTAAAGTGATTCCTATTTCTCCTAGTGTTTTCCAAACTTCTATAAGAATATTGTCTGGTCCTACCAATTTACCACCCTTCATATGTTTAAGAGCCTCTTTAACTTCATTTTTTTAATACGTCGGTAGAAATTGTGGTTTATATACTTTTCTGATTTGGCTAACTCTCTTAAGCTAATACTAACATCTTTATTTTCATTAAAAAACTTATAAAAATAGTTTTTCTATCTATTTCTTATATCATCATTTGCCACTAGAATTTTTTCATCCTCATCCTTGATGCATCTAACATAATTAAGATCTTTAGTTTTCTTATCTCTAGCCCTACCTATCCTAAAAATATCTCTTTCACCCTCTTTTAAGTTGAGTTTTTTATATATCCTCCCAAATTTTAGCTTTTGCTTCACTGACGGCCTTTTTTGCTTCCTTCTTTGCTTTCTTATAAGCCTCTAAAGTTTCACTAGTTTTCTTAACATAACGTAATTTGTAACATGCCCTCTTTGCCTTGATTTTATTTTGCACTACTTTACTCTACCACCAAGCTTCTTTTTGTACCGGTACACCTCCCTTCGATACACCTAACACATCTTTCGCCACTTTTCTATTATGTATAGCCATATTGTTCCATATATCACGGGGTGTACCAACAAAATTCCAGACATCTTCTTGAAGGACTTTCTGTTTAAATCAGTCTTGTCTGACGGGTATCGTATCACATATCGCTGGTCTCCACGATACGGGCATATCGTATCGTACTTTAATATTAAAATAATACAAAAATTAATTAAAAAATTAATAAAATTTAGTAAAAATTCGAAAAAAATCAAGAAAAATATGGTAATTGCTTTAATTCATATAATGCAAAGTTTAGTACAGATTGAGCATTCAATATTGAACAATTGCATGATTTGCATCCAAATTTACATATTTTGAAGCAAAAAATGAAATATATTTACATTTATATATTGTAATTAGGATCATCAACTAAATAATCTTAATCTTCTCCTTGCTGAAGATTCTCATCCTCCTCATCACCACCTTTTGCTTGAAATTCAAAATCTTCATCTCCTTCATCATGTTATTGCATCTTGTAATCCTTTCAAATTAATCCATGCAATGTCTTCTTCGGTAAGGAGTGAATTTTCTTCGTTATCTTCTATAATCCACTCATATTCTATATCAAAATTAACAAACAACTATCTTTGTACATGTAGTTGTCATATTTGTTAATTTTCATATGTGAGCAAAATGATGAGGTCCATTTCATTGATTATAGAGTCTATGACACCTCATTGATGTGATATTGTTACTTGATGATATCCTCTTTTTCTCTTACTGGAGACTAGCTTTTTAACTAATGCTTGAGCTCAATTTCTCTAGCTTTTTAACTAATGCTTGAGCTCAATTTCTCTCTTCATAGACTGAGTTAAGACTCACACATGCTGATCATGTTCGACTCAGTGGAAGTCATGTAAGGTGAACCCTAGAATAGTGAAGTTGTGAAATGCCCACTCAATGAACCGAGACAACGAAATTGTTCTTCATTGTTTGTGATTTCATGAAATTAGAAACTGATAGCACAAATATACCTAAAAGTTGGCAACAGAAAGAGAAATGATTTTGTCATAATTTTTGTTTGTTCATAAATTATTCTTATTCAATAAAATTCTTATAAACTAACCCGAATTTAAATGTTACATACACATTTTGCAATCTCAAACAAGCATATCGGAGGATGCCTTGGAGAGAAGTGAAGAGAGGCCAGAAACCTTCAAAAAAATTTGACTTTTTTTTTGAATTTTTTTGGGGTGTATCGTACGATACGGGCCTGTATCGCACAATATGGAGTGATAAATGTTCATTTCCGATACATATGGGTGTATCGTATCGTTGTGGCCCACGATACGCTACGATACGGATAACACTGGTTTAAATATATCTTCTTTCTCGCTTTTGAGGTTCCACCATTTAGTCCGAATAGCTCGATGCACTCTTTTCTTGTTTATCCATTTTTTTTGTAAATTTATAACTGAAAGTCGAGGTTGGGTGGTTAAGCTTTCTCATGGAATTACCTTGCAATCTTTACAACATGATCTATCTTTTTTCTGTAAATAAAGTAATCAATTTGTGATATTGTTAACCAACAAAAAGAAAACCTGTTATAGTTTCTGAGGAGGACAGTTCTGAGTGGAAGTAAATGCCCATATCTTTCACTCACAATTAAGTATGTTATAGTGTTAGCTTATCAGGTAAAAAGAGGTGTGGGCATATCCTTTACGAACTTACTTTGAAACTTATGGTTTTTGTTGTTGCCTTGCATCCTTTTCTTTTGTCTGATTATGTGCTCTTGCAGATGAACATGATAAGAGTTTCGAACATCATGGGCATAGAGCCAAAGCCATTTGATCCTAAGACATACGTGGAAGAGGATACATTTGTAACTGATGAATCTGGCTCAAAGAAACGTATCCGGTTAGAGGATAACATTGTGCGCTGGAGGAGTGTCCAGAATCGTGATGGCACTGTATCTGTAAGTTGTGATTCTTTAAGCAGTGTTAGCTCCTCCATTTGTTGGATATTGGATCTGCATTTAACAGCTTACCGTGTGGTTTGTGGTTTCATATTGGACAGGTAATCTCTAGAGTCCAGAGAAATACAATGAAAAGGAAATAACTTCAGATAGTTAACTGATGAACCAAATTCCTTATTGATGCAAAAACATGTCTTATTTTGTGTGCAGCATATGCCTTCACGCTATCACATGAACTCAAAAATTTAGTTGAATTGCACTGCATTAATGAAGGCTATGCCATGTGCCTATCATAGGGTCTACAATCCTCATTGATACTGCATTAGTAGGCTATTTTCATGTACACAATGTTAGCATGAAGAATGTTAAAGCTGTTTAGAAACAAATGGATTGCACGCCCAAGTGACAAGGATTCTGATCTTGGTGTTCCTTTTGAGGTTGTTGTAATCTCACTTCCTGATATTGCAACTCGTTGCACCAGAGTAACTCAAGATGAGGGTAGTTTCATCAGCTAGTCAAGTCTGATTTGTCTCTGCCTTTTGCTTCTGGAACTATAATGGACATGTAATATCATTTTTTTCCATTTGCCACTGCAAATTTCTTTCCAAATATCAAGAATATATTCTGCCAAGGAAATACTTCGAAGCTTGAGCTGACACTTGTTTTGGCAGTATGAAAGCAATGCACGTTTCGTGAAATGGTCAGATGGAAGTATACAATTATTGATTGGCTATGAGGTTCTTGACATATCTGTGCAAGATGCGAGACATGACCAGACTCATCTTTTCCTTCGACATGACAAGGTGGCTCTATGCATCATTTGCTCTATTTAGTTGTTATATGCTATGCCGCTATAGTATGCTCTTTTTCTTCTGCCGGTTAAACATGGAGTAATTGTGGTGCCAACTTTCCATGCAATGGTAAAAAAATATAATCTAGCCACTACCTTTTGGTTATATCTAGAAAACTGACTTTAGAAAAATGAGGAAAATAATATTTTTTCTTGTCTGATCTTTTAAAAGCTACCATTGCACCGAGTGCCTTTTGTGAGTTTGAATGAGTCCAAATAGTCTTGTGACAGAATTATACGCTGACTAACAATAACAGTGGCTCCATGTGGTTACCGTGTAGGGTATTCTGCAATCACAAGGGAGGCTGTTGCAGAAAATGAGATTTATGCCTTCCTCATTGTCATCAAAGTCTCATCGCCTCTTGACTGCACTTGTAGATTCACGACATAAGAAAGTCTACAAGGTGAAAAACTGTATAACCAACATAGATCCAGAGAAAGAGAAGGAAGAAAAGGAAAAGGTAAGTTACACTTTGG
Organism: Brasenia schreberi; assembly: GCA_036023115.1. NCBI lineage: Eukaryota > Viridiplantae > Streptophyta > Magnoliopsida > Nymphaeales > Cabombaceae > Brasenia > Brasenia schreberi. The sequence goes on along the minus strand of JAYKKT010000074.1, from coordinate 18,062,885 downwards.
ATTCTACCTGTGTCTAACTTCTTTGTCCTTGACATGTTTGCATGTGGTTCTGATTCATTAACCCTGATATGTTAAGTGAAGGCGATTGCTCATTGTTAATTTGTCTCATGCTTCATACTTTTGCATTATATATACAACAAAAATACTATAGATCCATATTCTTGGGAGAGGGCAAACTGGCATCTTTATATAGTAGAAAGAGCGAGGAAGTTTGTCTTTGGCTTGTTTGGAGACTCATCACTCATGAATGGATGGCTGTTCGATGTGTTGGAGAGATCCTTGACCAAGCTGCTGAAAGCTTTTGTTTTTTTGTTAGTTGTTGATGAAAAAATTCTAGTGGCAAATGATGATATAAGAAATAGATGGAAAAACTATTTTTATAATCTTTTTAATGAAAATAAAGTTGTTAGTATTAGTTTAGAAGATTTAGCGAAGTCAGAAAAGTATATAAACCACAATTTCTATTCAAAAGAATGAAGTCAAAAAGGCTCTTAAACATATGAAGGGTGGTAAATCGACAAAGCGACAACATTACTTTTGGTATTAAAAACATGTCAATGGCAAGACTTCTCCATAAAAAATGACAAAGGCTCTAAGTAGGAGCATATAGGAAGATTATAGTGTCACTTGCTTCTGGATCAAAAAGGCTGGACGTGCGTTTCTTCTTCTTACTGCTGACCTGCCTAAGTATTTCTGACTATGTTGCTGGCCACTTGAGTCAGAGTTTTGGTAGTGACAAAGTTCCTTGAAATTCCCCTCTAGTCTCCCTTCCCTAGCTTCTCCAACCCTGCTAAAAAGGTTTTGTGCTCCTCTTCAGTCTAGAGTACACCTGAATGGACAGTATGAAAACTCAGACACAAGATCTGAAGTTTGAGTTCGATAAGGGTAAAAAAACGAAGGAACCGAACAAGGAAGCATATGTAATTCTGAGCTAAAACAAGAAGTAGAATAACAAAAATAATGGTCAAGGCGATTATACAACAAATTGCAGACCACATTTTGGAAATACCCTTGCTAGATATAAAGAAGACAAACAAATTCATATGACGAACTAGTGTGTAACTTCCATTCATTCAGTGATGCAATTCATGCACTTCATCTGTTTTACATTGATCAAGGAAGGTGTAACGTGGCAGATGTTAAAAAACAAAATTTCAAAACTTTAGAACACACAGATTCATAGTCGCATTCTCGCTTGCTTATTTACAGCTCAAATCACATATCACCATGTAGTTCACACCAGCTGCGTCAACCAAGAAAAAGAGTAAAGACCAATCAACAAAAAATAATCCCAAATACTAGAATAAGAAACTTTAAAGAGACATCGTTCCTTCTCACTACCATCCTCAATCTTTTGATTATCAATTTTAAGAAACTATGCATAAGCGAAACACATTGATTTGGCATTGACCAACGTTAGTGAATCATAAGCACCGAAACCAAAACAAGAAGTAGAAGAAAATAACCTTCCTTGGATAAAATGTTGGGCTTGCAAACGAGAGCTATTCATTGTCGACGTCTTTGCCGTCTCTAGTGAAGGCAATGGTGCAACCGAAGGTGCTAAACTTCAAGAAGAAGGACCAACATAATAGTTGAGAACAAGAGAGAGATGCACGCAAGATTGGGGATTAGGGTACGCCAACCTTTTATACTTCTAGTTTTGAATCGGGTTGACCCATATTTGTCTGGGACAACCCGATCCATTTAGTACCTGGTATCGATACGTGACGTACCCAAACTTGGGTACGCGTACACATATATGCATACGTGTATTGGTATGTCATTCACAGAATGAGTACGTACCGAACGTACTCATACGCATACCCGTACCCAATACATACTGGATACGGGTACGTCGCCCAAAAGGGTGTAACCGTGCAACATAGGTGAATACTGAGTACCTTTAATTAATAAACAACAAAGTTAGAGAGTTACAACATAAATCATCCAAATCAGAACATTACAAAGTTACAATTACATTTAAAAGTTAAAACAATCATCCAAAACGTGGATCATAATCAACAAAAGCTTTGTAATTGACATAGTCAGGATCACCATCACCATCACCATCACTATCATCATCATCTTCTCGCTCTTCCTCCTGAACAATTGGATCCACCCATCCAACACCTTTATCTTCATCATCATCTCCAACTCCAAGTTCTACTTCGGCTTGAAGTGCTCTCTAGTTTTAATCCTCTAAATTAGTGGGGGCCCTCCTCTTCAACCCAATCATCAAGAATATCAACATTTTTGTTGCTCAACGGGTCATATGGCACCTTCCTTGCCTTTCTTCCATCCTTTTGCACTTGTCTGTAAAGAAAAAATATTCAAATTATAAAGAATATCAAATGCAATAGTCACATCAATTATTCATTATTAATGAGAAAGAACTAGGCAACCACAATACATATTTTTAAAATTGTTACATTTTTCTTAACTTTATATTATATGCAATGTATGTATACCAAATCACGTAGTTGAGCATGCGCAAGTATGTTTCTCTTTTTCGTGTGAATGTGTTCGAAAACGCTCCAGTTTCTCTTACACCCACTCAAATGACATGTTTGGCTCAATATACGTTGAGCAAACCTTGCCAAGTTCGGTGCATTTACACCAAAGCGAGCCCACCATTCATGTAAAATAAAACACGATAATGATTAGTAAGAAATACTCAAAGTCAATCAATTGATAACTTAAATGATTATCAATAAGAACACATAATACTTGGTCACATTTCAGAGCAGATTTGGATTGCAATTGGCCTTCCAAAGCTTAACTCTAAATGGATATTGCAATGAGTAAATGAATCTTGTACAAGGTCAATGCATTTAATATAATTTTTTACTTCTTTGTCTTCTATAAAGTTGGGAGAAAATCGAATAGAAGGCTTAAGAAAATATGCAACATATGCAAATCATGATGCATTTGGCGATTCCAACGTGCATAAATTATCTTCCAATTTTGTGGTCAAGGTTTGCTTGTATTTTCAATTTGGCCTTATCCATAGCATCATATATATATATATAAGACATAACATGCCCATCTTCACTGTCCACCATCCTCATTATCTTAATTAAAAGTACAACCATCCTAAAAAAAATTTGCAAATTTTCCAAAAATATGCATTGAAAATGTCTACCACAATAATCTCCTCCCTCTTTCTAGACCAATTAATAGAGTCCCATTCATGAGATGCAAATATTTTTTTCAATGCATTTTTGTGTATGACATGGCTTTATACAATAATGACATTCGTAACAAATCTTATCAATGAAGGCTTAATCAATTACCTTTCACTTGTATGGATTCACATCAAATGCAATACAAATAATGATTATAAATAAACTTTGTGACATTTCTACATGCATCTATAGTCCTTCTTATTTCATCCATTGCACTCAAATTTTCAATTATTAAGTCTATATAACGTGCAACATATGGAGTCCATACTAAGGATGGATGGTTCGCCTCAAGCATCTTACCAGTTGCTCTAAAATTTGAAGCATTATCAATAATGAATTGAACAATATGTGAAACACGTTTATCCTCAATCCTAAAAAATAGTGTGTAAATTATATGTAGTTAGTCATATGATTTCAAAAACAGTGCCCCCTTGGAACAGTAGACCAGAAAGTTCACCAAAGACCTACGTTGACCATCAGTCCAACCATCATTCATAATAGAACATCCTGTGTCCTTTCATGACTCCCTAAATTCATAACTCCATGCATTAACAATGTCAACCAATTTCTGCAATAATGTACCCCTCAAAGTATGATAAGAGGAGACTTTATAATCCGATCCCACACTAGCAATAGCATCGACCGTACTTTGAAAAGTAAATGTGTTTGCAACATTAAAACAGAGACAATTTTCATAAAAGATTTCTACATACTTCAAATTTACTTTCTCAATTACATCTTTTAAAGTCATAGCTGATCTAATGTTTGGCTGAGCTCAAGGAGTCGTACGTAGGGAGAGGGGAGAATGAAGACATCCCACTACCTTTGGCTTTGGCTCCTCCTCTAGTACTCCTTGTAGGCATCAAGCGAGTATGAGCTCTTAAAGTAGAACAAGAGCCAACTCCACTGCTACTACCACCAGAATTTATACTCTTTCTCTTTCTCGCTTTCTCCTTCCCTCTTCAGTCTCTCTTCTTCCATTTCAGTTGCATCATGAAATTCATCACCATACATCCCTTTAAAAAAGCATCTTCAAATCATTGAGACATATTCCAACCACCTATTTCTGCCCTCTATCTCACCCTTAATCTCTTTCTCTCCTTTGAAGCTTCCAATACCTGCTCAATCTCATACATAACTGCTTCAGAAACCTGAGGACAAACACTAGCATCCTTCTTGGTTCCCACAAGGTGGTGTTTTGTATCAGAAATACCACCATACTTTACAACATTGCAAAACATGCACTTGTTCACAAGCTTATTGCCTTTATACACTGGGGTTCAATATTTACATACCGGATCGACTCGACTGAAAGCCACTAAGACAAGATTAGACAAACAACAAGAAGAAACGACTTTTTAGAGGTTAATCATGAAATTTATAAAACCTATAAATTTTTTAAGTGAAAAATCGGGTAGAATGCAAAAGGAAAGGGGTATGCCACGAATATAACAAAAGCCCTAGAGACGGGGAGTTGGATTAGGTGAAACACTTGAGAATATTGTGAATAACCCATGAAATCAATAAGAACAAGGATATAAAAATGATTTGGGAGCAAGGGAATTACATGAAAAAGTGTTTGGAAAGAAGCAAAAGTGATTTTCTCAATTTCGGATTCTCGGAATTTATACTCAAAAAATCAACATCGACTTGTTTACAGGTTATATAGTACGATGCGGTATGATACAACCCCATATTATATGATATGGTATGATACGACACGATAAATCCCTTCTTGCAATACGTGCACTTGTATCGTCCCATATGCTCGTACGATACGCGATAAAATCGTATCGTATCGTATGATATGATACGATTTTTACAACATTGTTCAACTGAGAGCTAACCTAGAGGTGGTCTCACTATCAACTTTTCAAATATTTACATTTTCTTGTTTGCATGCCTGTAAGTTCTCCATTCATGAAATAGAATATTGGTTGTAGTTCACTCTTAATGTACTTTGCAAAGTCAATAAATTTTGTAGCAAGTCCACCAATTGAACTACAAATAAATTGTATACCATCTTGTCATTATGCCAAAGACTTATGTATGATCGGTAATAAATTCTGTGATGTCTTAATTATGGTTTTATCTTGTCCCAGTGACAAGTGTCTTTAATCATAAGGTCAATCCTGTGAACTACATATAGACTCCAAAAGAGTGACCATAACTTTGAGTTGAACTTCTTTTTCAGCTTATCTGTAGTTTGTTGCATTACCTGTGAAAAACAAACCACTGTCACGTCCAACTTCGTGAGCCATCTCATCAAATGGATCCTTAATAAGTCAAGAGACTTCACAAGTATGTGACTATGTGGACCAATGTTATAAATATCATATATCATACGATACTCAATAGGGTGTATCAATACATGAACCGTTACGATTTAGGTACATGTATTGTAATAGACATGTATCACATCCATATTGTAATGCATCGTACGATGCACTGCGATACGAGTATTGTATCGTACGATACACATTGGAAGTTTCAAAAAATATATTTAAAAAAATAAAAGGTTGAGTGTGTTTAAACCCCTCTAAGACAGCTTCTTTTACTCCTTTTGCATGTCTATCTCTTCGTCTCTTAAAGACCCACTCTTTTCTCTCTAAAAATTCTATATTTATTCTACATTCATTAATAATTGAATTCAATCTCTCTTGGTATGGTGCAAGTTGAAGAATTTTTTCACAATTTTAATGTTTTTAATGAGTTTTTAGAAAATTAAAAACATTTGTATCATGCGATACAGGTGTATCAGTGCCCCGTGCGATATGGGGTCCGATACAATATTTACAACATTGATTTGGACAATACCAATGAAGCTTACTAATACCTTTCCTCTTCAATGTCTCCATTGCAGAAATGATGGTACAACCCATCTCTCTCTAAGATTCACTCATTTCATTCACACCATTTGGTAGATACTTAATAGTTCCTCTCTCAAATGATAGTAAGAAGGCATCTTGTACCCAGGATCAAGATTAGTTATCACATTCATCATGCATTCATTAAAAATGAAATGAATTTGCAACATTAAAGGAATTAATATACCATATAACCATCTTCAGATTGCAAAATCTGCCTGCTCAGTAAAATATTAGTCATAACAATGTGAATATCAACTTAAAAGTCGGGTGTAATAAAGCTTACTAATGACAATGCCTTTCCTATTATAGCTCTTCATTTATGAAATGATACTAGAACCTGTGTGTCTCCTCCAAGACTCTCTCAACTCACTATGCTATTCTTTTACTTCAATAGACATACATAATAATTCCTCTTTCAAGATGGTAAAAGCCGTCTTGTATCAGGACCAATACTACTTATCATTTTTCATTACATTAAGTGAAAATGAAATGAATTTTCAACATTAAAAGGATTCTATATATCATAAAACAATCTCCATATGGCAACATTTGCCCGCTCGGTAAAATAGTCATAACAATGAGAATATCAAGCTTAAAGCTAGGGTTGTCTCTAGGAGGAAAAAAATCTAGTGCCAGTAGGTTTAGCGGCTTAGCCAGTTTTGATGTTACTGTAGTGCCTTGTACTTGAGAGCTTATATCTTGCTTCTTCCTCTTTCCCTATTTAATCCGTCCATTGCAACTTTCTTCCCTACCCACAACAAAAATGCAAGATACACAGGATCCTATAATAAGAATGGAACAGTTGTGTTTATGTGCTTCCTACATCTTTGTCTATTGCTTCTCTTTCTCTTGCCTCCTTTTGTTAAAACTTTTTAATTTCTGTCAGTGCCATCATTTAACGGCTTGAGGGAGGCCTTTGCCTTTGTTGGTATGGTAGCTGAGTATTTTGGCCAATTGATGCTTTAATCAATTGGCCGATTTTGTTATGTAGATCTTCAGCTTGATACTTTCTTTATACATATCTTCAGCTTGATAATTTCCATGCTGCTTTCACTTACCGTGGGATCTTATTGTAGAACCAGATACCGAAATATTGATGGCTTACAACTGGATTGTCACCAATTCCTTTAAGTAAATGTAAATGCATAAGATACATAATTAAGTTAAGCTCTTTCTATCTACATTTAAAGAGTTCTGGCAGAAGTCAGTTTGAGTGAGCAATCTTTAACTGTTCAATGGAGGCAGCTTTCTTTACTGCTACCTTGAAAACTATCTCTAGAGATGCTACTGTACCTTTACACGAAAGATTTGTATCTTGGAGATCTTGATCAGTTTCTTTGCAGGGACATGTATGACCAGGTAGTTTGCTATGATGTAAGACAGCTATATAGAACCATCTGGCATTATCCATCTGTATATGAACTGCTTTGTGGTAATGCTAGAAAAGTGGTGAATAGAAGGTCATTGAATTTTAAGCTGAACTAAATGTCATTGAATTTTAAGCTGAACTAAATGACGCATAGGGAGAAATTGCAACGTAAACTCAATTGGTGTGATGCACAGTAAACTTGATTGCTTCATCTACAATTTGACATTAAAAATCTCCTCAGTGTCTGTGATGCATTCACCAACATTGTACATTTTGAAAACCTTCTTGGAATGATAACCTATTTACATGCTCTTGTGAGGGGGAAAAGCATTAAGTTATAAAGGGAAGTTGGTACATTAGGCAATGACATCAAGATTAAACTTTCATGATCATAATAGATTAGCCATCCTCTGCATATGACCATAAATTTGTCTTTTCACAATTTTGTGTACAATTATGTTATCATCATACTTGAATAGATTAGTGACAGGAACCATTTCTTTGTTATTCTCCAGGCTTTAAATCAAACCATCCGAAGTAGGGAGGACCTACTAAGAAAGCAGGAGAAGATAGCTCGGAAGTACGCTTATACTCGAGAGAAAGAAACCCAGCTTTCTCCTGGGTACTTGGAGGAGGCATTAGAAGAGGTTAACAGCCCTCCTTATTCCCCCTTTTCAGTGGACATGCATGAGTGTGCACGCAATTTTTTGCATTCAGTTTGGTTCCCGCTCTGAAGGCACAAGTATCTAGGTCTAGCAATCTGAGCTGGTGATCAAGTGAATTTTAATGACATACTAGGTCCATGAGAATGATCCAAGCTTGAGATTTGACTATCTTCCATCGAGCATGTTTTCTGGCTAAGCTGTATGTGGTAGTTTGATTTATTTTGTTTCCTTGTTTCTTTCACCCAGGAGGATGAGGTTGATGACTACCCTGATAGACGGCGATCTGCCACTCGCAGCTTCGAGGAAGAGCTTGAAGTAGAAGGTCGTGCAGAGAGGCGTATCCTCAATGCTAAGAGGGTATTCTGACATTTCTCTCAACATGGACTGTAGCTAATGCTGGTGTTCTGTTTCTCTGCTTCTCATGTTGTATTCTCACACTGATTGCAGCCTATTCATGTCCAAAGAGCTATTCCTCAAAAACCATCCCGAGGCACTGGTCGTCCACCTAGGCATCAGGCAGAATCTTCAGAGAGTGAAAGGGAAGCATCTGAGTATGAAACTGATGAAAATGACAATTATATCATTCCAACACGTAAACATGCGGAGGAAGAAGTTGAGGACGAAGAGGATGAGGAAGAACATGAACAGGAAGAAGAAGAAGAGGAAGCTGGAGAGCATCCTGATGAAGCATTGGATGAAGATGTTGATGAGGTATGTGTCCACCAATGAATGTTATGACCTTTAGTTAAGCAAATACATGCTAATGACATATTAAATGCAAATCAAGTGGCATGCCTATAAGTTGTCACAAGACATCTTGTTGGATACGTATCTTTGGCTTGAGATTCTGGATATGGATCTTTCCCTGGGTAAGTCTGTAGGACAATCGGTTTCTATTAAAAGGAAAGTTCATGACATTTAATCCACTCCTTTTTCTCCTATAGCAAGAAGTTTCCTTCATGGTAAGATCTTTGACAAAACATAAAGATATGTGCACCTACTGATGGCAGCGCAATCAAGATCTCAATATTAGAAACAAGGAGAACATTTTGTTAGAGACAATGAACCATTCTGATAGGAATTAGTGGCTACTCCTACATGAGTAACAGGATGGAAATCTCCATCTTACCTGCTCCATGATCGGACAAGATTCAAGAGCTTACTTGTTGCCGCAGCCATGTGATCTTCATCCCTAAAGATCATTAACCAAGTATTTTGAGCTTAAGTTTGTGGCTGCAATTATGGTATGTATGTAGGTAAAATAGAGTCAATATGATGCTTCTCCTAAATCCATAATTTGCGAAGACAGATAATATTACAGCTGTTTTCTGAAGATAAAAATGCGTAAGTCCTGTACTTGGGGCATCAACCTTGTGGCTAGTAGCAGAATAATTCTTCTATTGCAGAAAATCATTGGGCACTTGTCGATAGATATTTCTTAAGCTCTTGTAGGTAAGGAATGAGAAAAAGTTTATATTAGCATATTGCCAAAAATAGCCTGTGCAAGTGTGTATCCCTTCTTACCACAAATTTGTTAAATGTGTTCGCCCTTTCACATAGAAGGTGAAGATGTTGGTCAACAAAGTCTGGAGACAGATCTTCATCACTGATTAGGCTGCCAATAGCCGAAAGTTGGTCAACAACATATTTGATTGTTTAGGAACTCCACAATCTCTCTTTTCCCAGCAACAAATGTGATTTCAGGTGGTCAACGTTTGGGTTAAGATCTCTTAAAATTGTTGAAATTCAGATAAGCATCACTGAAGATTAAGACAAGAAACATGATTAATATTAAGGAGGAAACACGAGAGATTGAAGGAAAGGGGCGGACCCAGTATTGTCTGACGCGTATCATATCGTGTATCGCTAGGCTCCGCGATACGGGCGTATCGTATCGTATCATACTTTAATATTAAAATAATGTAAAAATTAATTAAAAATCAATAGAAATTAGTAAAAATCCGAAAAAAATAAAAAAAATTCAGGAAAAATTTTGGAAAAATCTGGTAATTGCTTTAAATTCATATAATGTAAGTTTAGTATAGATTGAGCATTCAACATTGAATAATTGCATCCAAATTTATATATTTTGAATCCAAAAAGGCAAAAAATGAAATACAGACACAATTACATTTTACAAATTGTAATCAGGATCATCAACTAAATAATCTTCATCTTCTCCTTGTTGCAGATCCTCCTCATCATCATTAGCCACACCTTCTTCTTGAAAATCAAATTCTTCGTCTCCTTGATGTTGTTGTTGCGCTCCTTCCAAATTAATCCAAGCAATGTCTTCTTCAGTTAGGAGGGCATTTTCTTCAGATAACCCAATCTTCTAATATATCAAAATTATCCAAACTTATTGGATCGAACTGACTTTCTTCTCTACTACTACTACTACAACTAAGCCTTTCTCATACTAGACGGGGTCGGCTACATGGATTCTTTGTTTCCACAGATCCCTATCTTGTGCCATGTTAGCAGTTAACTCCCAATAAGCTAGATCGTTCCTTATTGTCTCTTTTCAATACTTTTGTGGTCGTCCTCTACCTCTTTTAATACTTTCCAAATTTAGTTTTTCTAACCTTCTTATAGGTTCTTCTTTTGATCTTCTTTCTATTTACTTTTTTTAATTGCCTACAACACAAACAAAGATAAACAATTAGTAAATATTATTAACAATTTGAGACTAAAGTTAAACAATATTGAATTAAAAATTTGAAAGTAATACAACATTACCTTTCACGAAGGCATATGTTACAACGAATATAAACCAAATCATTAAGTCTTTTGTGTTCCAACCTGTTGCGTTTTTTTGTATGGATGTGTTAAAAAACACTCCAATTTCTTTCACAACCTGTTGCACTATAGGTTTGGCTTAAGACTCTCACTACAAAATCTCTAAGGTTTGGACAATCACTTTCAAACCTGTTCCACCAAACATCTATAAAAAAAGACAAATATTAGACATAATAATCCACAGTAATGTAAGATGCAACTTAAATATGAAAATAAACAATTTACCTAGACGCATCGTAGTGCGGTAGCGAATTGCAACAGGGAAACCCATCAACTAAAGAGCATTATCATATATCTCTATCTCTCGATGTATCGCATTTGCTATGTTCTCATCAGGGACTAATCTGTCGATACAATCAATGATTCCTCGATTAACCTCACCGTCCCTTTTGAAGGTTGCTGAGTACTTGAATGATGGGTTTAGATAGTAGGCTGCTGCATGAATAGGCTGATGCAATTGTTTATTCCATCTATTATCAATTATTTTCCACACGGGCACATAATCTCTCTTTTTTCCATTAAAGTTATTTCTGATGGCTTCTTTTGCCTTGTCCATGGCTTCATAAAGGTAGCCCATAGATGGTTTCTCTTCGCTGTCAGCCAATCTCAAAACTTTCATTAAAGGATAAGTAATTTTTAATAATCTGACACATGCATTTCAAAATGAACTTCTAAAAGCCGTTTCTGCAATCTCATTTAACTTTCTATTTCTTCTGTTTTGAGGCAACTCTGCAAATTGTTGCCACTCATCTGAGGAGAACATTCTCTTCAAAGCTTACTTCTGTCTCACAATACTCTGTATAGATAAGAAGTTTGTTGCGAATCGAGTTGCAGTTGTGCGAAGAAGCTCTACACCTTCACCTTGTGTATATCTCCTCATCATACATAAAACAAATGCATGGTTGTAAATGAATTTTGTAATATCTTGGCAACACTCAGTTGCTGCATTTATTTCATCCATCTCACCAATGTCCTCGAGGATGAGATCTAAACAATGGGCTGCACATGGTGTCCAGTAGAAAGTCCCATAAATATCAGCTAACTCCTTTTCAGTTGCTTTATAGTCAGCTGCATTATCTGTAATCAATTGGATTACATTCTCTAGCCCAACTTCCTGTATAACCTTATTAAATTCCTGTCGTAGGATCTCTGCAGTGCACCTCTCTGATATATCTAGAGATCTCAAAAACATGAGTCCTTTAGGACAATATATAAGAAAGTTTAGCAATGTCCTCCCTCGCTTATCGGTCCATCCTTCTGTCATGATAGTGCATCCTTTTTCCTTCTACGACTGTCTCAAAGTCGAACAATATTGCTGCACTTCAATGACGGTTTGATCTAATATCTTTCCCCTAAATTTCTGATAAGAAGGCATCCTGTATCCTGGACCAATGTTAGCTATTGCATCTGCCATTGTTTGAAAATGAAAATTGTTTGCTGCATTAAATGGAATGTATGCATTATAAAACCATCTTCTCACTGCAAGGTCTGCCTGATCATTCAGTTGTTCTGAAGCCATAGCAGCACGAATTCTAGGTTGAGCACCAAGTGTAGTGGAAGGAAGAAATAACGAATGTATGGTAGAAGAAGGTCTTCCTCTACTCCTTCCTGAACTTCCTCTTCTACCACCTCCAAAGTCTTCAGTTGCAACCTTCTTTCTCCTGCTAGGTACTCGTGAACTGCTACTACCAATCTCTGTTCTCGCATCTGAAGGCAAACTATTAGTGAATCCAACTCTAGTGGCAGTAGCACTAGCATCATCAGTTTTTTCATACATCTGAAAATCATCCTTTTGTTGTCTCCTTTCCTGTATGCTCTCAATCATCTGCAGGCATTGTCGTTTAATACCTTCTGACAAAATTCTAACTCTGCCTGTGCATGGAGCAACTTCTTTCTTGATTCCTGCTAGATGGTGTTTCAACCTTGAAATTCCACCACTAACAACCTTTTCATAAAATAAGCATATGATCTTTAACCTCGAACTCTCAACTGGTATACCCCACTGCCATGCCGGATCATCATACCGATAATGGGAGTCTCTACCACCCCTTCCTGCCATCTCAATCGAGTACTTTAATTTAAACAAAAACTTGAAAATAAAAGCACTTCGTAAATCCCCCAATCTTCAAATAACACTCAAATGGAGTGTCTCCCACTTTATGAATACAATAAAAATCATATATACACACTTAATAGCTTCATATTTTGTCATTCAAAAAAAAATTAAATAACACAAAAAACAACAAATATAAATGAAAAAAATTGAAAAAACATTAAAATATACCTAAATTCGAGTTTGGAGGCTTCACGTACACCGTAGGGCACGATTTTGGAGCTTTGAACACAAAGGAGGCGAAAATTAGCTCTTACGGAGCTTGAGGAACCCAAAAGGAGAGAAGAAACCTGCGAAAAATCATGGGTTTCGATCGGCCGGTGACCCTTTATAAGGTTCTCAGGGCGTATCGTGCGATACAAATAACACTGGGTAGACCTCGAATGGAGGCCGCCCCCCCTCTTTCTCTCTCTTTCTTACACACTGCCTCAAACCCTAATACAACCTACCAGTCCTTATATAAGGAGCTGGAAAACGAAAATTGACGAAAATGATCAAAATACCCGTAGTACAGAAAAATTACCAAAATGCCCCTAATGTTTCAGGCAAGTACAATAATACCTAAAAACATCAGAAATTATAAAACTAACACAAATAACACTAGATAAGCATATTCTTCAACACAAACCATTTGTAAAGAATGTTCATAATTCAATAGCTGAGAGTCGATAGGAACATGTCTTGGAATAAACTTCTTCATATTCAACATAAAAGAAACTTACATTATATTGCAGATTGGAGGCATTCTTCCAATCTGCATCACTCCCAAAATCAGCTTCCTTGCTGCAGCCGTCCCTCTCTCCTTTCTTAATCTTTCTATCTAACCCTAATCACCTATTAATACCCTATCTAACTTAATTTCCTAATCTACCCCTACTAAGAATTAACCATTTCTAAGATGACATAAAACTCAAAATGACAACTGAGACAGGACTCTTTTATATGACTTGACTCTCATTACATGACAAGACACGACTTTCCTTAACACTCCCCCTCAAGTTGGGTGGAAAATGTTGATGACACCCAACATGGATAAGGTCTCCTTTAATAGTTTGCTGGTAGTAGCTTTTTTTTTAAAAATCAGTCCTCTGTTTGAAAGAATGAACATACTTCAGCTGGAATTCTTTATTAGATATCTTCTCTTTGATGAAGTGACAATCAATTTCTATATGCTTGGTCCTTTCATGATATACTGGATTTGATGCCATTTGAATTGCTGCACTGCTATCACAATATAAGGGTATAGGATGGTTAAGTGAATAACCCAATTCAGTGATCAATGAAGATATCCATTTTTCTTCACACATTGTTTGTGCTATAGCTCTATATTCAGCTTCTGCCGTAGATCTTGCAACAACTGTCTGTTTTTTGCTTTTCCAAGATATAATATTACCTCCAAGTAAAGTAACATAGCCAGTAGTTGACTTTCTGTCATCATAAGAACCTGCCCAGTCAGCATCAGAATAAAACTCAATGTCCAAGTTTGATGATTTCGAGTAAAGTAAACCCATTCCTGAAGTTGATTTGAGATATCGGAGAATTCTATTCACATCATCCATCTGATTTTTGGTTGGTGAATGCATATATCTGCTCACAATCCCAACTGCATACGCAATGTCTGGTCGAGTAATGGTTAAATATATGAGCTTACCCACTAGCTTATAATATTTATGGATGTCTTTGAACTCTTCACTGTTTCCATGAAAAAAATTCTGATTTACCTCCATTGGAATGTCACTAAGTTTACATTCAAGCATTTGAATTTCTTCAAGGAGATCCATTAGGTATTTTCGCTGAGTCAAGTAGATACCTTTGTCAGAGTAAAGAACTAATGAAGTCTGCCCAGATCCTTAATGTCAAATAATTTATGAAGGGTCATTTTCAACTTTGATATTTCTTCAAGGACATCTCCTGTAACAATAATGTCATCAACATAAACCATGAGGATTGATATTTTTTTCCCTTTCTTGAAGAATATTGTATGATCATTGAGGCTTCTGCAGTATCCCAAACTACACACTGCTTTGCTGAATTTATCAAACCAAGCTCTTGGAGACTGTTTCAACCCATATATCGCTTTATTGAGTTTACATACTCTATTGGAGGATGACAAATTTCTGGGCAGTCCTGGAGGTAGTTCCATGTATACTTCTTCATTTAAGTCTCCCTGTAAGAAAGCATTCTTAACATCCAATTACCATAGGTCACATCCCAAATTTGCTGCCATACTAAGAAGTATTCTGATTGATGTAAGTTTAGCCACAGGTGCAAAGGTTTCTGTATAATAAATTTCATATGACTGACTCTATCCTTTAGCAACCAATCTAGCTTTATATCTCTCCACTGTTCCATCTGCCTTATATTTAATAGTAAACACCCACTTGCATCCTACTTTATGTCTATCAGAAGGCAACTGTGTGATGGTCCATGTATTGTTTTTAACCAGTGCATTCAATTCTTCTTCAATTGCAGCTTTCCATAAGGGGCACTTAATTGCTTCTTCAAACTTTGAAGGAAACATCTGCCAATTTAATGGGTGCCTTATCTGTAAGAGTCTTGTAAGTTGCAAAGGATGAGGAGTCTCCAATATGATCTGTAGCCCCTGAAACAATGATCCAATTTTTTGAAGGGGAACGAGAGAAGTGATTACCCGTTATTGTGTGTATAGCCTGAGCGATGGTAGCATGTTCTGGAGGAGCAGAGGGTTTTTCAGTGAATCTCTGTTCAAGACCTTCTATGCGTTTGAGAATCTCCTGAATACCATCAGTGCTGGGAGTGGAACTGTCTGCAGAGTGTACGGAGGGATGGCGATGTCGATAGGAATCTGGTTTACCATGTAATTCCCAACAATGATCTCTGGTATGACGCGATTTTCCACAATGGGAGCAGACAATTTTATTTCTATCTTCAGAATTAAATCGACCACGGCCACGGCCACGGCCACGGCCACGACTCGGGAGTCCCCCTCTGCCACGAAAAGATGAACTGTCATCTCTAACTTGAAGTGCATGCTGTTCTAGAGTAACAATCTGATCTTTCTCAAGATTCCTGCGATCTTCTTCTCTGATTAATAAGGAGTAAACAGTGCCCAAAGATGGAAGTTCGTCTCTGCCCAAGATATGCAGTTTGACTGATTCAAATTCGGGATTCACACCCCACAATAAATCGAATACTTTCTTCTTTTCAATCGCAGTCTGTCGTTCATTATAACAACTGGAACACTGGGTATTCGTATAGTAGAAGAGTTCATCCCAAAGATCGCGGAGATCTGCATAGTATGTGCTGATAGAGCGATTGGCCTGTTTGCACTTTCTGATGCGCTCCAGAATCTCATATTCTTGGGAAACATTCTTTTTCTGGGAATAAGCCTCGGCGACGGCACACCAAATGGCATGGGCAGATTCTAAAAACATAAAAGTTTTAGCAATGGATGGAATCATTGACTGGAGCAACCACGATGAGATTAAGGCATCTTCTCTTTTCCAGGTGGAATAAAGACTGTCATGTGGAGCTGAAATTGGAGAGTGACCCATCAAATGTTCCCATCTCCCCCTTGCTACAATGGCAAGTTCCCCAGAGTGTGCCCATTCCATGTAATTACATCCATCTAGCTTAGTCGTGGTAATCTGAATATGGTTTGTTTTTTCAAAGAAACTAGAGGGTTCGATTGAAGGAGAGGGAAGATCAAGGCCTTTACCCTTGGCAGCCATGTAGGACTAAAGGATAATGAAAAAATAGCAAGTATGAGTGGGCCAAGGCTTGACGTTAGAATGGCAGAGGGAGGTGATGAATAAGTGGCAGAAATTGAATACCCACTATAGCAGCCAATGCAGAAATACAATCAGGGCAAGATTCTGATCATGCGACACAGCTGACGTCTTGGCTGAAGCAAGAGCAGGCTGAATTTCTGAAGAAGATAAAGAAAAACTGTATGCACTGGCAACGTGGATAGCGTCTGAATATGACTGAATATTCACTGCCTAAGATAAAGAAAAACTGCATGCACTGGCAACGTGGGTAGGCTGAATATGATGACTGTCAAGGGCGAAAATAAATGGATTTCTTGTGGATAGCGTTTGACAACATGGAGAAAAAAAAACTGACAACAAGATAAAGAAGCAATAGCAATAACAAGATGTTGGGTGGCACTGGCTAAAGAAGCATTAGGTACTGCCAAGAGAAAACGCCTGTATGCAGTTCACGTGCACAGAAATCCCAAAGAAAACGTCTGACATCTGATACCATCTTGGAATAAACTTCTTCATATTCAACATAAAAGAAACTTACATTATATTACAGATTGGAGGCATTCCTCCAATCTGCATCACTCCCAAAATCGGCTTCCTTGCTGCAGCCATCCCCCTCTCCTTTCTTAATCTTTCTATCTAACCCTAATCACCTATTAATGCCCTATCTAACTTAATTTTCTAATCTACCCCTACTAAGAATTAACCATTTTTAAGATGACATAAACTCAAAATGACAACCTGACATGAGACAGGACTCTTTTATATGACTTGACTCTCATTACATGACAAGACACGACTTTCCTTAACAACATGTAGAGGAACTTGAGAGGAAAGAGTGGCTGTTACATAAGCAACTTGGTCATTCTTTCATCATGAAGAATTAGTTGGATTCTTGATGGAGGATGACATGGAAGCCCTCTCATTGAACATCTCTTCACCTTGCTTATCATATCATCTCTTGGATGAATTAGATAAAAATTATCATGAGTGGTCTCAATTTTTCGAAGATTCTCCAAGAGTTAATGACTGCTAATAAAGTTATATTCATGAAAAAATACCTGTTCTTCCGTGTCAAGAAGTTACTTTCCTTCAACTTGTGGATGAAACTTATGATAGGAAAGAAGAATTGATGGGATCAGTGAACCCACTAGAAAATCTTACTTATTTGGATTTTGATGAGGGATAAAAGGAACATATATTAATGTTAATTTGGTATTAATGTTTGACGACAGGGGCTGTCTAAAAGGTTAACATAAGGACTTTCATAAGAAGGTTTTCAAAAGAAAAGAAAATGGGCAAGAGAGCCCAGTGATTAGTAGAATAACGCAAAAAGGAAAAGGGAAATATGTTTCTATAGAAAGGTAATATAAGAAACATGGAAAGGTTACTGGACTAAAGGGAAGAAGTGTTTACCGTGTGAGAAGCTAAAGAAAGAAAAATAAGAAAGTGATAAGGAGGAATCCATTAAAACTTGCAAGATGTGCCTGAAGAAAGGATGCATGGTTTTCTACGGAGGGTATCTTCTTGCTGCATTAGTGCAGCAAAGACATTAGGTCCCACCTATTGCTTTTCTTTTCAAATGAGAGGGACAAAGTTAGGTGCAGTGCAAGGTGGATGAAACCACCTTAACCTTTTTCCTTGGACTCTCTTGTTTGTGATTATCTTTTGGAGAAGAAGGAATGATTTTTTTTTCTTTTTGATGAAAGCAAGGGAAGAGATGGTATTCAAAACCACAAGTGATGGTTCAACGTGAAACTGATTTCGATAAATGAGAAGAATGCCTACAAAGGAAATGAAGAAAAGAAGAAGAAAATGGTCCGTTCACATCTCTAGTCACAGCCTGTTTTGTATATTAATGAAGAACAGATGGACAAAGCTGTATTCTCAAACAAAGGATATCTTCTAGAAATTACAGGTCATATTTACAGATATTACATAAATACACAATCTAATAATAAAAGCTAGATCTCTGCTCTCTCGGGAGAGACCTATGAGCTAGTTAATAGAACACTATTAACAGCTAGGATGCGAAGTCAAAAACGAAAACAAAATTGCAGAGAGTGCAGTAATTAGAGAACAATGGAAAAGGAAAAGAAACAAAAGTTCTTACTTACAACCTATACAAATGTACACACTATTAACCAGTGTTCTAAGTATCGATGCAAACCCAGAGATATGATGGAGCCTGCATGTCTTGATATGTATGTGTCAAATCATAACTTTTAAATGATAAAGTATATCTAAAATGGTATTATATACAACAACAACAACTAAGCCTTTTCCCATACTAGATGGGGTCGGCTATATGAATTCTTTGTTTCCACGGAGATCTATCATAATTTGTAGAATCCATGGTAAATAAGGCTGATAAAGTTTTACGCTGGCTGTCGGAAGCCTAACACTACCCTCCTCCTTTATCGGGGCTTGGGACCGGCCATGCAAGGGTGATCCCTTATATGGGCGGAGTTATAAAACGGTAATATATGTTCTTTAAAAATGTGAAACATATAAAAGAACCAAAAAGGTTGATACATTTCTACATAGATTTTGATTAAGAAAAAATATTCAGATCTTTTCTTGACTTAGGAAAAATCAAATTCAGGTCTGGGGCTCCACGATACTGATACACCATATTGTATTGTATAACAATGTTTACAGTACCACATAGAAAGAAAGTTCTATTGTTAAGATGCACATTTATACGTATAGTGTGATGCACACAATACATTTTAATGCTGCTCATAACAGCCACACCTGGCATAGCCAACGCTATCATGTCCACAAAGGCACACTATATTGTAGAAGGAAAGTAGGTCTTCATTGGCACCATTCTTGCTTGCACATGGTCTTAAATCAACGTAAATGTACACATTTGAGTTTACCGCACTTGCTTATCTAGGATAAGATCAAGCAAGTGTTTTACAAATCCCAAATTTGGAGATACAAAATGATGCAACCAAGTTACCCTAAAAATAATGCATGTACCTCAAATTTTCTTTTTCTTTTTTTGTATTCCTGAATAGTATATCAATACAACAATGGCCTAATCTGATTACTATCCACATGATGTTGTAATAGGGTGTTTCTGTACAATTTTATGGTTGGAGCTCACTTCCAGAGGCCTCAAAATTGTCTATCCAGGTGACAGTGTTCGAGTCATGTTTACAAACCCTATCCAAAACCAAGCCTTCTTCCATTGAACCACATGAATTCCTAGTTGTAATCGATCTTAACATTATGTCATAGAACTTAACTTAGACAAGAAAAGGACAAGATTGTGTTTTATTGTTTCCTTTCAACACTTTTAACGCCTTTATCTCCCTCTTTGAAGTGCTCAGCGTCTACTTTGTCACACCTTTTCACCTGAGATTTATTTGGTTGGCTCTCAAATTCTTAGAACCACCTAAAGTTTGTCTCTACCATTTTATCTTCTATTGGTATATTTGAGTCATGTATGTACGAATCCATAAGGAAAAATGTTCAACACAATCTTTATTTGGTTGGCTCTCAAATTCTTAGAACCACCTGAGATTGTGTTCGAGTCATGTTTACTAACTTTTTCCTTATGGATTCATACATCCTCACATCTTTATTTCAACCTCGATATATTTGTATATGTTGATGGTTGGATGTGCAATACTCAACACCATAGGGCATTTTTCCTCTTATTGTTCTCAAACAGGACATTTCATACACCTCTTTATTTTAGCTAGCCTGTATTATATTAATGGCATGTTTATCAATTCTCCTGTCTTTTGATACTTAAAATAATCCTTCTTGGGATGCAATGTTTATGAATTTAACTTTGTTTATCTTTTACCAAAGTCTTCCCTTTCATGTCTAAAAGTCTCAAATAATGAATATAAGTACATTGAAGGACTGAGTCAATTTTAAGAAGCAAAATCTTGACTTATTCAAGCTGTTAAACATAGTGATGCTTAGAAAAGAGTGGGATATGCCCTCTCTTTCTCTCTCTCTCTCTCTCTCCGTCTATTTTGAGAATTCAATTGGAATGTTTTATTTTTCAGGTAAGTGGAGGATCATAGCCTGGTCATTTGTTAATTCATCCAGAAGGGGGAAGATGGTGCATAAGATACCCTAACACAATCTTGGCCATTATCTTTAAACTTTAGGCTGAAACTTACAAAAAACATTTTATTTGACATTCACTGTAGGATCGAACAAGTAGACATTTTAGGAAAGCAATTGCTATTTAATTCGGTTCACATGCCTTCATAAATTTTGTATTTGGTTATTTATAATAGGTGTGAAATGGTGATCAATTTTCATAAATTTTTTGAGGAAGAAAAGGAGATTTATTTGTTTCTCCATGCATGTCTTGGTCAGCAGTGTGATTCTTCACAATTGCAACACGTTTTCTTTCTTCTTTTGGATAGGAAAATGTGAAACCTTAACCTAACATGAAAACCAATGTATAAATATTGTATCGATACGCAATACGAGTGTATCAGTACCTGAACCGATCTGATTCAGGTACATGTATTGTATCTGTATGGAAACGTATCATATGATACATTGCGGTACTGGTACTGTACACCATGTATCGAATGATACTTTATTTTTTTTATGTTTCTCATGATTTTTTTATTTCTTAATGATTTTTTATTATTCAATATTTTAATATGCCATATCATACCATATCGTACGATACAATACGATTATCGCGTATTGGTACCCTGTGCGATACGGGCCCTGATACACTAATTACAACATTGATGAAAACTATACATCGCATGACCTATAGCAGCTTTGAGTTCCCAACCAAAGAAAAGCATGTGACTGAACAATAGCAAAAAAGATGGCTCCCACAGCACATGGTGTTAGCTATCTCTTAGAGTCAATGATCTGCTTGTTTAGCAGTTTTACGGAACAACACGAAATCTTTATGTCCTTAGAAATGCAAGTATTTTACATAGTTAGGATCTGGTGTCAAGCATTTGGGGTTGCTTTGAGTATGGACCCTGGCATTTAATATGAATCACACTATTCACTTTCCTAACTCTTAACCTAATTGTAGAACAAACTCATTCGTTCCTTTTCTGTTTCTTGTGAAAGGACGGTTTCTGTTTTTATTTTCTTAGTAAACTTATCCTGTACTTCTCATGGTGGCTTATTTATTTCTACCTGTACATTACCTCAAGAGACATGATAGTTGGGGATGATGTGTGATTTGACCTGAATCCTTTAAGATGGCTGGCCAGTTTATTCCAGTGGCCCAGGATTAAGGTTGTGCTTGGTGCTGAAAGCCTTCTAGGTGACCCATTCATGTCAAAGTTCCCAAATCTTTGGTTTCAGACGATTGTATGATTTGAATGGGGAATTCAAGATATATGAAAATGGAAAAATGAAAATCGATGGCAAATACCTGAGTTAATGACCAGATCATCTAGGAGCAATGTTCAAACCTCACAGTCTGTTACGATGTTTTAGCTGCATATTGATGCACCTGGAAAAGGTAATGGAGGCTTGATTTTTTTTAAAGACAATATAGGGATGCCAGAGTATGTTTGTGTTGACAAAGTAGTCTTTGGTAATGAGGAGAATGAGCTAAATAATGCATACATTATTTTGTAAATTATTCATATGGGGTCAAATTGTGGGTAGGATGGATCTCTCTGATGGTGATAGAAGTACATGGTTTTCTCATACATTACCTTACCTAGCTGCATTCGAAGAAGAAAGAGACCCACCCACAGGTCATCTGTCAGAAATTTTTGGCCTGATGCAAACAAAAGACCATCAAGACCCGTGCTGTTACAAAGAAAAGCTTGATGGTTACAATTAGACCTTGCATTGTAACAGGGGCAAATATGAGATTGAGGAGGATTTAATTGTGGTGCATTATGAGGAAATAGGGTGGCCCACACATGTAGGTCGAAACTTCCTTCACTGGGCAGTCAAACAAGGAAAGTGATTAACCATCTTAAGAAACAATATTCTTCTTTTACCAAGTTGAACAGTTAGGAGTGTTAAACTTGATATATTAACAGGCTCTCAGAAATACATAAGGGTGTACAAATTTTTGTGAGCTGGAAACAGAAGGTATAATAAGTTTCGATCTAATTAGGAACAGCGACAGTTGCAAGTCAAATTTTATCTCTGTAAATCTTTTATCTTCTTAAATATTTCTTTTCATACAGAATAAGAAATATGAAGAAATAGAAGGCTTAGAAGCAAAATAAAAGAAGATGAAGAAACTAAAAAAGAACATTATACAAAAGAGAGAAGAATCCATATTACTCTTTTTTACCCCTTTCAATTACAGCATAAATGGACAGAATATATTTTGCCAACCCCATATGCTTCTAACTTTCGGATGTTGATTAAATCATCTCAAAAATAAGCAAGTGGCATTGAGAAGTAAGGTGGGAATGAAGTCCAAGTTTTTGAGTATTTCAAGTCACATGAGAAAAACAATTGAGAGTTTATTAATTGAAATGAAGAAGTGCCTAAAATTAGGAGTAAAAGGTCAAAGTTGTCATGTATATGATACAAAGACTCCAGAGCCAGTGTTGGTCTAGTGGTAGGGCACGGAATAGTGTTCATTCTATTCACTTTCTCCTTTTGTTTCCGTAAAATGAAATTGGTGAAGGTAAGCTTCACCACAGTGTAAGTATTGAATCTTACTCAAAATTAGAAACTTTCAGCTGTAAGATTTGCAAAACGGGTTCTGCAAGCAAGGCACAGATTCTGTTCAAGCTTCCAGGAATCCCATTCCCAACTATGAAGTGTCTATCATTTATAGTTATTACCGCTCTCTGAGTTCTTTTGTAAAGATAAACATGGAAGAAGTTCTGTAGCGTCTATTGCTTACAACTACAATCTAAGTTAACTGATGTAAATGGATTCTATATCTGCCTTAATGTAATACTCGGAGAAACTGTACAGTGGATTTCACTGGTAAAACTATAGTTTAATAACCCAATGACTTGGTGCAATGCGGCTCTGGCTGGCATGTACTCAGGCAGGTTTGACAACTTTGCATTTTATGTAAAGTATGTAAGAATATATATATATATATATATATATATATATATATATATATATATATATATATATATATATATATATATATATATATGCAAGTGTGTTTATTTGTTTCCTATTTAGATCATGATTTCAATGGTAAACTATGGTTTAATAATGCAATGACTTGGTGCAATGCAGCTCTGGTTGGCATGTGCTCAGGCAGGTCTTGAATATATTTTATGTAAAATGTAAAGATATATATGTAACTATGTTCATTTGCTTACTATTTCGATCATGTCATGTGGCACCGTGATGCTATCAGGTGCCTAAGACACGATCTAAGGTGAAGAACCGACATCGAGGTGTCAAACCTTCCTGTCGATGTGAGCTCTTGGGGAAGATCAACCTGTTATCCCTTGAGTGACTTTTATGTGTTCAAGCAATGGCCCTTCCACTTAGCGTCATCGGATTACTAAGGCCGACTTTTATATAGTGTACATTATATGGACTGCTAACATGGCACATGATAGGGCTCTGTGGAAACAAAGAATCCATGTAGCTGACCCCGTCTACTATGGGAAAAGGCTTAGTTGTTGTATATAATCACAATGTGTTTATGGAAACTTTATGTAATATATAATATGCATGTATATGTTGTGTGATGTTTGGTCACCTACCAAGTTTGGCTGAGTCAATCCAGTCATTCACTGGACTCATTTTAATTTTGAATCTAGGGGAAGAAACCCTGTTGCTAGGACCCTTAATGCCGGGCATATCAGAAATGGTTCCTTATTATTTTAGGTAGCGTCCATCACTTACATGTATGTCAACTGAAGTTTCACGTGCCCCTGTTTTTTGTACTTTAGGCATCTTGGTAGCACAACCAGATGCTATTAGCGCATACCTTTTCAAAGCTTAATCAGCACCTATGCCAGGATAGTCAGATTAATGTTGATATTTAAGGTACAAATAAGCATAACGTTATTTTTGAAGTATTAATATTAATAACAAGTGCATGAATATGATTGTGAAATAAAGTGTGAGTATAAAACCGCGCATGCATTAGAATAGGTATTATTAAAAATCAGTATCAGATGCCCATTTTGCTGTCTCACACAACCTTATATATTTGCTTAGGTGCTAGGATGAATGTAATTGTCATACTAGCGTCTCTATAGCAGTCTTACGTAGGATTTTGGCTACTAACTGTCCATTGATGATTTAAAAATAAAAGCTAGTATGCAGCAAAGAGAAAATGAGTACATAATAGTCTAGGTTTGCTTAAGTGAGAACATTTGCTACAATTACATGAATAACGTAGAGAGTTTTGAGCTTAGTGGAGGGAAATACTATATTTTTGCATTGTAAATGAAATGCTAGAAATTGATTTCCATGTTTGTTTACCCTTCTATACAATAAAAATAGATTCCGTTATAGTTCCTTTTCTATTGGACTTCTTATTTATTGAAGACTTGAATACATTGATTTAGTGGAAGTGCAATTCTTTTATTTGAAAATCTCATGTACTTTGGAAGTGTCATTCACGAGTATTAACTTGTAAGAACAGCTTTTTGAGACCATGGATCTCATATTTAAACAGTGATGAACATGTTATGTCAATCCAGAGTGACATGATAACTGAAAACATTTATAATGTCATTAGTTAGTCTGTCTGAAACAATGAAATACACAACAATGTATTCGGCTTGCACTTGAATGATTATTAAGAGAATGATTTGCAATGTGATAGATAGTCCTAAGAGAGATGATAGTTTCAACGTGATGTTGATAACCTCCATGCTTATATATGTGGTGTTATTCAATACTGTTTGCCTTCTCTCCTGTTAATACAGCATGTTCTTGCACCCATAGTCTGCTGTTAACATCTTTTTGTATATATGTACTTTTGTTGACATCTTGTTTGCTGCATTATTATAAATAGCTTATTGGATGTCATACAGAAAGGGCTACTAATAGAATATTCTCATACATATATCGAGTGGTGCAGTATGATAAATGTATTAAATGCAAAACTAAAAAGTAGGAAAAAGAACAAAAAAGGAACAACCAAATGTTAGTGTTGAAATAGAACAAGAACTCATGCTCATACGCCTCCAAAAAATCATACTCTCGTTAACATGTTATAGAATCCACATTACATCATATCAACAAAAAACATATCATTGATTTATAGTCATTTTTCTTCTATTTTTTGAACTGTCA
Source organism: Brasenia schreberi (assembly GCA_036023115.1). Lineage (NCBI taxonomy): Eukaryota > Viridiplantae > Streptophyta > Magnoliopsida > Nymphaeales > Cabombaceae > Brasenia > Brasenia schreberi. The sequence goes on along the minus strand of JAYKKT010000074.1, from coordinate 18,036,922 downwards.
TTCTTCATTTTTTCATCAGCATTCCTTGCCATGATAGTTTCTCATAGTTTCCAAAGCTTGAAGTATTTGGTATGTCATTGGTTGTAGAACCTTTGGACATAGCGTTGCATGTTTGTCTTCCTTGAATGATATTTTTTGTCATTTTCCTTAATGAAATACAATACCAGAAAACCTTGTATACCATAATTATCTTATTCCCATCAGAAGTCACTATCCCATGATTTCCAACTACAAGTTACTTCCCATGCTTCCAAACTGGATGACTCTTGGAGGCCATTGCATGATTTTGGCTTGAAAGAGAAACTCGATTTAAAAAGAATCCTTAATATTTGAAGCAGATTTCACGAGCCCTCTCTCCTGCTCCTCGGTTGCTGTTTTCTAGCCACAAGAAGTAAAAAAGAAATTATGAGACTCGTATCATGCAGGTCTGAATCTATGTTAGATGCGATATGCACCGATTAATTGGTAAGTAGGATACAGGTAGTGATATACACTAAAATTATATCCTACCTTTAGAGTACAATGATTTCTTCTATGACATTGATTTGCTCCATCCTTCTCCCTTCTATGATTATAGAATGTATAACTTTTCTAGCTAATGTTATTACCATGTGCATTAGTGGAACCTTTGCAGAGGGGAAAATGTATAACAGGTTCTTTTTGGATTTTGTTACTAAAATGTGTAGCTGGCTCACTTCACCGTGAAGAGCAATGATATCAAGATTTGAATGTGCGATCCATCACATGCCAGTATTCTATGCCAATTTTGTTCATTGCATCTTGCATAAAACCTTGAAGATACAGTCCAGAAGATGCATATGAATGAATACAGCTGGGATAGCCATAAACACATGCTTTGTGATTTAACGGACCAAATCTAGGGCATTGATTACATGGATAGGGACTGAGATGAGCATTTTCTGAACTAAGGTGAAGCTTCTAGATAGGTGAGAATGGATTACATGATTGGGCCATTTCGTAGTGATATCGTAGTGATATTTTTTGTCATTACTCATATCACTACGATACAGATTCTCCAGATCAAGTCCAGATTTGGCTTTACTAGACGTAGCTTGTTCATATCAGGATGATAGAGATCTCTTGCCAAGTCTAAGACTTAGCTTCTATCCTTAGTCCATATAGATGGTTAGTTTGTGGCGTTGGTTCGTACAAATAGTCTATCTACCGAATCTCACAATAAATGACTGATGAGTTCTCTTTCATGTGCAATTTTCATTAAGGAGTGTGCAAAATGGCTAACTTTTCTTACAATTTATCTTTATATTGGAGTAACTAAGTAACTATTTTTGCACTAGCAAATTTATTGCAGCTGAAACTCATATATTTGCACAGTGGCATTGTTACATCACCATATGTAAAGTATGCACCTTTAGCATAGAAGTAAACAACATGCATGTATATACCTATAGAAGAACAAAGTTGCGCACCATGTACTGTGAATTCCTTCATGTTGTGGCTGTTTATACTTTAATAATAAGTATGAATCCTTTCATTCCCATCCATTAGTACATGTGAGCTTATTGCGACCTCTGATGATTTAGGAGTTGCCAAAACAAAGAGGCAGTGGACCAGGATATAGCCAGTACGGCCAGAGGGATGAATCATCAGATCGAGAAGAATCTCCACAAAAAAGGGTGCCACGGCGGAGAGTCATCGATACCAGTGATGAAGAGGATTGATACATATGAAACTAACTGGATAGTGGAAGCAAGTCGTAAGGCTATTCATGGGGTTAAATATTCAGCCTTGATCTTTTTCCTTATTCTTTTTCTTCTGCAAGAGGCAGTGGCCTTGTGGTTTCAGCAGTTTAATTGACTGTCTGTCTGCTATCCAGGACAATCTTTAATGTTACAAAGTTTATGCTTTTTTGGGCACGAAAGCCTGGCTGAACTTATTTGATGTATATACATTACACAATCCTTTAATACATTAAAGGACGATGCATGAGTATGCTTGTTATCCTTGCAGAAACATTAGTTGCATGTTTTGTGTTAATCGTGGTCTGTGTGCTTTATAAATGAGCTGGTTATTTCCTCTATTGAATTACATGAAAGTATTGGAGTCCAACATATGTATTCAAGTGCATTAGATGGTGATATTTTCTGCCATCTGATTGTCTTGAGTTTGTCACAAACGTATCCAATCCCTTGCGCCTGCATCATGGCCAGTGAGTTGGATTCGGTTTGTATGGAGGAACTACACCAAAATGTACAAGATCCTTAGAAGGATCCCAAGCGGTCAGTGATGTTGAGAAGACCTTTTTGCTGCATTTGATGCCTCTGATCTTTAAATCTGAAGTTTTGAGACGATCTCTAATTTGATCTCATAGGGCTTCACTAGATATTCAAGGATCTCCTTTATTAATGTGGAATGCTGACTTCCGAATGCCTTGGAATCAGCATGTTTGTGCTACATCGGCACTGACCTAAATATATCGTGTGGTAGTCATTTCCCTCTAAATGCTTGGTTTAATGGACTGGTACATGCACACTGTCTGAGCTTTTGTGTGTGCGTGTGCGTGTGATGATAATTCCCCCCCCCCCCCCCTCTTTTCCCTTTCTTAGGTCATTTATTGCACCCGATACGGACTAAGATGAGGTGAATGGATGTATCAAATGCATGATGGTTTATTTGAGTTGCTAGACTAGATGGCTTTTCTGGAAAGGCTGGATTTTAACCAGATACCTTAAGAAAACATATTTCAAAGCGATATGGTAGATTATGCAAGTCAGGTATGACCAACTATGGCTGTCATGATTCCAGTAAAAAGGTCAATATTACCATATCGTGTCTGGAGGGCGAAAGATGCGAACATTACCATAATGCAGATCTAACTCATTCACACAAAACTCGTATTCATGGGTGAACGTATTCGAAGACAGTGGTGGATCTATCGTGGCCAGGTGAGGTGGCTGTCTCACTGGAAATTGGACAAAATCCAAAAGACCTACTATACAAGCAGTCTATGTTATTTGAAAATTTATGCGGACTGCTGCATGAATTTCACCCAACTGAACCTGGCCATACCTCAAATTTGTTTTAGGTCCTATGCTGTCTGAACATACAGTGTTTTCAAAAGTATGAACTTGAACTAGCTCTTATAGCGAAAAAAGTGAACATGGCCAGCCATGGGGTGCAGATGGCTTCAAATCCCAATCACTGGAAGAGTTCGTGGGTACCGCTGAGCTGCCCAACCGGACCTGCATGGGAGCCATCAGATTGAACATCATGAGTGGTTTTTGCGGTTTAAGAGGCTTTTGCCTTTCACGCCTCTTGGACAAGAAGTCCATGAGGCTTGGGACATTTTAGGAAATGAGAGACTAGGTCTCTTACTTAAATGTGACCTTTTTTAACAGTGGGCATGTTATCATCTTATGGGTCACTCCTCTAATACCCTTTTGAAGAGGAGCTTCGAACTTAATATCGTAGTGTAGGGACCACACATTACTTTATACTATCAGCAAAGAGTTTTATCTTTTGACTTTCATATTATATGCATCTTTGTTGCCTTTCACTTTCTTGTGTTTGTCATATTGTATTGTATGGTGTCTTCGCACATCAATAACCACTCTTGGCTTTTATATTTGGGGAAAGGACCCAACTTACATCTTCCTTCAATACTTTGAAAACTTGCTAAGGTTGATTCGGTCTCAAAGTCTGGGTGTCAGTCATGTTTCCTACTCCCATTCTTTAGGTAGACAGATAGAGCATGATAATATTGGTATCATAACTTATTTGAATCTTAGATGGACCTTAAGAGCTTGGGAGTCATGATGCAGCTCACAAGCCCGGCATCAATATACACAAAAACGGTCAAGAATTTCATCACTTTCAAAGTCGGTCGAAGGTAACAATACAATTACGTAGGGAAGGTTGTGTCATGGAATGAACTCTAACAAATTCAAAAACATGCAAAGCGATGCCAAGTCTGCCTCATAATGAGGTTGTTTAACCACTTGTCAAATAACTAGTTGAAAATGCTCACACGCACACAACCAGTTTCCTCTCCTCACGATTAAAATCAATGGAAAGTAGAGAAAAATCAAATAGTAGAAATCTCTCTCAATAAACATCCTTATATACTCTAAGGCTCAAAATATGGAGAAGACCTAATAACCAATCCAGGCTAGGTCTTATTAGTAATTATGAGACCTCCAAGATGAGGTACTATTATAACACGTGCTTGTCTCAAGAATTCACACCAAAAGGTTATCATAGTCATCCAAGTCCGTCACAATAAAGTCTAAAATGCCACTATGATGATCAACATGCACCTGAACTGACCTGGCCACTATATATCTACTTCAAACACTCTCTCATGTAGTGAGACCCACCACATGTGAGATTTGCACTCGCTTTTCCAATGGGCCACACAAGTTTCTTGTCGTGGCGCGAAAGATGAATCTTGTCGTGCACCTCCATTAGACGAGTTTGGCAAGTGTCTTCATATATCACCAACCATATCATTAGACGAAGTGTTGACCTACTCATGTCGACTCAAACCTGTGGTGTTCTTCTACCCTCAAGAGCCTCATAAGTCTGCTAAACTCTCTACAAGCCATAGCTGTACAAACATGCTTCAATTGATGTCAACACATCTACATCTACATCCAATCTTCTAGACCATCATAGACGGGCTAAAATAGTATATCCTATGTCATACTACGTACGAGTAAGAGAGACATACTAAACTTACATACGTGCTCTCACATTTTTTCGTAAGCCTAAACTCGAAAAAGATTATGGTGTGCTTGCCAACTTGTAAAGCATGACATGAACTTTTGTCGAAGCTTCTCTTGTAGATATAGCCATCCTCAGACGCATCACGATAGCTTTAAATCTCCACAAAGATAGAGAGGCGCAATAACCCACTAGTTTGCCTTCGGTTATCTTAGTAGCATCTAAATACTTCTCAAAGTCTCGAATAAAATTCTTCAAAACTTTGCTATCTGGAGCACCGGCAGACTCTTGCTAACTAGCAATAAAGGCAAAGAAAGGAGGAAAAGGTATGTTACTGGAAAATTCCAAGAGCAACCATCTCCGATGAAGAAAGCCCAATGGTTTTTGGCTTTAACAGAGTCTCAATCAATTTTCAAATTGCAAGGATTGATTCCACATAGTCGATTGGGATCTACAACAATCGCGAGTGGCTTTGGTGGATCATGAACAAGTAAAAGAATTAGAACGAACTATCATTTCTCCTTCAACCTCCCTAAGAGCAAAAATTGATAGATACCGATTGGTTTTCTTTCTTTAATCCCACAAGCAATCGTGTCTCATGAAGAAAACCCAATGGTTTTTTTACTTTAGAAGTATCTCAATCTTAACTCTGCCCATGTAAGGGATCACCCTTGCATTGTCGGTCCCAAGCCCAGATAAAGGAGGAGGGTTGTGTTAGGCTTCCGACAGCCAGCGTAAAATTTTGTCGGATTTTTATACCATGGATTACACAAATTATGAGTATTATTTTGGGGCGTCCCCGCCTAGCGACGCATTGTGGAGCCCGAATGCAATGATAAGAAAGCAAGGGCTACTATATTTTCGCTCGGATGTAGTGAATCAATTGTAGAGAGGGTTCCCACATCATGGATGAGTGTGGGTAAAGAAGTTAGTCCTGTTACATTGCCGCACGAATGTAGTGAATAATTTACAGAGAAGGTCTTTGCATTTTCAATATGGACAGATGCAAGGGGTAAGGATGCAAGTTCTAAATAATAAATTATGGTACTCAGGTAAGGAGATTAAGAATACAGGTTTTAAATTATGGGACTCACTTAAGGAAAAGGCTCGAAATGGAGTTGGTATTATCATAAATAAAGATTTAAAGGATAGTGTAGTAGACATACAACGATATGGTGACTGAATCATGACATTGAAATTAGTGTAAAGAGTAGAGGTTTTGAATATAGTTTATCCTTATGCACCCCAAGTAGGACTAGAAGATAGTATAAAGACAACTTTTTGGGAAGAGTTAGATAAGGTGATTCAAAGGATTGCACAAAGGGAGATGATTTGTTTAGGAAGAGACTTAAATGGACATGTCGGTAAAGAGGCATTAGGATATCAAGGTATTCATGGAAACTTTGGTTTTGGTGATATAAATGAGGAAGGTAGGGAGATTTTAAATTTTGCTATGGCATTTGATCTCTTTATTGTCAATACAATCTTCAGAAAACGAGATGAACATTTAATTACTTATAACAGTGACTTATCACAAACACAAATTGATTACTTTATTTGTAGAATAAAAGATAGAGTGTGTTGTAAATATTGTAAGGTAATTCCAGGAGATGATTGGAATTATGTTGGAACCTCAAATAAGTTGGTACACCTTAAGTTAGAATTATGGATTTACAAATAAAAAAATGGACAAAGAAGGAAAGAGTTCATCGAGCTATTCGGACTAAATGGTGGAACCTCAAAAGCGAGAAAAAAGATATATTTAAACAGAAAGTCCTTCAAGAAAATTATTGGAATTATGTTGGTACACCTTGTGATATGTGGAACAATATGGATATACATATTAGGAAAGTGGCAAAAGATGTGTTTGGTTGTAGATGTGAAAATTTTACTCTAAAGTCTATGTAAAGACTTGAAATAATCTTTCACACACTACGTCATGCGCGAGCGTGTCAGCTAGTTTCACTTAAACTAGCAAAGTTGTATTTTCTAACTTTGTGTAGCGATTATGGGGAAGCTTCAAAAATCCTTTGAATACTTGATTCAGCCAATAACATCCCATTTCTTAATAGCATCTACCATTTGAAAATATTTTGCTATTTTAAACTAAGCCTCATTTTGTAAGTTAAAGATTTTTTAAATGTTACCAAATGATTTTGAAAACTCCACTTTTCATAAAGCATCAATTCCCTCATTTAGGGTCATATAATTCATTTTGATCCTTCTTTCCATAAGTTCAAAGGAGACCCATTTTTAAATCTTTTCGAAAGAATTTGACATAAACCCTATACATAATATTTTTTCAAGTATTGGGCATTTATAGGGTCCATTAAATTTCTTCCCTTAACATCAATCAATCAATATACATTATTTGTGGTTGTCCCTCTTACAACATAGGGACCATCCCACTTGGGCTACCACTTTCTAAGTAGATGTGGGCCATGATAGTGGCTGATTTTTAAGACAAGGTCTCCCACTTTGAAGTGGCGAGCCTTCCTATGCTTTTCATAATGTCAGGCTATTCTTTGTCGGTATGCATGTGCATGATCCATTGCAAAGAGCCTTTTTTCGTTAAGTAAATCAAGCTCAACCATCCTAGCTTATTGTAGGGTCTCTCTGGGCAACTCGAGTGCAAGAGATGTATGAAATAAATGCAATTTGGTATGAACAGGAAGTATGACATTTGTACCATAGACCAACTCAAATGGTGTGGCATTTGCGGGTGTACGGATGGAAGTCCTATAAGCCCATAAGGCTTCATCTAACTTCTCATGCCATGTCCTACCCTTCTCTAACATTTTCTCAATGATGCGTATGAGAGTTTTGTTTGTGGCTTCGGCTTGGCCGTTACCTTAAGATTGGTAGGGCGATGAGAAGTCTTGAGTAATGCCATAGGTATTACATAACTTTTTCATCTTCTTATTTTTAAATGGGGTATCATTATCCAACACTAGGTCTTTTAGAACTCCAAATCGAGCCAAGATATTTTTGTTAATGAATGCCACTACATGTTGTCCTTGAACATTAGCCAAGGAGGTAGCTTCAACCCATTTAGAAAAATATTCAGTGACTCGTAAGATTAACCTATGTCCATTTGATGCAGTTGGTGAGATTGGTCCTATGATGTCAAATGCCCACATAGTGAAGGGTCATGGACTTACGATGGAGTGCAAGGTGGACGATGGAATATGAATGTCATTTCCATGCACTTGACATTGATGACATTTCCTAACATGATCATGACAATCTTACTTCAATGTGGACGAAAAATAACCTGCTCTAAGTATTTTCATGGCCATCATATTCGCATTGACTTGACCTCCATATTCCCCATCATGGAATTCATGCATAATGATCCTAACCTCATCAAGATCGACACATCTCAAGAAGATGTTGGTAAAACTCTTTTTGTAAAGAACCCCTCCCAAAATCACATATCGGGTTGAAATTTTTCGAATAAAAGCTTTATCTTTAAAGAAAGCAAATTCGGGAAATCCTCTATTTTCTAAAAATTTTTTAATGTCTTGAAACCAAGGTTTTTCAATTGAATTTTGGTCATTTTGGCAAATCTCTAAATCATAGGTGGATGGAGTGGACAAATGTAGGGTCTCTAGGGATCGAGTGCCCATGATAGGATCGATCCTTGGAGATGACGCTAAAGAGGAGAGGGCATCGGCTATGGTGTTGTCCTCTCTACCTATGTGAGTGAGTTCGCATGATTTGAAAGAATCAACCAACTGGGTGACCAATTCATAGTATGGAATGAGTTTTTCATTTTTGACTTGTCAAATTTTTGAAACTTTATTTATAACAAGCATATAATCTCCAAAGACTTTAATACATGATGCCCCTAGATTTTTCAAAACTTTTAGGCCTTGTATGAGTGCCTCATATTCAGCCATATTATTTGAACATAGGAAATCTAGTCGGAATGCGATTGGTATTTCTCCCTTCTCGGGGGATATGAGGATGACTCCCATGACTGCCCCTTGTTGATTCTTTGCTCCATCAAAGTACATTTTCCATACTTGGTCTTCATTACAACAATTTGATAAAACATGATTTTGTAATTTGTTTGCAAAGATGCGTTCATCGGGCATTTCATCAAGTATGGGATATGTATCTTCAAGGGATAACTCAACCACATGATCGGCTAGGGATTGTCCCTTAATGGAGTTTTGGTATAGAAATTTCAGATCATACTCCGTTAGCTGCCATTTACCTAACCTACCCGTTAGGATAGCTTTTTCAAATAGGTGCTTGATAAGGTCAAGTTTAGACACTATCCAAATTTCATTATCTAAGAAATAATGTCTAAACTTTTGGCAAGGCCATACCAAGGCCAAGCATGTTTTCTCCATGGCTTGATAATTTCTTTCATATGCTAATAGAGTTTTTGAAATATAGTAAATAACATACTCTTTTAAATTATCATCTTCATATTGAGCAAGTAAAGCACCCAATTCATTCGCATGAATGGAAATATAAAGCAATAAAGGTTTTCCTTGCTTTGGATGTTTTAAAATTAGAGGATTAACCAAATAAGTTTTCAATCTTTCAAAAACTTTTTGGCAATTGGAATCTCACTCAAATTTAACCCCTTTTTTCAAAAGCCTATTGAAAGGTTCGCATCTTATTGCTAAGTTGGAGTTAAATCTCCTAATTGCTTGGAGTCAACCTTGGAGGCTTCGGATTTGGGTCAAGTTGGAGGGTGGAGGCATGTATATGATGGCTCAACACTTAGAGGGGTCGACCTCTATGCCCCTTTGGCTAACCATGAACCCTAAAAGTTTTCTCAATTCTACTCCAAAAATACATTTTTGAGGGTTTACTTTCACTTTATAAAGCCTAAGTCTTTCAAAAACGTTTTGCAAAGATTTTATGTGTGTGCATCGGGTTTTTTACTTTACCAAAAGATCATCCACATATACTTCTAAGAACACATGGATTTGATCATGAAAAATAGTACTCATGGCTCTTTATTATATGGTACTAGCATTTTTCAAACCAAAAGGCATAACCGTGTAATAGAATGTGCCCCAAGGTATAGTAAAAACAGTTTTGCCCAGATCTTTTGGTGCTAGCTTGATTTGGTTATAGCCCGAGTAGCCATCTATGAAAGAAAACATTTGATGATTTACAGTGCTATCTACTATCAAATCAATATTTGAAAGTGGAAAATTAACCTTTGGAGTTTCTTTGTTCAAATTTCTAAAATCGATGCAAATACGAATTTTCCCATTGGATTTTCGAACTACAACAATATTTGAAAGCCATTCAGAATAGGCAATGGGTTTATAAATCTGGCTTTTAAAAGATCTTCTAAACCCTCTTTTACTTGAGAGTGAACATCGAAATAGATTTTCCTAAGCTTTTGTTTCACGGGTTTTGCATTTGATTCTAAGGGTAAATGATGTTCCACAATCCTAGGGTCAAGTCCCGGCATGTCTTCATAGGTCCATTCAAATACGTCTATTTATGATTTCAAGAATGCAATGAATGATGCATTTTTATGTTCATGCAAACAAGTACCTATTTTGACACACTTTGAGTTTGACTCACTCTCTATATTGACCTCTACGAAATCCCCTCATACGAAATTTAAAGGTTTTTCAAAGTCAAGGATTCTATGAAATTCGGGAAGCTCGAGGGCTTGATCTTTCTCATTGATGAGGGGATCTTCCTCCTTGCTTTAATGACTCTCAAGTCTTTTATTTTTAGGGAAGTATCATGCAAGAGAGAGGGGTTATGCACAATGAACTTATTCATAATGACATGTGACGATTTTGGTTTAAGAATGTACACAGACATTGTCAAAACCGAATTTGGGGTTTGTACATAGTTTTGAAAACCAAGATTTTTTGGGTTTTCACAATTTTCATTTTTTTGCCTTTTTCTAAACGAGTGAATATAAAAGACTTTTTTTTTGGATTTTCAAATTTTTATTTTTTTTGGCTTTTGAAAGTTTTCTAATTTTTTTGGTTTTTTCAAATATATACTTTTTTAGATTTTTTTCTAAAAAGGGGTCTTCCATCAAACCTATAAAGAAAACTCCATGAATTAGACTCCAAACAAGAGGTCTAAGTCATAGGTTTCGGTTTTGTAGTTTCTAGGGCACCCTTGACTCATTTGGTCTTAGGTAGTGGCTCAGGGGGTATGGATGGGGTGTATCCTAATGCATGTCGACACAAGTTAGGTAGAGGCAAGATGGGTTCTAACCTACCTTGGTTCTTGGCTCCTACACCTTTGTAGGGTGTATACCCCATGTTTAATATCATATTCCAAGGCTTCTTAAGTTTTGAAAATTTTTGGTAAAGTGGATGACCTTGGAATAGTGTATCGTTCATGGCATTTTATACACTCGAGTTTTTTTAGGTGTGTCTAGGAGGTGTATGGCTTTGGAAGGGTATGACTTGAATGCCTCTAGGATACATGCGACCCTAGACGGTTTGGGATTAATCGTAGATGCAACCTAATGTACCCATAGGGGTGTATGGTTTGAGTTTGTATGGATGCTAAGGGAGAGCATGTTTGATCTCTTGCAAAGTAAAAAGGTATGGATTCCAAGGGAAACCATGGTCGGTCCCTTGGGTGGTTTAGAGATGTTTGGGGAAGTCATGGCCACATGTTTCGGTTTATGAGATCAACCTAGGCTCAAAGAGATTTGTTTATACATGGTAGGGTTAGGTGTACCTAGGATGTTGATGCATGCCTTAGGAGTAACTATGTATACCACATTTTGAATTTTGTTTTATTTTTATTTTTTATTTTAAAATTCTTTTTTTAGTACGGGACATTCGGCGTACCTTGAAAATACACATTCTTTGGCACATCTTTTGGGTTTGTGAGTGCATGAGTGTGAATTGATGCATCAAATACAAATGAATGATTTATCGATCCTACACTAAGAAGGGGAGGATCGAGTAGGGAGTTTTGGGGGGAATGAGTTTCAGACATACCTTTTTCGAGCTTGACTACCTTTCCATGGTGAGAGCAAGCTTCCTTGCAAGCGTCCTGAAGTGGCTCGAGCTCATGCGTGGCTTTAAGCTTCCGTTGCTTTGCGAGGTCTTCGATTTCATCCTCAAAACCTATGTGTGTGCAACAATTATTGTCCTTTGTGTGTGTAATGGTGCTCATGAGAATGGAGCCCATCAAATGATTTTGAAAAATTTAGAGTGATTTGTGTGAAGACAATCTCATGCCCCACCTTGCTTGTATGCCTAGGAATGTAGACTTCATTTCCACTTTTAGGTTTCAGAATTTTAACCTTTTGATTTTCAAATGTTTTTTATTTTTGACGATTTTTTATATATTTTTTATTTTTCCAAATGAAGTATTTTTTTGGTTTTTCAATGGAAAATGGGGTGTTTGGATGATTAGCAAGGTTAGATGATTCAATCTCAACAATTATTGCATTTGTGGCCTCATTTGCTTTATCAGTTTTTGGGCTTAATTTGGTTTTTTGGGTATAGTTTTTCTCTCTATATATCCGAGATGATTTTTCATGGGAACGATGTGTCTTGGCCTTTTGGCTTAGGGCCTCAATTTTCCTTTCAAGTTTCATTGCTTTTTCCTTCCTTCTTTCCTTCTTCTTCCTCTCTCTCTCTCTTTCTTTCCCTCTCTTCCTCTCTCTCTTAACACAACTCTCCCTCTCTCTTAGTCTCTGTACACTCTTCCTTCCATGCTTATGAATCAGCCCCCAAGATCCCCTTTTATAAGCCTCAAGGAGGGAAGGCCTAGAGTCTTCCACGATTTGGATTTGGCGGGTCTTTTGAGCCCAAGCCTTGTTCAAACTCGAAAGAGGCATGGTTGTACATGGCTTCATGTGGGCTTGTGGTCCCCTAGGTCAAGGTGAGTCCAACATATTGGTGTGGGGCAACCTTTGGTGCAACCTTTGACTCGAGTGGGTGCAGCCCTTGGCCCAAGTTGGTGCAATCAGGTGAGTCCCTTGGTTGGAATTGGTGCAACCAGGTGCAACGTTTGACTAGGTGTGATTCTTCATTACTCCTTTTCCAAGTGAGCCTCCATCGGTCGAGTCAGGTGCCCTTCTTCATGAGTCCTTACCTAGGTGAGTCCTTATTGGTCCGGCTGAGTGTCATGGGTCCAATCAAGGTAAGTGGGCTCGACCAAGGTGGGTTTAGCCATAGTAGTCTTCCTTCCTGCTTCGTCTGGGTCCACATGGGCTCGGTCCTTGCTTGATGCGAGCTTAACTTAACCGTTACCTTGATTTTTACTCTCATCCTGAATCTTCGACAGGGATGATACATCTTTATCCTCTTTCGAACCAATCCAAAATTTATCTTTGTTTATATTTTTAAAACTTGATTTTAAAACTTAATACTTTAAATTTCAAAATTTTTGTTTTTGACGTTTCATGAAACTCGTAGGCCATATGAATTATTAAAATAGCCTACTCTTTTTTTAAAGTATACTCTAACATGATTTTGCAAAACATTTTGGGGTGTTTACATAGGTGAATCTAAGGGAGGTGTACCGACACAAAAAGAAGCTTGGTGGTGGAGTGAAGTAGTCCAAAATAAAATCAAGGCAAAGAGAAAATGTTAAAAATTACATTATGCTAAGAAAACTAGTGAAACTTTAGAAGCAAAGAAGGAAGTGAAAAAGGCGGTTAGTGAAGCAAAAACTAAAATTTGGGAGGATTTATATAAAAAACTCAACTCAAAAGAGGGTGAAAGAGATATTTTTAAGATAGCTAGGGATAGAGATAAGAAAACTAAAGATCTTAGTGTTGTTAGATGCATAAAAGACGATGATGAAAAAATTCTAGTGGCAAATGATGATATAAGAAATAGATGAAAAAACTATTTTATAAGCTTTTTAATGAAAACAAAGATGTTAGTATTAACTTAAGAGAGTTAGCCAAATCAGAAAAGTATATAAACCACAACTTCTACCAACATATTCAAAAGAATGAAGTTAAAGAGGCTCTTAAACATATGAAGGGTGGTAAATCAGTAGGACCAGACAATATTCCTATAAAAGTTTGGAAAATACTAAGAGAAATAGGAATCACTTGGCTCACAAAACTATTTAATGAAATATGGAGAAACCAAAAGATATCCGAAAAATGGAGAACGAGTACACTTATACCCATATATAAGAACAAGGGAGACATTAACAATTGTGCAAATTATCGAGGTATCAAGTTAATGGGCCATGGTATAAAATTGTGGAAAAGAATTATCAAAAGTAGGTTGAGATAAGTATCAAGTACAATAGAGAACTAATTTGATTTCATGGTTGGCAGATCTACTATTGAAGTGATTCACCTTTTGAGACATCTTATCGAACATTTTAGAGCAAAAAAAAAAACCTTCACATGATATTTATTGATCTAGAAAAAGCTTATGATAGGGTATCGAGTGAGGTTATTTGAAGAACTTTGGAAAAAAAAAGTATCACATTGATATACATTAACCTTATAAGAGACATGTACGATTGTGCAAAAATATGTGTGAGGACTCATGAAGGATTGACAAACAGTATTGGGTTACATCAAGGATCAACTTTAAGTCCATACTTATTTATGATGGAGATTGATGAGTTAACAAAACATATTCAAGATGAAGTACCTTGGTGTATGTTATTTGCAGATGACATTGTATTAGTGGAGGAGTCTAAGGAAAAAGTTAATAGAAAATTAGAACTATGGAGAGAAGCATTAGAAAGCAAAGGCCTCTGACTTAGTAGAACAAGGACAAAATATATAGAATGTAAGTTTGATCATTTGGTTACTTGAGAGGACATAGAAATTAAAATTGGTACACATTACATCTCACAAAAGCAAAGTTTTAAATACCTAAGGTCAATTTTTCAGAGTGATGAAAGAATTGATGGAGATGTTACGCATAGAATTAATACTGGTTGGTTAAAATAGAGAGGAGTGTCAGGTATTTTTTGTGATAAGAAGATACCATTAAAGTTAAAAGGTAAATATTATAGAGCAACAATTAGACCTGCCATGTTTTATGGTTGTGAGTGTTGGGTAGTTAACCATCAACATGTACAAAAGATGTTTGTGACAGAAATGAAGATGTTGAGATCGATGAGTAGTCATACAAGAAAAAACCGTATACATAATGAGGTTATTAGAAACAAATTAGGAGTGACACCAATAGAGGATAAAATGAGAGAATATCGTTTGAGATAGTTTGGACATATAGAAAGAAAATTAGAAAAAGAACCTATAAAAAGTATGAAAAACTAAATTTGGAAAGTATTAAAAGAGATAGAGGACGACCACAAAAGTGTTGGAAAGAAACAATAAAGAATGATCTAGCTTATTGTGAGTTAACTGCTAACATGGCACATGATAGAGCTCAGTGGAAACAAAGAATCCATGTAGTTGACCCCGTCTAGTATGGGAAAAGGCTTAGTTGTTGTTGTTGTTGTAGTATCTCGATCTTCAAATTACAAGTATTGATTCCACATGCTCGATTGGGATATGCAATGGTCACAAGCAGCTTTGGCGGATCATGAACAAGTAAAAAAATTAGAACGGACTCCCATTTCCTATTCTTTTACAACCTCACTAAGAGCAAAAACTGATAGATATTGGTTGGTTTTCTTCCTTGAATTCCACCAGATAAGTATCAAAAACACTCTATAATCATCGTTTTTGCTTGAGAGTCCATTGTAGGCGACAATCTAGATGAAGCATTAACAAGCTTCATGCAATGCTTGTAAAACAATTTTTTTTCACTAGCCTGCAATGGTGCTGATAGACCTATTTTTTCGATAACTTCAGTAGCTCTCATCGACAACCAACACATGATCAAATATCACACATGATGTAGCCAACAATGCCCACAACATTAACCTAAGTGTGGCAAAACACAGGGTTGTTTCTTTTTATGGTAACTCGCTGATATCCAATTATCAAAATACTGCCAAACTTGTAGAATCACAATAATGATGCTTTGATACTAGATGTGATAGACACTCCTACAAACTCAAGCACACACAAAAGTAATGTCAAGTTCATGTTGTAATGTCATTGTTTGAATGCTTGTCGAACAACTAGCCCAAAAATGCTCACATACATGTAATAGTCGGGCTTGTTAGCCTCATGGTTGGTCTCTCAAAATCAATACAAAGTAGAGAAAAATCAGATATTGATTATGATAGAAATCCCCTCTACAATAAGGACCAACACTCTCATATAGTCGAGGAGACACAATGATACGACACTAATGAAGGGCACTTGAAACAAATACATCAAATGCGACACTTTGACACTAACTTAGATCTTGGGCAATTTGGATCCAAATCAAATCCACTATTAGAACTACAACCCAAATGACTCTAAACCAAATCAAATATAAATCAAATATGGTGCCTCCAAGTTTGAATTCACATTCCATACAAATCATGTGCGAGAGCTACCTATGCTCGATGGATGTCTTGTGACAGATTAGAATCCCAAAAGCACATAGACCGATCTTTGACAAGATGATAATATCTTGAAGCATGATGCTTACTTAGGGACCATCATCGAAGGGAATTCAACTTCATGTTATTCCTCAATAAGTAAATCAAAGATATAAAGATTAGAAAGGAGGATTAAAGGATTGACACTCCAATATTGTTTCTTACAACTTTCCCAAGTTTATGGTTGACCTGAGACAAGATAGTGATCCCACACACATTCTTCGCTAGGCAAAAGCATGAGTGTGGATGGTTGATAGGTCCCATGTAGAGATGAAGATGAAAACTTTGTCGAAAACAACAACGATTTTAGTAGGGGAGAGTGTGACCCTTCGATCATGAACATGTTATTGACCTACAGACCACCTCTTGTAAACCCTCTCCCTCTTCGAGAGAAGTGTTCCAAACATAATGTTATAGCGCGTAGGAGCCATGCACTCTTTTTTGTTATCAATGTTGACTTTTATCTTTCAGCTTTCGAACTATTCGCATCTTTATTGCCTTTGTTTTCTCGTGTTTGTCGACTTATATATTGTGAGTTATTCAGATGCTAAGGTTCACTCTCGGTTTTAGTATACAGAGACAAGACTAAGATCTTTTTCTGTATCAGAGGCCGTCTGAATGATCTTTGACTGCAACACTTTGGAAATATGCTAGCTGCTCTTGCCTTGGGGACAAGTGCTGGTCGTTTCCTACTCCTTTCTGTTAGTCGGATGGATAGGGCATGACACAGATGGTTTAAGCACCCATTAAAAGGCGTAAGCTTCATGAGAAATGTTTTATGAATTTTTTGTTATAGATTTTTTTTTCTGATATCCTTTAAGCGCAAGCTGTGAGAAGATTTTGCATGTCTCGGATATAGTTTTTTTGTGTTATAGATGGTACAACCATGACGTGAAACTATGAAAAAATTCAAATTGGCTTTCAATAATGCGGTTTTTTCCTTACCTGATCTCACAAAACAGTAGTGGATATAAGGATTGTTTAGAATAACCTTTTTGTTGGGTTGGTAATTACATAAAGCAGATAACGTCTTAGCTATTTGCATGAAGCTCAGACAACATCCTTACTGCATCTGGGTTCCTCCAAAAGCAGATATTAACAAGGGGAGAGATATCAATTATGTTTCAAGAACTCTCAACAAGTGCCAGATATCAGCCTTCACCTGGGTGTGTCTCCTTTAATTGGCTAAATTGCTCTTGGCATTCAGCCGGTGACAAGGTTTGCAACATTCAATCTCAATATTCCAATGACTTTGAGTTAAATTTGTGGCAGTGAGTGCCAATAGTTGGTATATATTTAGTATTTTTCTTTTTGATAGGTAAGATGAAGTTGGGCAGACTGCTACCAGATCTACTGGTTACCATGTTTGAACTAATGACCTTCAAGTCGAAGCTTCTTTTGAGTTAGGAGAGGTTACACAGTAAGAAACCAATACCATAGTTGAGATATATATGGGCAAACCTCGCATTCGGCTTATTTCTAGGAGTCCTTACTGAATGATATTCCTAACTTTCAGCTTGCTCCACTTGGTACTTGGAGAAATATTTGTAAAACTTCTTGAAGCAGTTAACGTATAACAATCTTTATACGGTTCAAAACATTTGAACGATGCACTAAAGTGTGTCGATTAATCTTCGCTTGATCTCCAAGCAATGACAATTGTGAACCAGTTCCCACTTCTTCCGGTCCTTGTTTCTGCATTTTTTATATTGAAGTGCCTTGTATGTAGAATAGTTCAACTAGGTCCAAGTTTTCTCAAATTTTGGCATTCCTAGGGGTCCATCTTTTTGTTCTTGCTTGATCTTGAAGATGTCGTTAGCCTCCTTTTTTCATTGGTATGTACTAAGAGCGACGTGCGAAAACCGCGATGATACTCTTGCAGTCATTTGGCCTGAACGAGATTCCACACCATGTCACTGGACTCATTCCTGGGGTTTGACATTGGCACATTACACCGAAAGTGGGGGGTCAACTGTGCTGGAGCTAGGTTCTTGGCACCCAGCTTGACTTAGATCAAGAGGAGGTTTACCCCTCCATTTTTGGTTTAGTTTTAGGATCTTTTGTTTTGGTTTGAGTCATGTAATAAACGGTCCTGTGACCCGTTCCTAGTATGTTAGAGTGTGAGCCTAAGTAGGGATGTGTCATTAAGATCTAGGTTCGTTTAGTGAGTTGGGTCTTGTCAGTTTGCTTTGTAGTTTGGATTTTCATTTGATTTGGTTGGTTCATTAGGATACATTTACATTAGTAGGAATGAACTATATAAGCATCTTTGGAGATCTTGCAATGGAATAAGCCCCATTGAACAAAAGTTACATATTTGAGTTGAGAAAGATCATCTTCTTCTCCTTGCTCTCAACCGAATGCCCACGAGTGTGTACGTGGTGTGAGAGGCACGAGGCTGGGGCTGGTGTAGTGCTGCACGTGAAGGAAGGATGCCTGTAGGACAAGGCTGGGACTTTTGCAAGTAGGCTGCACAAGGGTGACGGCCTCTTCCAGGACCAATTTCTCTTGGTCCGATAGAGGAGTGGTGACACACCATGGGGTGTCTTCAATGGGTGCTACCTGGTTGACCCTACCAGTAGATATATGCTTGCCTCAAAGATTAAGTCATACATGTAGACATGGCCGGTAACCAGAACTGACGGTTCCAAGCCACTCCTTGGTCAAGGATATATATACATATATTAACCTCAATTATTATAAGTTGAGTGCTGTCTCAACAGTAGGGAGCCTTACCATTGAGCCAAGTAGGGAGTTTGACTCCCGGGGAGGCAAATGCTCCTTTCTCTTTCAAAAAAAAAACCGGTATCGAGACAATTTTATTTCAGTTCTGGATTCCAAGAAAATGTCTACATGCATGTGCAAATATAAGCAAGTTCAGGCCATGAAGCTGCGTCTCTTCAAATCACTTATAGTTTTTCTTATGGTACTTGCTACTCCGATAACCATAGTAAAGATAGAGATAATGCATGCACCCAACCCCGATTTCCGGAAGAGACGCATTTAGCAAAGAGTGGCAATATATGACTACCACCTACTTCTTTAACTTTTAAGGCAAAATATCTCGACGTACCTATATAATTAGGAACAAAATAAGCTGCAGATTGGTTTGGTTCAGCTTGTCACGGTTCGTTCTTGTTTGGTTTGTGATCTTGGCTGAGTTGACATGAACAATGTGTGATAGATCCAATTCAGCTCGTGAAGCTTGCCAATAAAGTTGGGTTGTTGAATTGTTCATCTTAGGATAAACTTGTGTAAATCTTTTTGGTATTTCTTGGCTCTTCAGTATTATGTGTAAAGTCATGTACAATGAACAGAAACACGAGACACGAACATGCACAAACAATTTGAGAAACAAATAAGGGTTGTCAGGAAGTGTATATTCTAAATATCTCGAAAATGATAAGAACGTGAAATTCTTTTTCTTTCAGTCAGGACCTTCCCTATTCATTGCAGGCTGGTTATGCTATGACAAATTCGATGATTTACCAGCAGTTTTAACTGTACCATGCTATTTCCTAAACCATGGCCTCGAACCTCAAACACTGCTTGCTATATTGAAACTAAGCTCATTATGAAGTAACGAAAAACTTGTTCAGCATGTTTTAGCATAATTTATTTATAAGTATACTGTTGGAGTTGAGCACTTGTAGATGGCACCATTCTTAAGTTGTCGGCACCTAGGAGATCAAATTTAATAACTTGAAAAAGGTAAGGATAGTGTTATTCTTTGAGGTGTAATAAACACTAACCTTTAGATTTATTTACTACCATCATTATAAAATAACCGAATACAATAGACCCTGACAAACACCTTTACGGTACAACAAAGACCTTATATGAATGCAACAAGTCTTAAACAAACCAACAAAGCAAAAATGATAATTTTGAAAATCTAAGTAGTGGTACAATAGGACTTGCAAACTCCCTTGAAAAAACTAAGTAGAAAAGGACTCACACAAGGAGAGAAAAAGTTGGATTAATCTCGTTTACAATATCACTATATATAAACATGGTGAAGATGTAACTTATGATGCTACTAATGAGTATAATTGTCATTAAAGAAGGTAGCCCTTAATGTCATAATGTGGATGTTAGATGCTTAAGAGTTACAATCACTACACGTTCTACTAATGAGCACAATTATCACACAAGTAAATAGGTCTTAATACCAAATATGACTGAAAAATGCTCATGAATTACAACCACTACATGTACTACTAATAAGAATAAGCACAATTATCACTCAAATGATTTTAATATGATTGAAAAATGTTCATGAGTTACCATCACTACATATGCTACTAATGGACACAATTATCACTTAATTGAGTTTCTTTTAATATTGTAAGATAACTGCAGCCATAACCTTTATCAAATATATTTTTGGTACTTTAAAAATCACCTAGCATATATTAGTACGATCTAGCTCATATAGGAAACAACCCAAACACGAGCAGCACCATCTTTTGTTTGTGTTGGGTAGGTCCTCATCTTTTCACAATTAAAAGGTTCCTCACAAAGAGCAGCAGAGCTTCTTTAGTCGACCTAAAAAGAAACTCAAGGTTACGAGTTTGATATCGAGCATGTGAACAACTAATATTCTCTTTTGCCTACCTCACCTATCATCTTATACAAGCAAATTCGTATTCATTTTTTAAAGATAATTTATATTTGACCATGTTCATGAATTGTTTGTTATCAATTAAAGTTGCATTGTAAGCTAAGGTTTGAGCTCATGGGTACTCATGTTTGTTTTTATTTTAGTACATTCCTGTTATTGATCAGAGGAGCATGTGATCGTTACATGTGAATCATTATTGTAACCATTTAAGTATAAGTTATTGTGTATAACTAAATGACCACATTAGACCATTGTTTGCTCTCACAAAATGGGGAAAGAAATGTTTCTTTCCTGACTTTATGAGATACAATTTTCTCAATTGAAGAAAATGATTTAGAAATTTGATTTATATTTACATAGGATTTATCATAGCCAATACTCCCAAGAACTGGAAATGAAAAACCTAGAATGGTTAGTTAGAGAAGAAATAAAATTTGTTCTCCCGTAACCTTCTCGAAGGAAACTGTTTACCATAGAGAGCTTTTGTCTTCTCTTCTTCTTCTTCTTCATAGCTTCTGCTCATTGATTCAATCACTACAATGATATCAGAGTGAATGAATGATCCTTAACATTCTTTTCCTAGTATTGTTCAATCATTTTCAGGTACATTTTTTTATTTTTCATAAGTGAGAGATTAGTCATAACAAAAGAGAGAGAAAGCCGAATTTGAACTTAATCAACATAGTTCATATTCAGCCTTCTAATCTTAGTAAGATCTTAGAAAAACACTTTTTTTTAAAAAAGAGGAGGAAAATGATTACAACAAAATATGTTATAGTTTATTTTAAAATTTTGAATAAAGAAGAAGCAAAAAGTTTTTTCTTTTAATTTGTTTCTCATTTGCTCAAAGGTGTAGCACCTTGGGGTTCAACCTTAATCATGAAAGAAGAACAGAGGGGGAAATAAAAAAATATTAAAATGAACCAGCAAAGAAATGGAGCCTTTTCTGCTAGGTCAAGTTTGCTTTCTTTGAATGAAAGGAAGAGGAAGGAAGATGATACTTATATGGTTGTAGAGGAAATTGATCAAGATTCAACCATTGACTATAAAGAGAAACCTCAAAGCTTAGGTTTCTATTGGTCTTCGGAATACGAAGAGAGTGAGGCACTCTACTCACTTCTTCCTTTCTCTATTTTGATCAATGAGAGAGTGAGGCTCTCTATCCTTTCTCTCCCTTCCTCAACCAGGGTCATGTAGAGAGAAAGGCCTCATGCTCACTCTCTGCCTGCCTCTATTTGTCTCTCGCAAAGAGTGAGACCCCCTTCTCTCATACTCTCTTTCTCTCTCTTTCATTATGTTTGCAAAGAGCAAGAGAACCATAAGTTTTTGGCTATTTTGATAAAATCGCTACAGTAAGGGAATCAGAGTTGCATGTTCAACTCCTCTTTCAAAACTATTATTTCTATAAAATGAAGGAGAAAATAATGTAGTTGAGTATGTAAACAATATGATAGTTATAGCTAGGAACTTAACTTTAGCTAACATTGTTATCCCTAACCTATACAAATTTCAGTCATCTTATTCAGTCTGCCTTCCTCCTCAAACATGGTAACCACTCTCTTAGTCTTTGTTTTAACCTAAACCTTTTGAACTCCCTCTCAAATTTGTTATTGAGTAAGATTATATAAAAAAATATAAAAAAAATCTACTCTTACCTTAGGATGACTTGGGGTTAACTCCCAAAACCAACTAAAACAAAAAGAAGTCAAATAAGAAATTTGATAAAAGAGTGAGTTAAATTTTAAGAAATCATAGGAATTTGTTTATTGAATTAGTTGCTTCAATAGTGGAAAAGAGAAACGAAATATGATCTGTCTATTTTTCACAGTGCCTCTATATGGATTGTCTCATTATTGGTTGGTGGATGAATTTTAGAGTAACACGATATATTTTGAAGAGCAAGGAGGGAGATATTAATATAAATGAGTACAACCTTAGGAAATATCGTATGTATATGGAAAAAATACCTATGCTAATGTCTTAAGGATTGGATTCTTTATAATTAATATTGTTGGCACACTTGCTTGTTTTGCTGAGTTATTAATTGTACCATTTATTAGGTTTAATTTAGTTTTTGTACCTGTTCTAATTAAGAAAGGTTTTGTGGTTAGGTTTGTGTTTGAAAAAAGCTTTCATAGGAAAGCATGGTGAAATTGCATTTTTTGGTTCTTTTGATTTTGAACATGGTAAGTTCAAAATAAATATCAATGATAATAAAGCTTTACTTTTCCTTATATTGATAGTATATTTATAATTGATGTGAATATGTGGCATAAAAATAGGAAATATAAGTTTGAATAAGTTGAAGAAATTAACAAGCTTTAACTTATTAAGCAAAACAGTTTTAATAAGTATGAACCTTGTATATAAAAGAAAATAACAAAAAAACTTTCTTCGAAGAAATAATTAAAGCTATAAGCTTATTAGAAATTATTCACACTTACATATATATATATATATATATGTGTGTGTGTGTGTGTGTGTGTGTGTGTGTGTGTGTGTGTGTGAACCTTTTAGAGTAAGATCTCTCCATAAAAAGATTTATTTCATAATATTTATTAATAATTATTTTTAGATATGAATATTTATATATCCTATCACATAAATTTGAGGTACTACAAATACTTAAATAATATAAGTAAGAAGTTAAAAACTAACTAAGTTATATAATCTAATTCTTAAAGTCTGATTGAGGTTGTGAGTACACCTCTATAGAAATTTTAGAATATTGTAAAGACTTCGGTATGAACAAACAAAATATAATTCTTATGACATCTCAACAAAATGGTGTAGTCAAATTATATAAGAGGATATTATTGAATATGCTTATATCCATATTAGTAGATAGATCACCACCTATGATTTTTTTCAGAAAAGTAGTACCTACAACCATGTACATACTAAATAGGATACATACAAGGTTGCATTTACTACACCATCTTATATAACCATATAAGATGTTATCTTGTGGTTTGATATAAAACCATACCTCATTCACCTACGAAGATAGGGATGTATTATACATAAAAAGATCTTAAATCAATCTAGAGATAAATTAGATAATAGGTCTTTGAAGTGTATTTTTATTGGATACCCAAAAGATTCTAAGGGATATGAGTTTTATAACAAGAACATTGGTTTAATAGAAATTAGAATAGTAAAATTCCTAAAGAATTCTAAGAATGACATTCTTATAAATGATGATTAAAGTATTGGTTATATTTTGGACCTACATCAATCATCATTTGAACTCATGGATGGTGATTCAAGTGACCTTTTTGTTCAAACTTAAACTTTAAGTAGATATAAAAGACTTAGGATCATAACGTGTTACTTAAAGGATGATCACATTTATCTTGCAGAGAAAATATGCTTTTCAATAGATTTAGATGAGTTGATTTGATTAATCTGTCAGTTCATTTGATTTGTCAAACTAGAAAAAACAATGAATGAAGAAATTGCATCAATCAAGAAAAACTAATTTGAAAATTAATAAATTTGCCTAAGAGAAAGAAAGCAATTGACTTTAAATGGGTTCTTATAATAAATATAAAGTCAATTGTATAATTGACAAGTTTAAGATGAGGTTGGTTGTAAATGTTTTTCGTAAAAAGAGATAAATTATATGAATATATATTATCTTATTATAAAATTTATATCTATAAGAATTATTTTGATAATTTTTTTATTTTATGATCTAGATTTACATCAAAGAGATATATACAACAACCAAAATGTATATTATTGAAGGTCGAAAAGATAAAGTATATAGGTTGAGAAAATCCTTATATAGATTTAAACAATAACATTATAAATTTTATTTAACTTTTTAAAATATCATATTTGAACTTGGGTTTGTAGCTAAAGAACTTGATCATTGTCTATATATCTTGAACAATGAGAGTCACTTTGTCATTCTATTCTTATATAGATGATATTTTATTGAATGAGAATAACAACAAAATGATTATCAAAACTAAGTTATGATTGAACTCTAAGTTTGAAATAAAGGATATAGGAGAAGCATCCTATATCTTGGGTATAAAGATTATCCGTGATAAAGAATATAAACTTCTTTGTTTAAGCCAAGAAAGATATATTGAATATATTCTTAAAAAGTTAAAAATGAGTGATTGTAAGCCTCTATATATACAATCATTGCTAAAGGGGTAAAACTAAGCAAAGGTTGATTGTTATAATAATTGATAAAATAAATGATGGATAAAATAAGTCAAATATGCTTTAAGCATAAGTTGTTCATAATTTGATGTATGTTATATTGTGTATAATACTTGATATCACTTTTGTTGTTGGTCTTATGAGTAGATATCAAAGTAATCTACAGAATTATCATGAAAAAGATTCTAATATATTTAATAGGAGTAAGAGATATAAAGGGATACTTAGCCACTGACTTTGTTGATAGCAAAACTAACAACATATCAACCTTCAAACAAATTTTGTATATTGCTTGTTGTATGGTTGCAACTAGTGCTATTTGAATAAGAATGGTTAAGTGAGAAATATAAGTTATTTTGTGTAACTAAATGACCACATTAAGCCTCTACTTGCGTCCTCATGGAATCAGGAAAGAAAGGGTTCCTTTCCTGATTTCGTGGGATGCTGGTTTTTCATTTAAACAAAATGATTTACAGAATTGATTTATATTTACACTGATTTTTTTAGCCGATACTCTAAAAAATCAGAAATGAAAAATCTACAAAGGTAAGTTACAAAAAGATAAAGGTGAAAGAATATATATATATAAGAGTTTTCTGGTATAAACATAAAACAAAATAGTTTTTCCCAACCTTCTCCAACGTTCTAGAAGGAAACTCTTTACCATAAAGAGTTTGTCTTCTCTTCTTCTTTTTTTCCATCTTATTTTAAATGTAAAAGTGAATTCCATCCATTATTCCTTTTTCCTCCAACTGAGACACGAGGTGGGAATGAGAACCTTCTTGGTTTCCATCAGGCGCGAGGACACATGGGGATGAGGATGAGAACTTTCTTCGTCTCATCGCGAAGAAGAGGATGAGGACGGAGACGGCGGGAGGGTTCCGAAACGAGCATTTTGATCCTCCCCCGCACCATGAATCATTCCAGTTCCGTTGTTGTGGATGGGCGAAACTATGATGGCGTCCAGTTCGTAAAGTGTCGACTGGCTCTGGTCTTTGGGTGTTTCAAAACCCGATTCGGTTCCGGCTCCAATCGGTTCCAAACCGGAAGAAGTCGACGGGAAGCAGGTATTGTAGGTGAACTAAGTCACCGTTGTCCACCGCTTGCATTATAAAGAAACGAGTCACCCGTTTTCGGTCATTTAAAGCATTTTGCTTTAAGAAGACGGCAACGACTTTGAGTCGAGAGAGAGAGAGAGGGCGACGGATTTCCGAACGTCCTTCTCCAAAATCCTGTCTCCAATATCTGCTATCGGTTTCGGTTTTGTTTGTTGTTGTAGATTTTTCTTGCGGTTTTCCGGATAATTTCTTTGTTTGTTCGGTCGTTTTTGCGGATTGCGATCTCGATGGTAGCGAAATGAGGATATTACAAGAGGAGAATGCGCTCTCACCGGCGGCCATCGGAGAAGGCGGACCGATGGGGTTTCTCTGGCGTTTGAGCTCCGGATGCAACGGATGGTGGTTCGACGCTGCTCTCATCGTATCCTCGTTCCTCTTCCTGGTGTTCTTGCTCTCCCATGCGAGGAGGAGTATTTCGAAGCTATTGCATGGCCGCTCGTACATAATGATCACGTATTACGTCCTCCTCTGGGTCGTTGCGGCGCTCAATTTTCTATGGTGCTTGCTCCAGGTAAACAGATCGCTTTGTTTTGTTGACATACCGGAGTCGATTGTTCTAGGGTTCTTTCCTTAGTTCTGGTTTCGATTTGGGAAATGTCAGTTTAGGAATCCTATTGACTTGATTTATGTTAAATTGCGTGAAAGTTTGGCGATTCTACCCTTCATTTTTCAATGGGCCGATGCAGTTATGCGATTTCAATGTGTATGGTTGTCGATTCGATGAATTGGGTGTTCTGTCAGAGGGTAATGTTTTCTATGAGTAGCGATTTTTATGTTTCTTCGTTTTATTTACCTTTTACCTCAACGTAATAGTGGTGTATGTTATTTGCAGATGACATTGTATTAGTGGAGGAGTCTAAGGAAAAAGTTAATAGAAAATTGGAACTATGGAGAGAAACATTAGAAAGCAAAGGCCTCCGACTTAGTAGAACAAAGACAGAATATATGGAATGTAAGTTTGATCATTTGGTTACTGCGGAGGACATAGAAATTAAAATTGGCACACATTGCATCCCCCAAAAGGAAAGTTTTAAATACCTAGGGTCACTTCTAAGAGTGATGGAAGAACTGATGGAGATGTTATGCATAGAATAAATGCCGGTTGGTTAAAATGGAGAGGAGCATCAGGTATTCTTTGTGATAAGAAGATACCATTAAAGTTAAAAGGTAAATATTATAGAGCAGCAATTAGGCCTGCCATGTTTTATGGTTCTGAGTGTTGGGCAGTTAATCATCAACATGTACAAAAGATGTCTCTGACAGAAATGAAGATGTTGAGATGGATGAGTGGTCATACAAGAAAAGACCGTATACATAATGAGGTTATTAGAAACAAATTAGGAGTGGCACCAATAGAGGATAAAATGAGAGAATATCGTTTATGATGGTTTGGACATATAGAAAGAAGATCAAAAGAAGAACCTGTAAGAAGGTTAGAAAAACTAAATTTGGAAAGTATTAAAAGAGGTAGAGGACGACCACAAAAGTGTTGGAAAGAAACAATAAAGAATGATCTAGCTTATTGTGAGTTAATTGCTAACATGACACATGATAGGGATGTGTGTAAACAAAGAATCCATGTAGCCGACCCCGTCTAGTATGGGAAAAGGCTTAGTTGTTGTTGTTTTGTATATATATATATATATAATAGGTTTTCTAACTTCTAAGAAATATCAAGAAACATAACGAGTTCTTTAATAAATGAACAAGCAAAACAATCACTAATGAACAGGAAAAAGTAGTAAAGGAGGAATGCCACGTACCTTTTAGCTCATATTATTTGTAGTATGCCTCATCTCCAGCCAAAGTGCATGAAAGTTCGGACATTAAAGCAAAAAAGAAAGGCAAAAGAAGATGAGAAACTCCTATCACCAACATGTTCAACAGTTCAAATAATGAGAGATTAAGGCAATAGCACCTGGACAGATATATCAAAGGCACGTGAGATTCTCAAATATTCATGAATTTGCTGGACAGCATATGGAATGCGCCGTTTTGGGCCAATAACTTGGGTTAAGATTCTTTTGAAAGTTTAAAGTCAGCATATGAAAATGGAATGCACTTCAAAGGATTGTTGACCCAAGTTAGTACCCTAGAAGGGCTAGAACGGTGCATTCCATATGCTATCCAACAAATTCAGGAACGTCTGGGAATGTCGTGTGCCTTTGATATGTCTGTCCAGGTGCTATTGCCTTAATCTCTCATTATTTGAATTGTCGAACATATTGGTGATAGGAGTTTCTGATCTTCTTTTGGCTTTCTTTTTTGCTTTAATGTTCCAACTATATATTAACCCTGTCCACTCGATGATCACCTACAGCAGAAGATAACGAATGTGCCATCAGTTTATAAACAACACGATCACTTGCAACTACAAATAACAGATTTACATTATTTTGATCATACTTACCCACTAATCAAAGACAATGACAATTTCATTGAACAACAATTTGCAATAAAGTAGGAAAAGTAGCCTTAGAAAGCATCTTTAAAGATTGTACATAATGTTATGCATCCATCAAATGTACATAAAGGCCAATAAGCTAATTCAAAAAGTACATTACATCCATCAAAATTCAATTACAAATTTAATATCACTCTTAATTGTTTAGGTCATGTTCACTCATTTTCAGAAAAAGATCCGTATTCTTCTATTTCCTCTTCCTCTTCATATTTTTCTTCAAAATTAAATTCTTCTTTATCTTCTATAGGCATCTTATCCTTTCCTTTGCTTTACCTTCTTTGTCGCTTTCGTGTCCTTGACCTTATATAAACAACACCCATTCTTGATGCTTCGGATGCCAATATCGATATTTCACCATGTAAGGGGATCATCGTCACCAACAAACTCATCATCAGTAGGATATTCATTGTGATTTTCAACCGATGCCAACATGATGGGTCAACATTTACATTCTTCTTAGCTTTTCGTTATTTTGCACAAAAGCTAAATCGTTAAGCTTTTGATGCAATAATCTATTCTTTTTCTTCGTATGAATCTAAGATAAGAAAAAGAATTTAGGTAAGTCATTAAGTCAATAAAAAAAACCTTTAATTTACTTATAGTGTAAATAAAAAGCATAATTCTTAATTTCTTATCATTTCAAAGGTACTCCTGTTGCGTTCACATGGGGTAGCACTATAAGTAAGACTCAAAACCCGTATAAAAAATTTTGCAATTCAAGGCATCCATAACTGTTGGAAGACGTCTTACACGGTTTACTACTCTGGTGTAATTAAGATAGTTACTTAATTATATGTTAGTAATGTTTTTAAAGGTAGCTTTAAAATCAAGCCTTATTAATGGCATATTAGTAAATAAGCAGTTGTGATCTTAGTATTTAAAGGGTGAAAACCCTTAATCGTGTAAGGCTGCACAGTTTCAGAAATAAAGAGAGATTTAGGGCAACAACAATGTAGGCCGATCCTCTTCATTTTCCTGCAAATTTCTTCTTGATGTTGGTGTGTGAATGCGTGGAAAATACGCACATGGTATCAGAGCCTTTCTTTGGATTATAGTAGCCCACATTACCTGGAAAATAGATAGAAGTAAGTATACTTAATCTTCTAATTGCGGTGTTTGGTAAGAAGACTAGTTTTTTGTTGATGTTTCTTTAAAGTGCATGCCTAATAGAGACTGCACATTACTTTCTCTGAAAGAGTATTTGGAGGATTGATAATAGCCAACAACCACCTGCACGTTCATGATTTTTTCCAAAAAAAAAAAAAGATTTTTGTCAAGTATCACGACAAGAAAAATTCTCTGCCAGGCTTCGGCAAGAGGATAAAACCAAGTCTGGCCAAGTACCACAACAGGAGAAATATCACACGGCAGGAGTGTGCCACAGAAGGAGGATAAATTCCTGCCCCATCACTCAACCGGAGCCAAGTTAGGCAAAAGCCATCACACGGCAGACATGAACAAAGTTCCTATCACAAGGCAGACAGAAGCTCCATCACAAGGCAGACAAGAGCCAAGTTTCCATCATAAGGCAGACAGAAGCCCCATCACAAGGCAGACAGGAGCCAAGTTCCCATCACACAACAGAAACCCCATCACATGGCAGGGGCCAAGTCCCATCACACAGCAGAAGGATGTATCTCTGCCAAGTATCAAATCCAAAATTGCAGATTGCACATTGCATAATAAAGAACCTGTATATAAAAATAAAAATAAAGTGGAAGTTATTAACTACATCAGAGAAGATATCAACATAAGAAGACATGAACACAGGTAATCAAGCAATATGGAAGGAAGATTGAAAGAGGAAACACTATCTGCTTCCTATGGAAATGATAAAAAACTGGAACAACCATTCCAAATCACAAATATCCGATTAGATGGAAGAAATTATAGAGAATGGGCTCGGTCTATATAACTTGTCCTACGATCTAGAGGAAAGGCTTCTATCGTCAGACAGAATCCACCCCTAGAGGGAAGCAGTGCAGATTTTGAAGGGTGGTCTAAAGATAATGCACACGTAAGCTCATGGTTAATCCAATCCATGAATCCGTCAATTAGCAAAACATTTATGTATATGGAATCAACTGTTGAAATCTGGTCTGCAGTGGAAGAAACTTATTCTAGACAGAAAAATATTGCCAAAGAATATGAGATTATTGAAAGGATCAGAAAATGTCGCCAAGGAACCAGATCAGTCAGTGAATATTATGGAGAACTACGTGAACTTTGGAATGAACAAAGATATATTATGGAAAATAAGTGTAGTCACTGTGTAAAAGAAAGAACTGCTGTCAGAAAAATTAGAAAAATGTTTGATTTACTCTGGGGAGTTTCATCAAAATACGAATCTATCAAATTAAATATTCTAAGAAAGGAGGAACTACCATCTCTCGGAACAGTATATTCACTTCTTGTGAGGGAAGAAGATAGAAAGAATTTAGAAAAAGGCGAACATATACAGACTGAGAGATCTGCATTTATTGGTAGGGACACAGTAATGATCAGAGAGGAAGAGATTCGATCGGAGGCAGAGAAAGAGGTAGAAATCAATATTATGATGATAAGAACAAACTACAGTATATTATTGAGAAATTATTGAAAAACCACTAGATTATAAAGATTACATTAGAAAAAACATAGAAAATAAAGATTATGGTAGTCATGTGGCTACTGTACCCTACAAGAAAGCAGAATTGAGTCTTGCAAATGAAATGGTAGAATTGAACAAACATATTGTTGAAATTGAAACATGTTTACGTGATCAATCGTCTACTTCATCAAAGACATACTCCAGTCCTCCACCTGCGTCTTACAGTATTAGTGATAATTATTCTCTTACATATTTTACATCTTCTGATTGGATAATAGATCCCGGCGCTACTGATCATATGGTAGGGAATAAAACTCCACAATATGTGAAAGTAGCAAATGGGTCTTTAATTCCTATGGAAGGAAAAGAGGCCATTCGGAGATTTCAATTCAGTGATATACATTCCAAAATTTCCAGTGAATCTCCTTCCAGTAAGTTCTTTGGTTAGAGATATGAATTGTAAAGTTAGATTCTCTCCCCATGATTGTGTTTTTCAGGATTTGAAGACCGAAAGAATCTTTGGACATGGTGAACTATGCAATGGATTATACATACTATCTTGAGATCATAGATTAAAGCAAAGAAGAGCATTGACAACGATTACTAAGAAGAAGTAAAAATGTGGCATAGTAGATTAGGACACTTGCCTGTTTCTAAAATAAGAGATTTTGTCTCATTTTCAATTCCTAGTGATGTGGTTATTCAGTGTGATGTATATCAGAGGGCTAAACATCATAGAGCTACTTTTCCTAGTAGTGATTCAAGATCAACTATTCCTTTTGAATTGATACATTTAGATGTTTTGGGACCATGTGTGATACCTTTTTTGGGAAACTTTAAGTACTTTGTTACTTTTATTGATGACTTTTCAAGACTTACTTTTGTGTATCTCATGAAATCCAAAACGGAAATACCCATAATTTTTCCTCTATTTCATAATCTTATTAAGACTCAGTTTGGTTACACTATTAAAACTTTCAGATCAGATAATGGTGGAGAATTTTGTAATAATCAGTTGACATCATATCTTCAGTCTCATAGTATTATACATCAGACATCATGTGTTTACACCCCACAGCAGAATGGAGTAGCAGAAAGAAAGAATCGTCACATCTTGGAAATTACTAGAACATTACTTCTTGAACGCAATGTTCCAAAATATTTAAAGTGATTAAATTGGAGGAGAACCCGTTTCATCTCATTCCTAGAATATTTGGATGTGTATGCTATGTACATGTACATCAACAATTCAGAGATAAGTTGGATCTAAGGGCAACTAAATGTATTTTTATTGGGTATTCTTGTGAAAAGAAAGGGTATATCTGTTATGATCCCAGTTCTCATAGAAAATATGTTTTTATGGATGTTACTTTCTTTGAAACTATTTCATACTATAATAATGTGAATGATGTGCCTAAGCCTAATATTGAAGAAACAGTTCTACTAAGGATTATTACTAGTAAAGAGTTTGGGGAAGAAAGAACTTTTGCGAGAACAGATCAACCAACAGAAGAAAACATAATGTTGGTATACAAAGAGGGGGAGAGAAATATATTCAGTAACAAACAGATAGAGAGTATGAATCAAGGGAGAGAAATAATAACTGATTCAAACGAAACAGTGGAAGAAACAGATGATAATAATCTGGATGACTCAGATATTTCTATAGCACTTAGAAAAGGCGAGAGATCATGCACATCAAATTCCGAAGAACTACTATGAAGCATCCAAGAATAAGCAGATTGAAGCCATGGAATATGAAATTCAAGCATTGGAAAAGAATCAAACTTGGGAACTTAGTGATTTACCAAAAGATAGAAAGGCAGTATCATGTAAATGGGTATATACAGGGCGGATGGATCATTGGAAAGGTTAGTAGCTTGTGGATATAGCCAAGAATATGGGATAGATTATGAGGAAACTTTTGCACCAGTAGCAAAGCTTATTTCTATACGAGTTATCATTAGTATTGTTTCACAGAGGAATTGGAAATTATGGCAACTTGATGTGAAAAACGCATTCTTGCAAGAGGAGCATAAAGAAGAGATTTATATGGAATTACCACTTGGTTATCCGAATCCTGAAAAGAAGGTATGTAGATTAAGAAAGGCTATCTATGGATTAAAACAATCTTCAAGAGCGTGGTTTGAAAAATTTAGTCGAAGTATTATAAACTTGGGATATCAAAAGAGTGTAAGTGATCATACATTATTCTTTAAGAAGGGAGAAAAATTAACACTATTATTGGTATATGTAGATGATATTATTGTAACAGGTGATGATATTGAAGAAATCCAAAGATCAAAGGCAGAACTTCATCGGTTATTTGATATTAAGGATCTTGGAAGGTTATATTACTTTTTAGGCATTGAGGTAGTCTACTCAGATAAAGAAATTTTTCTAAATCAAAGAAAATATACTTTGGATCTATTACAAGATGCGAAAATGGAAAATTGTAGACCTACATATACTCCAATGGATGTAAATCATAAGTTGCATATGGAAGATGGAGCTGGAAAAGTTGATGTAACTAGTTATCAACAATTGGTTGAAAAATTGATATATTTGACCATCACACGTCCAGACATTGCGTATGCTGTCAGCATAGTAAGTCGATTTATGCAATCACCATCAAAATATCATATGGATGCAGTGTATCATATATTACGATATCTGAAGACAACACCAGGATATGGGAGCTAATGGTCACACATATATTGAGATTTATATAGATGCAGATTGGGCAGGTTCCACTGAAGATAGAAAATCAACCACAGGTTATATAACATTGGTTGGAGGTAACATAGTCTCATGGAAGAGTAAGAAACAATCAGTTGTGGCTAGATCAAGAGTTGAGGCAGAATATAGAGCAATAGCATCAGGTATATGTGAAGGAAAGTGGTTACGATCTCTACTCATGGAAATGAACTTATTCGCAAGAAAAACTGATAGTAAGGCAGCGATACAGATAGCTTCAAATCCAGTGTATCATGAGTGAACAAAACATATTGAAATAGATTGTCATTTTATACGGGATAGTGTAAAGGCAAAAGAATTCCAGTTGGAACATGTACAATTAGGACATCAATGTGCAGATATGCTAACCAAAGCTATCAGTAAAAATCTACTTCAGAGATTAAGCATCAAGTTGGTGTCACTTCTATCTTTCACCCAACTTGAGGGAGAGTGTTGGAAGACGTCTTACACGTTTGACTACTCTGCTGAAATTAAGATTGTTACTTAGTTATATGTTAGTAATGTTTTTAAAGGTAGCTTTAAAATCAAGTCTCATTAATGGCATATTAGTAAATAAGCAGTTGTGATCTTAGTATTTAAAGGGTGAAAACCCTTAATCGTGTAAGGCTGCACAGTTACAGAAATAAAGAGAGATTTAGGGCGGCAACAGTGTAGGCTGACCCTCTTCATTTTCCTGCAAATTTCTTCTTGATGTTGGTGTGTGAATGCATGGAAAACACGCAAAATAACCATAGGTCATCATTCAGCTATTACAAAAAGTTAAAAATCATGTGTAAACAATAAATTAATCATATTAAAAAATCCTAAATATATCTTAATAATGAAATAATTAAGAAAGCAAAGTTGCTTGAATTAATTACCTAGTGCATATGCTTTCCTCGAACTTATAGCTAATTCTAGTCCAAAACCACACCCCCCGCTTCGATAATTATGAGTTGCTTACTGATTTGTTGTTGTTCTTCCTTACTTCATATAAATGTAGCTATAACTTGAAACAAACCACCTTTAATCTCAACATTAGATTTTATCTCATCATAATAATAATACAACCCTAGATTCATATACAGTGCAACAACATGTAATGGCTTATGCATTTGTCTGTCCCATCTTTTGTCTATGATCTCCCAAATAAAAGCATACTGCTCTTCTTTGTTTTTCATATTAACCTATAAAATAAGAAGTTAAATGTTATTATAAGATCTTAAGAAGTAAAGATTAACAAATAAGTTAATAACACATAAAATTGAAATATTTATGTACCTTTATTTGTTCCTTTACACAATCCATCTTCTGATGAATGTAGCCCATGGCTATTTTTTTATCATTGTCGACCATACGTAAAACATCTACCAAAGGACCCATTGCTCTAAGTGAAAAACTAATGCCCTTCCAATATCTAAGTTGCAAAATTGTTGCCTTAGATTGCTTTCCTTCAATACTATTTGATAAAAGGCATTTTTCCCATTGTTCGGAAGTAATCGTCGACCTTAGAGTTTCTTTTGACTGCCACAAGTTATCCAAAGTTAAGAATCTAGTAGCAAAACGGGTCACAGCCGGTCTATTAATGTCTTTTCCTCCTGTAAAATGTCTCATTATATGCAATATTTGTCCATGAGTATACAAAAATGTCACTAGCTTCTTTGTCTTGTTTAAGATGTCTTTTAATTTTTTTGTCTCTCCATTATCTTCAAGCATCAAATCTATACAGTGTGCAAAATATGGTATCCAAAACAAATGATTAAATTCAACCATCAACATTCTACCGGCTGCAACATAATTTGCTGCATTATCTGTGACCACCTGCACAACATTCTTCTCTCCAACCTTTAAGATTACTTCTTTTAACAATGTATACAATTTATTTGCATTCTTTACTTCATGAGATGCATCAATGGACTTAAGAAATACTGTACCTTGAAGACAATACAGTAAAAAAATTATTAGTGTTCTATGTTTTCTATCCGTCCATCCGGCTGACATAATAGAACATCCATATGTAGCCTAATGCTTTCTAAATCCATTTGTAAACTCTCTTACTCTTTCCACTTTCTTCTCCAAGAATGTTTCCCTTACTTCATGGTATGATAGAGCCTTCATTCCAAGTCCAAACTGCCCTATATCACTAACCATCGCTTGAAAGCTAGGGGATCTGACAACATTGAAAGGGATTTCATTATGATACATCCACTTGTTAATGGATATGCATACTCGTTCTTTTTCTTCTTTCTTATATCGATTTTCTAATGTAGCTTGTCGTAGTGAGTCTGGCGATGAACGCACAAATGAATCCATGGGTCCCTTCGAAAGCGGTGGTCGTGAGCCAAATGACGATGAAGATGATGATGCCTGTCACTATGTTACCTTCCATATTAGAAACTTCTCCTCCATATGAAAATGAAATCTTTTCGGCCTTAACAAGCATGTTCACATAATCATAAATTGTTTTTTTTTATTTCTTCAGTTGCATTCTTGCAAGCTGTCACATTTTCGCTTCTTCCCATTAAATGGTCATTGTATCTTGTTATTCCACTAATAAAAATATGGCCACATAATGTACAAAATACTGACATATTATCCGTATTACATTTTGTTAAACCCCAATTCCATCTTGGATCCTTAGATGCTGGGGGTTTTGTAGTTGTATGCTGGATTAGAAAACCGAATACCAATTGCATTACTAGTGCCTGTGCCACAACTACCACTGCCACATCTACTGCTACAACATGCAGCTGCACTTGATGATGATTCCATATTCACTATAAAAAAAATGAATACCTATTCAGTTAGCTAGCAACAACACAAAACTAGGCAGCCATTTAGGCATTCCGGGTCGTCTAAATATTTTTTTGTGTATTTCTACTTAAATAATTCTTTAGTTTTGTATGTCATTTTTGTGGTGCAAACAAAGTGTCACATTATTCTTTGAATCATTTATGCAATATGCCGCTTTCATCGAGATATTGCAGCTTTTGTCTTAATGTTGCATCTTTCATGATTTTCTTTCATGCAACAAGAACGTGTTGCTGCAAAGCCAAAGTTCAACCCTTCCCAGGTGCAGGGAGGTGCTTGGATGGGAAACCTTTGAAGTCTCCCGCTTCTAACTACTTGCCTGCTGGAAATCCTCCATCATCTTCTAATAATCAGCAACAGGCAAGCGCAATCCGTGATCATTCTTCACGCGCACATACACACAATCACAGAGAGAGACATAATAAGAGAGAGATATAGATGGCGGAACCGTACTGCCGGGACTAAAAGAAGCACGCGGAGGTTCACTGTGGAGTGCGGTCTGGTGCTGGAGGCTCGCTGCATCGACGAGACCTCGGAGTGGCGAACCTTTGCTAATGAGTCCTAGAGAGTGAGAGGCGTGCGAGAGGGAGAAGCGGGACAAGGGGACAAATCAGGGTTTCGTCCCCTTTTATATTATTTGGATCGAGTTGATCTAGATCCACTTGACCCGAACCATTTTATATGTCTGCTAACAACGATATAGCGGGCTGCTATAGCGGCTCTGGCTGGTCACCCGCTAAGAGTTGTCCGCTATAACATTTTTAGACCCGCTAAAACGCTATAGTGCGCTATTGATAACATAGATGCTGTGGATAAGGCCAATTTAGAAATGCTAACAAACCTTGGCTGCAAGCGATCATTTCTAAAGAAGGTTTGGAAGATAATTGATGCACATTATATGCCCATATTTCTTATTGCAAAATCTCTAAGGTTTGGGCAATCACTTTCAAACATATTTTACCAAATATTTGTAAAAAAAGGCAAACATTAGGGACTTAATCCACAATAATATAAGATTTAAGAAATTTAAATACAAAGATAAACAATTTACCTTTGCGCATATTAGTGCGGTTGCGAATTGCTACAAGCAAAACCATTAAGTGAATAGCATTATCATAGATTTTCATCTCTCGATGTATAGCATAGTCCCTACTCTCATCAGGGACTAATTTGTCTATACAATCAATGATGTCTCAATTAACCTCACCATCCCTTTTGAAGCTTGCTGAGTACGTGAATATTGGGTTTAGATAATATGTTGTTGCAGGATCAGGCTAATGCAATTGTTTGTTCTATTTACAAAAAAGAAATAGAAAGTTGAATTGCCTCAAGTTGACCACTATGTGTAGTGTTACGAGAAAAAAATGAATGTATGCCAGAAGAAGGTCTTTCTCTACTCCTTCCTCTTCTATCACTTCCACTTGTAATATCTTCAAGAACCATCTTTTCCCTGGTTCATCGTCGAGAACTACTACTACCAATATCTTTTCTAGCATTCGAAGGAATACAATCAGTCAATCGAATAACATCATCATCCTCTTCCTCAAACATCCCTAAATCATCTGTTTGTTGTCTCCTCTCATGTATGTTCTAAATCATTTGAAGACATTGTCATTTAATGGTTTCTACATTGTCATTTAATGTTTTTTGGCAAACTTCTTACTTTGCTCATGGAAGAAACAACTTCTTTCGTAGTCCATGCTAGGTGGCGTTTTAATCGTGAAATTCTATTACTAACCACCTTTTCACAAAACAAACATTTGATCTTCAATCTGGAACCCTCAACTGTTGTACCTCACTGCCATGTTGAATCATCAAATCGAGATTGGGAGTCCCTAACACCCCTTCCTGTCATCTCAAATTCTCAATTGAGCAATTCAATTGAGTAAAAAACATAAAAATAAAAGCAATTAATAAATCCCCAATCTTCATATAACACTCAAATAGAGTGTGTCCCACTTCATGAATGCAATAAAAATAATACTCACGCATTTCATAACGCCATATTTTGTCATTAAAAAAATACGAATAACACCAAAAAAATAACAAATAAAAAAAATCTCTAAAAAATGCAAAAGGTATACCACAATTCAAGTTGGTGGTCTTTCACGAACGTCGTAGAACACTTTCTTTTGAGTTTGCAACACCAACGACGGGGCAGAGTGATTTGAGAAATTGTGAACACATGCGAAGAGAATTCAGAAACCCGCAAAACTATGGGTTTCTGTTCGGCTAGGGGTCATACTATACAGGCGATATGACACGATAAGTTTGGTAGTGCGATACAGTTGCCTGTATCGTATCGTGGCATCCCACGATACATATGCACCGTATCGTGGGACACTGATTAGTACGGTGGTGAATGACTATAGGCAAGCTCAAGAATTATCGTAGATCTCCATCTCTTGTTGTATAGCATATGCTCTCCTTTTATCAGGGACCAATATGTTTATGCAATCAATGATACTTTTATTAACCTCTATATCTTTTTTTAATGTTGTAGAATACCTAAATGTTGGATTTCGGTAGTCAGCAGTGTCTGAATAGGTTGATGTAACTGTTTGTTTAATCTATTATCAATAATCCTCCACACGGATACATAATCACTCTTTTTTCATTAAAATTGTTCCTAATAGTCTCTATAGTTCTATCCATGACTTTATAAAGATAACCCATATATAGCTTCTCTTCACTCTCAGTTCTCTTCACTGTCAGTTAATCTCAAAACCATGTGATTTTTAATAACCTAATACTAAGTTCCAAAATGTATCCTAAAGACCGCCTTTGTTTCTCTTATTTTGAGACAAATTTACACGTTACCACCCATCCGAGGTAAACATTCTCTTCAAGGTTTGCTCTTATTTAACAACGCTCTATACTAACAAAAAATTAGTTGTAAACCAAGTAGTAGTCATATGAAAGAGTTTTGCACCATCAATATATATCTTCATCATAAATGCATGGTTACAAATAAATTTAGTAATATCTTGACATTATCTATAATTAATTGAATTATATTTTCACATCTAACCTCTAATATTACCTTATCAAATTCTTGCTTTGTAATCTTTATTGAATGACACTCCTTTGACATGTCCAGTGATCTAAAAAATAAAAGTCCTTTAGAACAATATAAAACTCCGCCTATGTAAGGAATCACCCTTTCATAGCCGGTCCCAAGCCCGGAAAAAGGAGGAGGGTTGTGTTAGGCTTCTGACAGCTAGCGTAAAACTTTGTCGGACTTAACATGGATTCTATAAAAAAAACAAAGAATCCATGTAGTTGACCCCATCTAGTATGAGAAAAGGCTTAGTTGTAGTAGCTTTAGAACAATATAAATAAAAGTTTAATAAAGTCCTTCCTCCCCTATCTGGTAATTGATTTACGATGATAATGCATCCTGTTTATCTCTCTCTTAAAGTCAAACAATACTCTTGCACTTTAAGAACTGTTTTATCCAATAATTTTCTTCTCAAAAGACATCTTATATCTTGGACTAATATTAACAATGACATTCACTATTACTTTAAAATGAAAGGAATTTATCGCATTAAATGAAATGTATGCATTAGATATGCTATCACCCTCTTTAAGAAGCCATTACTTGACTACATCCTCTACCTCTTCCTCTTCTACGACTATAAACTTTCTTTTCCTTGGTTGGTTGAGAACTACTACTATCAACCTCTCTCCAAACATTACAAGAGATGTTATCACCACCGTCAAATTCAACATCCTCTTCGTATCTTCTTTTCTTTATCTCTTTTCAATGATACTCTCAATCACATGTAGATATTGTCATTTAAGGGCTTTTGGGACTCTCCTAACTCTGCTCTTGTAAGAAGCAACCTCTTTCGTAATAATTCCTAGTCCCTAGTTGATGTTTCAATTGGGAAACTCTATCACTTGTTATTCTAAAAAGATTACATTTTATTTTCAATTTGCTTTCATGAATTGAAGTGCCCACAGGTCATCATACTGAGACCGAGATTGAGACCGTGCAACACCTCTTTCTGCAATCTTAATTTAACTTCTTAATTCTTAATAAATCTGAAAATAAAAACACTTCATTCATTGTCATACACTTCATAAATCTTTAATTTCCATTTCATAAATCACCAAAACGTTCAAAGAGTGTCTCCCACTTCATATATTATCACAAATTCATGAAAAAGATACCCACTCACTTTATATATTCTCATTCAAAAAAATAACACAAGCAGAGAAAAAATGAATATAAAAAAACCATCGGAGGTTTGACCATCGGAGATGCTTCTTCCTAGTCAGAAGTGGACGACAAAATGGTGAAACACTTAAATAGGAACCAAAAATCCACATAAATGTGGGATTTTTGCACGAGTGGGGGAGGGGGTTGTAACTTAAAGGGCATATGACATGTTGCATGCCGATACACTATATCTTGCGATACAACACAATGTACGATACAGAACAATCCATATAACACTGAGTTTGTTAGATTAGATTGGATCATACATAAGCAAGTACATCTATTACATTAGTTCACGTATATTTTGAGCAATTAGTTGCTTACATTGCTTAAATTCTCGTTGGAATAGTTTGCTTACATGTGTACATTTGTTTCTTTGTTTTGTAAATGTTGATGGCTTGTTTAAGTTGATAACTGAAAATGCCTTTGTTAGTGTAGAAGTACTATTTGTTGGTGTAGAATTTATTGTTTAGATTTACTTGTATTTACGGTTTAGATTGATTTACATATGTATGTGTGGGATATATTTTCTGCTATTTTTTAGAATTAAATTATTTTTACTTTTTTAAATATTAGTGTATTGCTAAATCTGCTATATCCTCACTACAGCTATATACCCGCTATTGACAACATAGCCCATACTACATTCATTGAGTCACCAGTCACCACTTCCTACCAGCTTATTTGGGGCTCCATTTTCTTTTGTTTGTGGTCTCTCCTTCATAACTACTGTTTATTGATAAAGTAGTTTTAATATTTATATTAGATCAAACAAATTGAAACAGAAGAAATTTCAATTAAAAGTATCGTTTGTACTTTGCACCTAAGGACATTTTTATGCACTTAAGGACATTATGCATTTAGCACTACCTCTCTCTCTCTATATGTATATTTGTGAGAACTAATCCATTTTATATCATTGATATTCTTGTTTTCAAATATTTAGTTCCATTGGATCTTTAAGATGATTTGTTTGT
The DNA here is from genome assembly GCA_036023115.1 of Brasenia schreberi. NCBI lineage: Eukaryota > Viridiplantae > Streptophyta > Magnoliopsida > Nymphaeales > Cabombaceae > Brasenia > Brasenia schreberi. The sequence goes on along the minus strand of JAYKKT010000074.1, from coordinate 17,995,043 downwards.
TTGAGTTTTTGGGCATTATTGTTGTCATTTATTTGAATTTCAGGCATGGCAGTGTGCTAGTGGGAAGGAATTTGCTTGGAACCTTCTGTCATTATTCACAACTTCTGGAATGTTGTTCCTGGAAGTAAGTTTGCTGGCTTTCTTACTCCAAGGGAACCAATTTAATGGATTGGAAGCTCTGATGCGTACACTGGTCATATCGGGAACCATAGTGTTTGTGGATTTTTTTCTGAAGGTAATCTTTCATTTTCCCATTGTAGTCAAATTTTGTGCAAAGAAACTTGAAATTCAGAGGAGAAATTGTTGCTTGTAGGCGGTAACCAGGATTCTCCATTTCCTTCTTATGTTGGTCCATGGATTATACCTTCTTTTCAATTTTTGGCATTTCTCTTTGAAGAACTGCAATGATTCTTTTGCCATCTGAATTTGCTTCCAGAAAAGGAATAACTTTTAGTTTTTGTGCTGTCAAATCTTCTCGTTATTCAACAGTTCAAATTTTTGAATGGGATGGTAGTTTCGACGAAGTGTATACGCATTTATTGGTGGGTCTTCAAAATGATGTCAGACATGTTGTCAACCAAGGCTAACAATTTCCATATCATTTGTTTATCAAAGAATATCTTCAAAGAATATGGAAGTTGAGATTTTCCATTTTTCGTGTCCAATATGGAAGTTTGAGAACAGGTGCTTATTATCTTATTGTTACTTTGTTAGCACCTCATTCGATAATGTTCCATCTAAACTGGCATATTCTTCTGCTCATTTAGCCTACTGCCTAAGCTTGCTGCTCTTTGTGGATCATGTGTGGCAGTATCTTTCTACATAGTGGATGGTGGTCTTGCACATGCTCCTTCAATTGCTGATTCAACTTCTTTTCTCCTCTAGGCAATCTACATATTTGGTTTTGGGGTTCCCTTATTTGGGGACAATCAGAATGAGGAAGACGATCATAAGTGGGTTCTATGGGTCTTTCATCGGCTACTTCTTACTTCACTCTATGCCATAGTATTTTTCATGCACCATACAAAATGGAGAGACAGGTTACCAGGTAAACACAGTGACTTTATGTTCCTTGCTCATTTCAACCTTATTTCGTATCATGATTCTGGAATTGGCTTAACAACATGGCAAAGTGGACAGAAAGTTGTTATGGAATATGGGTTTAGTTTCACGTAGTCAAAGCCACCATACAGTTAATATTTGTACGTTGATCTTAGACAATTTGTCTTCAAGAAAGTTGCTAGAAACTTTGGGACTCGAATTTGGACAAATCTCTGAATAATTGGCTGCTAGTTGGTAGTGAACTTGCTATCTTTTGGGTTCCTTATTCGTTTGGATTGGGTCATCTTGTGCTCTTGTTGTATCCATCCCATTGGATTGTCATCTGATGATTGCTGACTTACTGCTTCTGCTCTAGTTTAACTGTCTCCTTTTATTTTGCACAGCGAGGCCTGCATTTTACAACTATACTGCTGCCATGCTGTTTCTTAATGCCACGGCACTTTTTGCTTGTGCGCTTATGGGTATTGGTGCTGGGTTCGGCTTCTGGTATCTTTCTTTCTCCCATTCCATCTAATATTGTTGCAAGCCTATGTCACGTAGACACTTCTAATGTAGTTCTACTCCTGTGTCAGGCACTACAACGCTTCACCCCCATATTTTTTCCGACTCAGCATTGTCTATTTTATATGCTTAGTATTTATTCATTAAGAGGTTACATGATTTTTGATTGATTATTACTTTCTTAGTGAATTAACTTATTAAAATGGTAATTTGGAATGGTTCACATATTAATATTATTTGACTGTCATCAAAAGTTTTATGAGGTATTGTCAAGTATAACATTTATAAATTATACTTGTATATAACAGTGTCCCTACACCCATAATTTTAAAAAATGTTGTGTCCAGCACCTGCAACCGCATTTGTGTCTATGCTTGCACTCACCCTTGTAACATAGAACCATCTGATGTTATCTGTTAGATAGCCTGAAATTGTTGGTCTATTGCCACATCACGGAGATTAATTCTTCAGTTAGATGCTTGCTAAAAGACATTTTGCTATGATGCAGGCTCTATGGCCTCACCATCTTCATTTACCATGCACTTTATCTCCCTCTCATCTACTCTACTTTTCTATCAGATTTCTTCTTGGTAAGTGCCAGGGTATTCCTTCATTACTAACACTAGGTACAACCACTATCCTTGAATGTGAAATCTTCATGTTGTGTCATGATAGGAGGAAGATCTTCATTTGGAGAATGCCTATTATTCAGAGATGAAGGATGCTGGGTTTTTTTATGGTGATTGGGATTGATCACATGGTAAACCATGCATGCTTTTACTACCTGTAAAAATTATGACGAATTTTTGAACTGGTTTCTTCTCTGAGTCTGTAAGATAAGAAAATTGTAATCTAGACTGTGGAATCATGTTAGGCAAGTTCCGAAGGACTACATCCTTCAGAAACATTTGGCATAACAGATATATATATATATATATATATATATATATATATATATATATATATATATATATATATATATATATATATATATATATAGAGAGAGAGAGAGAGAGAGAGAGAGAGAGAGAGAGAGAGAGAGAGAGAGAGAGAGAGAGAGAGAGAGAGAGAGAATCTTTTAGATATAGCGGGAAAACAGCGAATCAGGAAACCTGGCACCGAAAGGATTTCCAGAAAAAGGAATTGCAGGATCTCAATGATGACAAAAGTCCTCTATGTGGTGTGTATCCACGTGTGTGCTATTAGTAAATGATGCTTGCTTGTTGAGTCAGGCACTATGGAGGACAAGGTCTCCAGTAATCAAATATTCCTTGTTCTTATGAGCCCTTATTTATACCTTGACATAGTGCCATGAAGTTAAGAATGTTTGCTTATATGCTCTTTCTCTAGAGGATAATAGGCCTGCTGATGTTACTTTTGCCTCTTTTGATGTTTTCTTTGCCAAGGACTTTTCTTTGGGGAACCACCTCGCCTACAACGTGGGTGAGCGAAATAGCATGCAATCATTTTTCACATACTTAGAGTGCCAAATATCATGCAATCATTATTCACATCGGAACAAATTAGGCGTTGTGTCCTTGCCCCAACAGCAAATTAGATGGTTGTTGGGGGACATTTTGAGTTTTATTTCATCTTTCATTTATTAGGCGTCGGATTTTTATAACATGGATTACAAAAATTATGAGCATTGCTTTGGGGCGTCCTTGCCTAGCAACGTGCTGCAGAGTCCGAATGCAGTAATAAGTAAGCAAGGGCCATTACATTTTCGCTCGAATGTAGTGAATCAATTGTAGAGAGAGTTCTCACATCATGAACGGATTTGGGTAAAGAAGTTAGTCTTACTACATTGTCGCTCGAATGTAGTGAATAATTTTTAGAGAGGGTCTTCGCATTTTGATTATAAATGGATGCATAGGGTAAGGAAGCTAGTCTTAGATAATAAGATTCGTATTGGTTATTGGAATATCAGAACTTTATCTGGTAAGCTAATGGAGGTGGTAGATATTATGATTCGGAGAAAGATTCATATTCTATGTTTACAAGAGACAAAATGGGTTAGAGAAAAAGCAAAGGAAATAGGATATAGGGTTTAAATTATGGTACTTAGGTAAAGAAAAGGCTCAAAACGGAGTTGGTATTATCATAAATAAAGATTTAAGGGATAGTTTAGTAGACAAACATCGATATGGTGACCGAATCATGACGTTGAAATTAGTATTAGGAGCAGAGGTTTTGAATATAGTTTGTGCCTACGCACCCCAAGTAGGACTAGAAGATAGTAGAAAGACAACTTTTTGGGAAGAGTTAGATAAGGTTATTCAAAAGATTCCACAAATTAGGAGGAGGCTTAAATGGACATGTCGGTAAAGAGGCATTAGGATATCAAGGGATTCATGGAAACTTTGGTTTTGGGGATATAAATGAGGAAGGTAGGGAGATTTTAAATTTTGCTATGGCACTTGATCTCTTTATAGTCAATACAATCTTCAAAAAATGAGATGAACATTTAATTACTTATAAGAATTGCTTATCACAAACACAAATTGATTACTTTATTTGTAGAAAAAATGATAGAGCGTGTTGTAAAGATTGCAAGGTAATTCCAGGAGAAGGCTTAACTACCCAACATCAACTTTTAGTTGTGAATTTACAAATAAAAAAATGGACAAAGAAGAAAAGAGTGCATCGAGCTATTCAGACTAAATGGTGGAACTTTAAAGTGAGAAAGAAGATATTTTTAAACAGAAAGTCCTTCAAGGAGATGTTTGGAATTATGTTGGTACACCCTGTGATGTGGAACAATATAACTATACATATTAGGAAAATGGCGAAAGATGTGTTAGGTGTATCTAAGGGAGGTGTACCGGCACAAAAAAAAAGCTTGGTGGTGGAGTGAAGTAGTACAAAATAAAATCAAGGCAAAGAGAACATGTTACAAATTACATTATGGTAAGAAAACTAGTGAAACTTTAAAGACTTATAAGAAAGCAAAGAAGGAAGCGAAAAAGGCCGTGAGTGAAGCAAAAGCTAAAATTTGGGAGGATTTATATAAAAAACTCAACTCAAAAGAGGGTGAAAGATATATTTTTAGAATAGCTAGGGCTAGATGTAAGAAAACTAAAGATCTTACTTATGTTAAATGCATCAAAGACGAGGATGAAAAAATTCTAGTGGCAAATGATGATATAAGAAATAGGTGAAAAAACTATCTTTATAAGTTTTTTAATGAAAATAAAGATGTTAGTATTAACTTAGAAGAGTTAGCCAAATCAAAAAAGTATATAAACTACAATTTCTACCGGCGAATGAAGTCAGAGGCTCTTAAACATATGAAGGGTGGTAAATCGGTAGGACCATATAATATTCCTATAGAAGTTTGGAAAATACTAGGAGAAATAGGAATCACTTGGCTCACAAGACTATTTAATGAAATATGAAAAAACCAAAAGATGCCCGAGGAATGGAGAGCAAGTACACTTATACCCATATATAAGAATAAGGGAGACATTCAAAATTGTGCGAATTATCGACGTATCAAGTTAATGAGCCATACTATGAAATTGTGGGAAATAATTATTGAACATAGGTTAAGACAAGTATCAAGTACAACAGAGAACCAATTTGGAATCATGCCAGACAGATCTACTGTTGAAGCGATTCACCTTTTGAGACGTCTTATTGAACATTTTAGAGCAAAAAAGAAAGACCTTCACATGATATTTATTGATCTAGAAAAAGCTTATGATAGGGTACCGAGGGAGGTCCTTTGGAGAACTTTGGAAAAAAGAGGTATCCCATTGACATACATTAACCTTATAAGAGACATGTATGAGGACTCATGAAGGAATGACAGACTTCTTTGAAGTTAATATTGGGTTACATCAAGGATCAACTTTAAGTCCATACTTATTTATAATGGAGATTGATGAGTTAAAACATATTCAAGATGAAGTACCTTGGTGTATGTTGTTTGGAGATGACATTGTATTAATGGAAAATTGGAATTATGGAGAGAAACATTAGAAAGCAAAGGCCTCCGACTTAGTAGAACAAAGACATAATATATGGAATGTAAGTTTGATCATTTGGTTACCTTAGAGGACATAAAAAATTAAAATTGGCACACATTGTAGCCTCTCAAAGGAAAGTTTTAAATACCTAGGGTCAATTTTTTAGAGTGATGGAAGAATTGATAGAGATGTTACACATAGAATTAATGGTGGTTGGTTAAAATGGAGAGGAGCATCAGGTATTCTTTGTGATAAGAAGATACCATTAAAGTTAAAAGGTAAATATTATAGAGCAACAATTAGGCCGGCCATGTTTTATGGCTCTGAGTGTTGGGTAGTTAATCATCAACATGTACAAAACATGTCTGTGACAGAAATGAAGATGTTGAGATGGATGAGTGGTCATACAAGAAAAGACCGTATACATAATGAGGTTGTTAGAAACAAATTAAGAGTGGCACCAATAGAGGATAAAATGAGAGAATATCGTTTACGATGGTTTGGACATATAAAAAGAAGATCAAAAGAATAACCTTTAAGAAGGTATAAAAAACTAAATTTGAAAAGTATTAAAAGAGCTAGAGGACGACCACAAAAGTGTTGGAAAGAAACAATAAAGAATGATCTAGCTTATTATGAGTTAACTGCTAACATGGCACACAATAGATATGTGGAAACAAAGAATCCATGTAGCCGACCCCGTCTAGTATGGGAAAAGGCTTAGTTGTTGTTGTTATTTATTCAGTTCATCCATGACGATTACTTGCCTGTAAGCATTGAAGCCATAGTTTTGTAGCAGGATGAAGAAAATTGGGCACAGCGTCCTTATGAAGTCGGTAATAGCCACAGATGCGACAATTGATGCTCTCCGTTGCTGATCGGTGCATATCCAAAAGTTCTCTGTATTATGAGTCATAAGTACCTGGTCAATCAGCGAAGGACAATGATCTTCTTTGCTATAATATAATCTATATGTATACGAGTACCAGCTACATACAAGTGCTCAACACAATGGGTGCAGGCCTATTTTATATTCCCATTTTTCATTTTGTCCGAGACTTGAGTGCTGAAATCCTGGTTGCTGAAATTGGTACCGTGAAACCTGATTAGTTTTAGTAGGTGGGCATTCACATAATGCTTTAGAACATGAAAAAGAAGCATCGGAAATGTATATTTAAGTTTATTATATTTTCTTTGATTGGATTCCGTATAGAAACACCTTGACATGCGACCGCTATTGCCAGCACACAAATTGAGAAAAGTGTGCCAAGTAAAGCTGGGGTTAGGCAGACACCCTACCAGGTGCACGGTTGAACTCCCAACATTTTCTTTCAGAAAGCCAACCCTGTAGCCAGTGATTTATTGCTTGAAGAGAGCAACTTTTAGGGGATTACTATGTGCACAATCCCTTTACTATCTATACATTCTTTTTTAAAAAATATTAAAATTATTCCTTCTTACCTTCTCTTTCTCACACTCGATTTCATCCTTTCTTTTCTTCTATGCAATTCTAGAAAGGGCTTGTATTGTTGGATCTTTTTACTTCGGTAGCAAGTTTTTTACATTAAATGCAGCAGAGGTCCGTTTTTCTAACGAGAGGCATGTTTCATTCGTGTCTTTCCAATGAGAAAGATGCACTCTAGTCGCATCTAACGAGAGAGATTTGGTTGAGACTTGTCTTCCTTTTCTCATTGAGAATTTGATCTCATTTTTTTATTTTGATTTCTGTTGAAAAATGAAATCAATATATCAAAGCAATGAAATATCTCATCAAACCACTAAAACCTTCTTTGAATAGTTTTTTTCTTTTCTTTTTAGTTTTTATTAGATTTTAAATATTGTGAGATGATGAATGGTTCAATATCATACATTAGATCGAACTTTAAGTTATGGGTCACCATAAAAATGACATGAGAGTCAACAATGAAAGAGAACCTACAAAAGAAGAGACAGGAGAGAGAGATTCATACATCAGAAGTATCATGGTAATTTTTTAGAAAGAGAAGGAAGATTCAAATAGCAAAAGTATCTAGATAATTTTTGAATTTTAAAAAGGATAAAATCAGAATGATAATTAAAAAAGGGTGTATGCATGAGACATGGTAGACTTGCGACAGATTGGCAAGTTGCTTGCCATACTTTACCGCGTCCGTAATGCCATGGACAATCATTTACCCCACTATACATATATTGAAACCGGTCCTGGTTAGGGATTAAGGTTTAGAGATCTGTGTCTGGCAAGTCACACAGGATATCTTTCCAATTAGGCGTTGGAAATTTCCCACTTCCGCCTTCATCTGAATTGATAGTGATAATTGAACCGTTCAATGCACACCTTGAACTGGATTAGGTGCACACATTTATCAGTTATTCAAGTTCCTATCTTCTCGGCTTGTGCCAAATCTCAAATTTGGAAAGCCATCGGAACCAGTTAGGTGGGTATTCATTTAAGTCAAAATGGTTGACCGTTCTGATTTTATAGGAAGAAATGCAGAAACATTTTAATGAGCTAGACTCTTATTCTTCTGACAAATCATATATTAAAATTCGGCTATAACTGTCTGAAGAAGTAGGGTCATACTGATCATACAAGGCGATCCATAATGCACAAGATTGCATACGTTGAGACTTGTGAGATATTTTTGAAATGTCATTCTTAAAATTTATACAAATGATAACACAGTCAAAGCATATAGTGTCAACTTTCTTAATAAACTTATCACAAAGCTCCACGAATTTGTAGTGACGCCAATCAATCAGTATGACTGGACCATGCATCAACTTTATACATCACAGCTTTTCTAAGATTTAGGTCTGAGAAAATATATATTGTCCAACCTCGAGTTGATAGTGAGACAACGAGCTCATGCACCCTCATGGACAAAGAAAAAGCTGAAGCCAATGGTTGATCTTCTTTCCTTTAAGATTTTAATTTTGAGAAACTCATTCACCCTGCATGATAGCAAAGACTGTTTGCACCATGCAACTCAGAAATCCAGCTAGTAGGCACTAATATTTGACAATCAACAAATCTTACTCTGACTTCAACTGCAACTACATATAACTCGTCTCTGTGTCTCCACTATAATCTATAGACGGGAGTATCCAAATGGGCCCTATAGACGTTCGCGTTGGGCTTTGACCTCTGCTTTATTGGATCAACAGCTAGCAGTTTATCTGGTTAAATTTAAAAGATACGGTATCAGATGAGCATGGGTAATTAAAAAAAACCCATCAATATAACACATGCAATCCGTCCCTCAGATAACTAGAACAAAGGGAAAACTTGTGAACAAAGGAAGGGTACCTTTTTGATGTGCAAAGTCAACAATCAGTTTGGCAACAGCTTTGGGCTTCTCAATATGAGGAATATGACCACAATCTGGAATTATACTTAGACTTGACTTTCGCAGTTCCTGACGCAACATCTGTTACATAGAAGTCTCAAGGTTAACTACTGTTTTGCACCTCAAACATCTTCTATCAGTAGAACTTGGGTTAAGCCGTGCAAATGAAGATGATGCATTTCACAACATTAAAATTGTATTAGTTTTTTCAAGTTTTACAGCAAAATCGTACATAACGTTTAGACATCTCTAAGATAATTTTATGCCATCTCATGTCAGATACGATGTCATGGATGAAAGAAGTATGATCAAACATCTCACCACAGAAAATCAAAAACCTTTTCTACTTAACAAGGGTTCACCCACCAAGAAATTCCAAGGTTCCGAGCCACCCTCAACATCTACAAGATGTTGAAAGCGTAATCCCTCGGACTCCACTAAAGCCTTTGAGAATATGGTAGCCACCAACACACATTTCACGATACTTGTTTCTTTTCAAATTTTCAGATATCTGTAGGTGATTTGAACATGAACATGAACCCAGACAATGCCATGTTAAGTAGTCACATTGCGAGCCAAGTATGTGGGTGACTCCTTTCTGAAGTAATGTAATAACAATTACCGATGCAACTCACATATGCAAACTTGCGACTAATAATCCTGTCATCCTCCCCCCATACAATAAGCGTCTTCTGCTCTACCTGTCAAAGCAGCATAACTACCATTAGAACGGGCAACTGCACTCAAATACTGAACGGTTGATGTGAAATCAGTAATGCAAGTCCTCTGAGCATCGTCTTCACTTGTTTTACAGGCTACTTTTGAAACTTAAGATTAATTTCAGGACCCAATAAACTATCAAATCTGGCTTCAAGATGGGAAATTGAGTTCCTAAAAGGGGTTGGTTTGAATCTCCTTAGTCAAATCACCTCTTTTTCAACATTGTTGAGTGCCTTGCCATTCCTATAGCCACTCAACAGAGAAAAGGCTCATGATTTGACATGGAGTCATGAACCTCGTACAGGTACATTACCGGTGGGCATTATTAATTTGGAGTGGACCTTTATAAGCCTCTCGAAGTTCAAGTTGATCTGGCTGAGGCAAGTGGACTGCACCAGGTAGGGTCAGAGTTAGGAGAACACATCAACTAAAGACCTCTGGTAGACTTGCAAGTAGGTTGGAGCTCTATTTAAGTCTTAGGAATGGAATATATATATATATATATATATATATATATATATATATATATATATATATATTATCTGTTCATAAAAGACAGAAGAAAATGGTAAACATAAATAAAAAGATGTCTTTAGGATTCAAATCAAAGACATTACCAAAAGGGCATTGTAACCAACTAGGCTATGTAGGAACATCTAGTAAGAAGTGATATTTTAAGTATAATAACCTTAATTTAGAGAAAGTATATACAACCCGTTTCACATACGTTTTGTACCATGTCTCATACAGCCGTTTTCGTGGACCATAGGTCTTATATATGAAGTAATATGATACATTTGGCAAATTCATTATAAATAATTTGATAAACAAGAATAGTACTGCATCCAGCTCTACCTGTTTAATATGAGAAACAACGTTGTAGCCCCCGCTGAGCATGAAGTTAACAGTGGCATCTTCCCACCAAGGAAGTAAACAATGCAGGATGCCCACCTGATTCATGGACAGTTCATATAGTAGTGAGAAATTTTCTTCCTACAAAGCTTTATATATCGAACATGGAAAAGATCGTGGTTCCAAATTTCAACTGTGTTTAGGTCACGATGTCTATTTCTTTCTATATTCAACATGAAGCAAGTTGTAGTGGTTTTTGGAAAGGGCAGCAGCAGTGAGTGGTGATGTCAGCATGAGTCGTTGTGGTAGAAGGTGGTTTCGATAAATAACAAGAAAAACAAATAAATCTTTTAGAAATTTTGAATTTTACAACAAAACTTAAACTAGATTTCATGTTTAAAATAAAAAAGGATTAGATCTTCTACAAAAATGAAATAGTGAGTTATAAAAGATATAACTAAAAATATTGGTATTTATAAAGCCGCCCTTGGGGGGGGATTTGCGTATAATTGCAAATTTTAACTGTACCAAATTAGGTCTCAAAAAATCCATTGGTACACATTTAGCAATGTTTGTTAAGATAATAAATCATGATGGTGTCAGGATACATAAGACACGACACAACATAAGGGCATAGAAATTCTTACAGTTGTTCTGTCAATAATAGTCGAGAGTGAACTGTTGCCGTAAGTTCCTAAACTAGCAATCAGCCTCAGCGGCATGCTCTTCAATAAAGATACCTGAAGAAAATGTTATGTCATCAACACCAGTGCTCAGGAAGTTCTTGTTGCAGTGAGATATAACAGAGAGAAACATAAAACAGCACATATGATCACGCCAGCAGAGGGAAGCACTTGATGTTGTAATCGAACCACCAACTTTCCAAAATGCTAACTATGCAAAATAAACACCGGATCCAATATAAAGTATTTCAAAACAATGATTTCGACAAACAATTTATATTGGGTTTACCGTTTACTTAATTTCATGAATAGTTTCAGAAAAAAAGTTTACAAGTATAAAATTCAGCTTTTCTAGGATGTACAGGACAGCAAAACTTGAATCCAAGACAGAAAAATAAAACCAAACTAAAGAATCAACCATGAAACCAGTAAACAGCCAAACAAAACGTACCTAAGATTTAAACATATAACTTGCAAGAAATTTACTTTTCGCTAACTCAAATGTTAAACTTTTCAAAGAGGCACCCAACTTCTCAAGAAATTTGCACAAGCCACTGACCTGCTTTTAGGTTGCCTTTCTCTCTCAAATTATTTATGGCCCTTATGCATCCCTTAAAACTTAAAAGTAAAGGATATAAGGTAGTACTTAATCACAAGTAAAGAACAATGTTAAGTGTGTCATTTTGCTATAGTTACGTGAATGAAACAACATACATTTCTGCAACAAGTAGTTGCTGAAAGGCATTGAAACATAAGAAAATACACTACGAAAATAAGTACATCAAGCAATGAAACAGCAAGACTTGAAGACGGTAACAAATGATAAAGTACGCCAATGTTTCAAATGATCTAAAATATGAAATTGAGGAGTGAAAAATTCAGGGATACCCAACATTAGTATGCTAAGAGTTCTTATTATAAGCGACACAGTGAGGATAATATTACCAAAACCCATAAGGGCCTAGATATGGCTCTTAATCACAGAAATAGAGAAAAAGGAAAAGTATGTCATAGCTCATGGAAGTATAAACTAATGAGAAAAGGGACAGTGCATGATCATAGACATGAAATCATCCCAGCTCCTCTTGCAATGACACAAAATCATATGACAGACCATATGCACGAATCATCAGGAACGCCAATCTTGAGATAGAAGCAGGGATGTAGGACAGTATCAAGTCATTTTTGTATAAATCTAAAACTAGTATTGAAGACCATATAATTTAAGTGAGACATCTCACCCCAGCATAGGCCATAGATCTTGGTAGCCTCGAAAGATTGCCTGTACCTTCTGCATATACGCTTGCATCAATTAGGACCAGCTCTGAAACCTGTATATGTCAACATGAGTTTATTAGAGACATGGGGATCCATGTACCAAAAAAAGAGTTCTACCTTAACAGGCCCTTTAGAAAATTACACGAAATTAAACTTCTTTGATGGAAGCTTGTTTCTGTCTGTCTGTCTTCTCGAAGACTAATATCGATAAAAGAATATGCCAAGTACGTGTAGGTGTGTTTTTCACTTGGCATGCATGCATGCAGTGGTACATGTGAGTTTGTTAGGGATGGGTCTAGTGCATGGCCATGATATGGATGAATTTCACAATGCAGGGTAGGCAACTTGCGGACTATGCTCTGATTCAAATGATGGGACATCTCTCTTTGTACTTGCTTTTGTATATGTGCATGTGTGTGTAGTGTTAAATGTAATTTTACATTTTTTTGGTGTAATTTATGTATCTTATATATATATATATATATTATGATAGGACCAGAAGGCACCAGGACCAGGAGGCCACTGGTGCCAGGCCAGGCCAGTGCCAGCCCCAATGGCTAGTCCAACTAGCCGTTGGGAGCTGGCTTCTTGCTGGTCCCTTGTCCCCTCTCCTCTTACTCTCCTCTCCCATTCCCACTTCTATAAATTCCCCTCTAATGTAAATGTTCATGAAGCCTTTTTGTGGCTAAATAATATTGATTTTCGATTATGTTGTGCCTTTATTGTATATATTTTGTAGCCTTTGCTAAGGTTTTGTGATTGATATTTTGAGGTGATATTCATCAATCTTCCGCTGTTATATTGAAGAATCGACTTCATTACATGGTATAAGAGCCATTTACAGTCGTGAAAACATTATTCATCACCTCAAAAAGCGTACAAATCGTATTTGGTTTTATTGTAAGTTTACTACTTTAGATTCTTTTTCTCCTTCAAATATGAATGATAAAGGGGTTTAACTTTCATTTAACATCTTCAAACTACAAAACATAAGCCCAATCCATTGTTGTCCGACACGTATCGCTGGGCTCCACGATACGGGCGTATCGTATCGTACTTTAATATTAAAATAATACAAAAAATAATTAAAAAATCAATAAAAATTAGTAAAAATCCGAAAAAAATAAAAAAAAAATCACAAAAAATCTGGTAATTGCTTTAAATTCATATAATGTAAGTTTAGTACAGATTGAGCATTCAACATTTAACAATTGCATCCAAATTTACATATTTTGAATCCAAAAAATGAAATACAGTTACATTTTACAAATTGTAATCAGGATCATCAACTAAATAATCTTCATCTTCTCCTTGTTGCAGATCCTCATCATCATCATCAGCGACACCTTCTTCTTGGAAATCAAATTCTTCATCTCCTTGATGTTGTTGCGCTCCTTCCAAATTAATCCAGGCAATGTCTTCTTCAGTTAGGAGGGCATTTTCTTCAGTGTCTTTCATAACCCAATCTTCTAATATATCAAAATTATCCAAACTTATTGGATCGAACTGGATTTCTTGTCTATTTACTTTTTTTAATTGTCTACGACAAACAAAGATAAACAATTAGTAAATAATATTAACAATTGAAGATTGAAGTTAAACAATATTGAATTGAAAGTAATACAACATTATCTTTCACGAAGGCGCATGTTACAACGAATATAAACTAAATCATTTAGTCTTTTATGTTCCAACCTGTTGCGCTTCTTTGTATGGATGTGTTAAAAAACACTCCAATTTCTTTCACAACTTGCTGCACTAAAGGTTTGGCTTAAGACTCTCATTGCAAAATCTTTAAGGTTTGGGCAATCACTTCGAAACCTTTTCTACCAAACATCTGTAAAAAAAGACAAACATTAGAGACATAATCCACAATAATGTAAGATGCAACTTAAATATGAAAAATAAACAATTTACCTGGACGCATAGTAATGCGGTTGCGAATTACAACAGGCAAACCCATCAGGTGAAGAGCATTATCATATATCTCCATCTCTTGATATATAGCATCTGCTATACTCTCATCAGGGACTAATCTGTCGATACAATCAATGATGCCTCGATTAATCTGACCGTCCCTTTTGAAGCTTGTTGAGTACCTAAATGATGGGTTTAGATGATATGTTGCTGCATGAATAGGCTGATGCAATTGTTTATTCCATCTACTATCAATTATTTTCCACACGGTTATATAATCCCTCTTTTTTCCATTAAAGTTATTTCTAATTGCTTTGTTTATTCCATCTACTATCAATTATTTTCCACACGGTTATATAATCCCTCTTTTTTCTATTAAAGTTATTTCTAATTGCTTCTTTTGCCCTATCCATGGCTTCATAAAGATAGCACATAGATGGTTTCTCCTCGCTATCTGCCAATCTCAAAACCTTGACTACAGGAAAGGTAATTTTCAATAATCTAACACATGCATTCTAAAATGTACTTCTGAAAACTGTCTCTGCAATCTCATTCAACTTTCTGTTTCTTCTATTTTGAGGCAACTTTACAAATTGTTGCCACTCATCTGAGGAGAACATTCTCTTCAATGCTTGCTTCTGTCTCATAAATACTCTGTATAGATAAGAAGTTAGTTCCAAATCGAGTTACAGCTGTACAAAAAAGCTCTGCACCATCTGTATATCTCCTCATCATACATAGTACAAATGCATGGTTATAGATGAATTTGGTGATATCTTGGCAACACTCAGTTGCTGCCTTTATCTCATCCATCTCACCAATATCCTCAAGGATGAGATCTAAACAATGGGCTGCGCATGGTGTCTAATAGAAAGTCCCATAAGTATCAGCTAACTCCTTCCCGACTCTTTGTCGTTAGTTGCATTATCTGTAATCAATTGGACTACATTCTCTAGCCTAATCTCATGTATAGCCTTATCAAATTATTGTCGTAGGATCTCTGCAGTGCGCCTCTCTGACATATCTAGAGATCGCAAAAACATGAGTCCTTTAGGACAATATACAAGAAAGTTTAGCAATGTCCTTCCTCGCCTATCTATCCATTCATCTGCCATGATAGTGCATCCCGTTTCCTTCCACGACTGTCTCAAAGTCGAACAGTATTATTGCAATTCAATGACGGTATGATCTAATATCTTCCCTCTCAACTTCTGATAAGAAGGCATCCTTTATCCTGGACCAATGTTAGCAATTGCATCTGCCATTGCTTGAAAATAAAAACTGTTTGCTGTATTAAATGGAATGCATGTATCATAAAACCATATCCCACTGCAAGGTCTGCCTGATCATGCAGTTGTTCTGAAGCCATAGCAGCACGAATTTTAGGTTGAGTACCAGGTGTAGTAGAAGGAGGAAAGAACGAGTGTATGCTAAAAGAAGCTCTTCCTCTACTACTTGCTGAACTTTCTCTTCTACCACCACCAAAGTCTTCAGCAACCCTTTTTCTCCTGCTAGGTGCTCGTGAACTGCTACTACCAACCTCTGTTCTACCATCTAAAGAAAAACTATCAGTGAATCCAAATCCAGTGGCAGTAGCATCATCAGCTTTTTCAAATATCTCGAAATCATTCTTTTGTTGTCTCCTTTCATAATATACTCTCAATCATCTGCAGGTATTATCATTTAATACCTTTTGCCAAACTTCTAACTCTGCTTGTGCATGGAGCAACTTCTTTCCTGGTCCCTGCTAGGTAGTGTTTCAACCTTGAAATTCCACCACTAACCACCTTTTCACAAAATAAACATATGATCTTTAACCTAGAACCCTCCTCAACTGGTATACCCCACTGTCATGCCAGATCATCACACCGAGAATGAGAGTCTCTACCACCCCTTCCTGCCATCTGAATGGAGTACTTTAATTCAAACAAAAACCTGAAAATAAAAGCACTTCGTAAATCTCCAATCTTCAAATAACACTCAAATGGAGTATCTCCCACTTCATGAATGCAATAAAAATCGTATAAACACACTTAATAACTTCATATTTTGTTATTCAAAAAGAAAAATACAAAATAACACAAAAAAACAACAAATATAAAGGAAAAAAATAAAGAAAAATATTAAAAATATACCAAAATCCGAATTAGAAGGCTTGCACAGACACCGTAGAGCACGATTTTGGTGCTTTAAACACCAAGGAGGCGAAAAACAGCTCTTAGGGAGCTTAAAACACTCAAAGGGAGAGAGGAAACCCGTGAAAAACGCAGGTTTCCATTCGGCCGGGGACCCTTTATAAGGGTTTCTGGCCGTATCACACGTATCGTACGCACCGTATCATACGATACGGTGCGATATGGATAACACTGACCTAATCTATGAAAAATTATCTATATTTTAAAAAATTATGAGACTATATAAGTAGTTCGAAGATAAAACCCTCCATTAATACCACACTTGAGCAAGAAAAAAGAATATAAAGGTCATAAAATGATCTTATGAGTGCTCATGAACAATGTAAATGAGCATACTAGGAATACTTTAACCAATTTCACTAACGCTGAGGAAGTATTAGAATACTTAAAAAAATCTCATGTTCAAAGTGATGTTGATCATAGAATGGCATTAAGAGACAAATTGGTCTCACTTAAACAAGGAGCCAAAGGGGTAAATGAACTCTTTGGTGAATATTCCAATATTTGGATCAATTATAAGGCTATAAAAGAAATGTACATAATGTCTTAGTGAGAGACAATGTGAGGACAATGATGATTTTGTATATCAATTCCTAAAAAGTTTTTGAAAAGAATTTGAAGGCGTAAGATCATCCCTTATTTATCGAAAACCTTTTCTCACCAAAGAAGAGGTCATCACTGATCTTAAAATAGCGAAAACAAGAATGAATGAAACAAGACTTTAAAAAGATACCGCCGTAGCCGCATCAAGAGTTAGAGCAAATTTAAAAGCATATTGGCCTCCTCACTTCAAAAGTAAAGCATCAAGCGAGACTAGAAGAGAAATGTATCATTTTTATAGAGAGGTCTGCCATATAAGACCAAATTGGTGAAAATTGAAAACGAAGGTGGCTTTGGTAGAACAGGAAGCCTCTTCCTCTATTTTTACTCTTCAAGAAAAAGTAAAGATACTTAAGCACAAATGGAGGAGAAAGCAACGGTTGGTGCGATTTGCTCCTCTTCGACACAAGAAACTCAAGGTATGACTTCTTGATTCGGGAGCTTCTTTCCACAAGGAATAATACTGATTTTGATAAAGTTTATACCACGAATGGAGCAAAATTGAATGTTGATAAAATTGGTAACCTGCAAAATAAAAATTTTGAAATTTCCAAAATGAGTATTATTCCAAAATTAAATTTAAACTTGCTTTCATTATCTCAAATTTCATATAATAATTGTGTTATAACTTTTTCTTTCGTCGGATGCATTATACAGGATTGTCTTTCCAAAAAGGTGATTAGGCATGACCATAGACAGGCGGATTTTATGTCGTGGACTATTTACATAGCATAAGATATGTAAATATTTTGTGTAATGATGCCCTTCTATGACATAAGAGATTAGGACATCTTAATATTCAAAAATTGTATCAATGCCCTCTTGAAATAAAGGCTACTAAAAATTTTGCTTGCAAAGATTATGTTCTTGGCAAAATGCAATACCTTCCTTTTTTAAACAAAACAATTGTTACCACTAATCCTTTGAAATTATCCATTCAAATGTATGGGGACCTGCACCTGTTTAATCTAAAGGGAGAATTTCTTATTATATCATCTTCATAGATGACTTTACTAGGTATACATGGGTGTATCTTTTAAAAGCAAAATTTGATGTTTTCTAAATTTTTATTGTTTTTCATAAATCTTATGAAAAAATCAATTTAACTTTGAAATCAAGACCTTTAGAACCGACTCAAGAGGAGAGCTTATGCCTAATGAATTCAAAAATTACCTTAACAAGTTTGAAATTCTTCATCAAACTTCTTACACTAATACTCCCCAATAAAATGAAATTTCGGAACGAAAACATCGTCGTATTCTAGAAACAACTAGAACATTATTGCTATCTAACAGTGTTCCTAAACATTTTTGGGCAGAAACTATTATGACCCTTATTTATTTAATTAATCGTATGCCCTCTTCGATTTTACAAATCATATTTTCTGTATAAAAACTTTTTTAAATTCTCTCTGACTATTCTAGACTAAGAATTTTTAGATGTAGAAGTTTTGTCTATATTAACAAAGATGACAAGTTATCTTCTCATGCTATCAAATATGTTTTTTTAGTATGCAGGATAAATAAGAAAGGATATAGGTATTATGATTTTAAAAATGAAGCTCTATGTATACAGAGATGTTAAAGTTTTTTAGAATGAATATGTATTTAAGAATATAGATGATGACAAATCTATGGATGACTCTTCCTATTCATTTTTAAATGATATTTTAGGAAATGATGTGATCCATACGGAAAATAATCTAGATTTACACACATCTCCAAGATATCCTTTTGAACAACATTACTCTAGCAGAACTTATGTCACCCCACCATCCATGCCTAGAAGATACGATCGTGACTCTAGACCTCAAGCACTGTTTATCTCTTATGATAGTTTCTCAGCTAGACATAGAGCTTTTTTAACCACTATTTTAGATATACAGGAACCTAGATCTTTTAAAGAAGCTCAGACATCACAAGGATGGATTCATGCTATAAATGAAGAATTAGATGCTCTATATAGAGCCCAAACTTGGGACATTATTTCTAGACCACAAAACAAGAAAGCTACATGTTGTAGGTGGGCTTATAAGATTAAAACCAATGGTGATGGTTCTCTAGATCGTTATAAAGTTAGATTAGTTGTCAAAGGTTATTCACAAGAATATGGAATTGATCATGAAGAAATCTTTGCCCCTCTTGCTACAATGACAACCGTGATAACTCTTATAGTTGTTTGTGTTATTCAACAATGAAATATTTATCAATTAGATGTTAAAAATGTGTTTTTGAATGGTTAGTTAAAGGAAGAGGTATATATGAAACCTCCTCCTAGTCTTAATATTCCTAGCGCATAAAAAGAGCTTTGTATGGTCTTAATATTCCTAATAATCAAGTTTTATGCATAAAAAAAAGCTTTGTATGGTCTTAAATAAGCTTGATTTGATAAAATAATTGAATTCATAACATTGCATAGCTTTACTACTTGTTATATTGACACAACCCTCTTTATAAGAAAGTCCTCTACAAGTATTGTTATACTATTTACTCTACATATATGATATGATTATTATAGGTAGTAATGATTTCGAGATTATACACACCAAGCAAGAACTTGGTAAGATATTTAAGATGGATTGTGGACAACCTTTCTTTTTTTTTGGGTATTGAGGTAACTCATAATGTTTGAGGTTTCTTTTTATTATAAACTAAATTTGCTAATGATATTATTCTTAGATCAGAAATTACGGATGACAAAGTTGTTGAGACACCTGAGGTGATAAATGAGAAAATGCGACTTGTTGATGGAGAATCATTAAGTGGTCCTACTCCTTATTAACAGATGATCAGGGCACTCACTTATCTCATTATTATTTCAATTAAATACATATACTGATGCTAATTTGGGTGGTGATATAAATGAAAGGCACTCCATTATAGATTATTGTATTTTTTTTGGTAACCTCCTCCTAAAGATGCAAGAAACAATAAAAGATATCTCTTCTACTAAAGAAGAGTACCGTGCAATGACTAACACAACCACAAAAATGACTTGACTGAGACGCCTACTAGAAGACTTGGACATAATATTAGAAACCACTCCAATCATGTACTGCGACAATAAGAGTGCTATGTATATAGCCAACAACCACACATTTCATGAACGCACCGAACATATTGAGGTGGATTGTCATTATGTTCGTGAAGAGATCTTCAAGGCAATTTGACGCTACAGTTTGTCATAACAGAATATCAACTTGAAGATGTCTTCACCAAGTCACTACCAGCCCCACGATTTTAATTTTTGGTTAGCAAACTTTTGGTCATGGTACCATGAGTTTTAGGGAGTGTTAAATTTAACTTTACCTTTTTTGGTGTAATTTCTGTTTCTTTTATATATATATATATATATATTATGATAGGACCCGAAGGCACCAGGACCATTCGGGTCCTGTCCACACCAGGGCCAAGAGGCCGTTGGTGCCAAGCCACTAAGGCCAATGCCACTACTAAACGTTGGGAGCTGGCTTCTTGCTGGTCCCTTGGTGTCCCCTCTCTTCTTACTCACCTCTCTCATTCCTACTTCTATAAAGTCCCCTCTAATGTAAATGTTCATCAAGCCTTTTTGTGGCTAAATAATATTGATTTTCCATTACGTTAGCTTTGCTGTATATGCTTTATAGCCTTTTCTAAGGCTTTGTGATTGACATTTTGAGGTGATACATGTAGTTAATCAACTACAATACGAGGAAATGCATCTATCATCATCTACATGTAATCCATATCTACAGTTGATCACCTCAATAAACTCATCTTCAGAGATGCACTTAGAATAAATTGTGCAGGATAACAATATGATGGATAAAAGGAAAAGGTCCAAATAATGAGATTACTTACAGCTTCTGGGTGAGTTACAGCAAAGTCAATTGCAACAGCGGCACCAAGGCTTGGACCAACTAGCAGCATTGGCCTTCTCACGTATGATCTCCAAAACTGCATTTAGAAATGTCATACGAGTACATTGAGTGAAATGGTCGCAAGTGTAACCTTACCTTAACATTAACCAAGTCTTTCCCACACTAAGTCAGGGTTGGCTACATGGTGCAACAGGCCTCCTAGTAGCTTACTCTAGCATTCTCTGTGTTCATGCATCTTAACTTCTAAATTCTGATGGACTGGAGTGAGAAAAAGGAGACCAGAATATTTTCTATCTGACAACCCTATTCCTTTTTTTGGGCATGGGACCAGCGTGTAAGAGTGAAACTCTTACCACTGATGGAGGCAATTTGGTGCCTAGTGTGAAAATGAGACAAAAAGAAACACAATTAGATATGAAGAAATGGTGAAACTAACCCATCCATTTTTTATCACTTATTCACCACCCGAGCCTCATTAAGGACAAGTCTAAGCAAATCTACCAACTCTTCTCATTCCACAATGGGTATCATTGAAGAGGCATGAACCTATTCACCTGTGGCTTCCATTGCAACCGGAAAACAGACAGCCTAGACCCTAATGCCTACCAAACCATGATTGGGGAGCAGAAAAGGTGGACAAATTTTCTAGGTCGCTGAAAGGATTAGGTTTCGTACCTGATAAAAGTGTTCACGCTTGGTAGCCACATTACATGGTGGAAGTTGTTCTATAAGCAAGAATAATCCCCATGTCAGTTTAAAAAAAAAATAAGAATAGCAAGTTACAATCTTTTCACTCCATTAATTCACAGAATGCATACTAAAATAATAACTAGGAAGAGTTTGCAATGTGATAGATGATATACAGGAAAAAAAAAACAATCTGGGAGAAGACATTACACCTAGATCAGAGAATCCCCATCCAAGAACATCTATGGCCCATGTTTCAAGTCCAGCATCCTCTAGCAAAGGTAAGGTGTATCTCCATTCTAAGCAAGAACTGAGAAAACAAGACAAACATCTCTATCTCAGAGTACATCTTGATTACAACTTCCTGCAGAATGCAATCCATGATCGAAGAACAGCAAAAAGGATGCTGGTGCTAACATTAATAAAACTAACATACCTATCAAAACCATGGAGAAGCACAACTGGCTTGTCTGAATTTCTTTTCAGTGGCTTCACACAACTACTCATTATACATTTTTCTGAAATGCTAGTCTGCAACATTCAATTCATTAATCCATTGATGCTACCAAGGCCAAATACAAATCAATTGATGAAGTTTGACCCAATCCAAATTATAGTTTTTTGGCAAGGACCCGTTTCTAAATGCGTATAACCATTATGACCATAGACACGATGCATAGGCATGGCCCAGCATACTGGACCAACAATCACATCAAAATTTTATTGGCTACAAAGGGAGGAGGAAGCTGCACCTGGAGCGGTAGCTCACCACTAGGGGTCTCTGAAGACCACTCGCAGGTGGCGAGTTCAATTCCAAGAGGTGCATACGCACACATTCAAAAGAAGAAAGAAATAGTCGAATTCGCCGCCACATGAGTCAGAGAGGACCTGTCGCCTTGGGTTAAGTACATCAAAATTTTGGATCATGCAATTTTGCTGTAATATTGAGAATCAAAGTATTCGTCGAATGACCTTGGAAAATATGATAAGGTGCCAAGAGATATTCTTTGGAGAACCTTGAAGATGAGAGATATTTCATTGACAATATTAATGAGATATGTATCATGTATTTCATTGACGATATTAATGAGATATGTATGATGTGTTAGGGCTCGTGAAAGAATGATGGATTTTTTTAAGTTAACATTGGATTACATCAATGATTAATTTTAAGTTTATTGTGATCTAGAATGATCTAGCTTATTGTGAGTTAACTGCTAACATGACACATGATAGGGCTCTGTGGAAACAAATAATCCATGTAGCCGACCCCGTCTAGTATGGGAAAAGGCTTAGTTGTTGTATTTATTTACTTTGGTTATTGATGAATTAACAAAGCATATTCAAGATGAAGTACCTTAGTGTATTATTCATGAAAGACAATGTGTTAATGGATGAATCTAAGAAAAAGGTTAAAAAACTTGGAACTCTTGAGGGAAACATTGCTTTTGACTGACAAGAAATATAAAATATAAAGTTTAATTATTTGATTGCTACAAATAACGTGAAAATTAAGATTGACTTATATTGCATCTTTTGAAAAGGAAGTTTTAAGTAACTAAGTCAATTTTTCAAAGCAATGAAAAATTGGTGGAGATATCTTATATATGAGGTATATCACGTAGTCTACGTGATTGCAAGATCCCAATAAAATTGTTGTGTTATATGGTACTAAATGTTGACCAGTTAATCATCTTGATATACGTTGGTTAAAATCTGAAAGGTGCATTAAGTATCCTATGCGACAAGAAGATACGATTAAAGTTGAAGTTGTATTATGTGATGTTAAATGTTGGTTTGAAGCAACATATGCAAAGATATTTGTGAGAGAGAAGATGTTGAGATGGATATGTGGTCACGCAACAAAAGATCATATTCATAATAAAGCATCACAAACAAACAGGGAGTGACATTCCTATGTCACACGGGTGCGGGATACGGCAAATTTCAAAAATTTTGGGTGCGGCGACATGGGTAGGGTATATAATATTATATATTATATATAATATTCAAGCTACAACAAGTGAGACATCAATTAACATAAGTATATGACAATAGCAAGTACACAACTTTATATTAAAGCAAAACACATAAATAGTAAACAACTACTAATTTCATCATAATACACAAATCAATCTTCACTATCCAGACCCATTTATCCAAAAGGACACGAACTTCAAAATTGATACCAGATTTTAAAGCGTGGAATATCCACACAAAAGGAAGTGAGGAAGGTTCACGTTGATATATTTTTCTATGTTCATCGGTGGAGTTTCATGTGAGATGATGGAAGACAAGCTGAAGGAGCATTTTAGAAACTATGGTGAGGTAACTCAGGTGATCATCATGAGAGATAAGGTCACGAGTTGACTAAGAGACTTTGATTTCATCGTCTTCATGGATTACTCCCTCTTTGATCAGGTTCCCCAGGATAAATACATCATAGATGGCAGAACCGTGAGTTACAAAAAAAATGCATTTTTTTTGCCATGCCGCACCTACACGATGTCGGTGTCGGTGTCGTACCCACGTCAAGGTCGACACTCCACCTCTTAGAAGTGTCTGTGTGACTTAGAGTGACACCAATAAGTAATAAAATGAGAAAAAACATTTTAAGATGGCAAACAAACTGCAGGCTGCCCGACCCATGAAACCCAATGTCATCACGCCCTCGCCTTCAAGAAATCTATTAGCGGCCTAACAAGAAGTCATAACCAACTGCAGGCTGCCCGGCCAGGTTCAACTGGTGGCAAAGAAAGAGATGTCGACAATTACTTTAGCAGCAGAGACAAACTTGTTGTGATGTAAGGGAAGGAAGTGGGCTTTATGTAATCTACTTATAAACACCCCTTTATTTAATATTTTGAGCCTTGTTTCTCGTGTGCTTGTGTGCATATGAGTGTATATGTGAAGGAGGGCAAGATGGCTGTTGCTTGTTTCAAAAGGAGGGAGGGCATGCCAAGTTGCAAAAATTTATGAATAATAGTGGTGAAAGTGGGTGTAAATGCAATTAAAATTGCATGAAACTGCATATTGCATTTACAATTAGAGAGTTGGATAGTTCAAAGATTGCCTACTTATCTATAAATCAGGAAAATAATACCCATTACCTATCTCTTGTATTAAATGGAGAAAGGTTACACCACTACATGGGCTGAATGGGAATGTTGGCTCATAAAGCCAG
The DNA here is from genome assembly GCA_036023115.1 of Brasenia schreberi. Taxonomy (NCBI): domain Eukaryota; kingdom Viridiplantae; phylum Streptophyta; class Magnoliopsida; order Nymphaeales; family Cabombaceae; genus Brasenia; species Brasenia schreberi. The sequence goes on along the minus strand of JAYKKT010000074.1, from coordinate 17,970,187 downwards.
CACTTAGGGCCATAATAGTGAGCATTTTAAAAGCCACTTGGATGCCTATAAAATGGCATTTGGCCCATGGCCAAAAGGAAAAGAACCCACATTCGTAAGCATCCCTTACAACCTCATGACTTCCCTCACTTATGTTCTTTGAGTCAAAAGAGTCTCTTTAAATTAGCAAAATTTCTTGGGCCCTAGAAAACCTCATGGCATTATCTCATAGTACCAGTATTCTCAAAGACTTGGTTCAACTTGTGCAAGGCAAGCCGAGGGTTTTTCGTTGCATCCTCGAGGTGTTTGTTGGTGTCTTTTGCATTCAAAAAGATGAAATTCGAAGGCAATAAAATAGCCTAAAGGATAGTGCTATGCACGCCTTGAAGAGAAAGTATTTTGATTCACATATTTTCAACAAAGTTGCCAACAATCTTTACGTTATTTTATATAATAAACTTGTTCCTATTAATGGCATCTTTACGTGACATGACTTTTGACTTCATCAAGCTAGATCATTTTGATGGAGGAAATTGGAGGAAACTTTCTTTGTTGATAGAAAAAGATACAATTCCTACTTACCACTCCCAAGATGGTATATGTGTTCTCCACTCCCACGCGAGAAGAGAACGAGGATGAAACCTTAGAGAAGACTCATCAGCACCATAAATAATGACGATTACATCTCCTTTGGCCACATCCCCAATGGAATGAAATATTTTGTTTAATCTCTACCAGGACTCTCCGAGCATGAAGGCCCTCTGGGAAAAGCTTCAAGCGAGGTACATAGCTAAAGGCGCCATAAGTAAGAAATTTTAGTTACTCACTTCATCAATTTTAAAATGATTGATGAAAAATTCATTATGGAGCAATTTCATGGATGTTACAATTATTGTTTCCTCAATTATTGACAAACTTCTTCCTTCTTAAAAATATTTCAAAAATACTCTTAACCACAAGAAGAAAGATGTTTCTCTTAAATAACTTGGGAACTATCTTAAGCTTGAAGATGAATACCGAAAGTAAGAAGGTTCTAAAGAAATAGTTAGCTAAGAGAAAGTGTTATAAATAGATATTTATTTATATGAAATAACAATACTTACCGAAGTTGGCATATTGGAGGCATCTCCCCCAATCTGCCTATGCAAACTCACGGTTCTCTTGGTTGCAGACACGCAGGTTGTACTTTATGTTAACCTTAATACTAAATCCTAATCACCTATTTATAAGTACCTTGTAACTTAAAAGACTAATCTATCCCTACTCTTAATTAAGTAAAATAGAATAAACATAAAATCTACCATGGGACGCATTACAATCTCTAACACTCCCCCTTAGGTGAAAGATATTGAGAGCACCCAACTTAGATAATGTATCCTTGAGTTGTTTGGTGGTGATGGCCTTGGTTAGAAAGTCAGCCATGTGTTTTTCCGATTTAATATACTATAATCTGAATTCCTAATTTGAAACTTTCTCTCTGATGAAGTGACAATCGATCACTATGTGTTTGATTCTTTCATGATATACTATATTAAAAGTCATCTGTATAGCTCCATTGTTGTCATAATATAACGGGATAGGTTGAGAATACGTAAATTTCAACTCATACATCAAAGAGGATACCCACGTTCCTTCACACATAGCATGAGCTACTGCTCTATACTCAACTTCTACTGTAGATCCAACAACAACAATTTGTTTCTTACTCTTCTAAGATATAATATTACTACTAAGTAGTGTCACGTACCCTATAATTGATTTTCGGTCATCTTTCGATCCAGCTGAGTCTACGTCAAAATAAAGTTCAATACTAAATTTGCAAGATTTTGAATAAAGAAGACCCATTCAAGGTGTAGATTTAAGATATCTGAGAATTCTATACACAACCTCTATATAATTATTGGTTGGTGAATGCATAAACCTGCTTATAATGCTTATAGCATAAGTGATATATGGACGAGTAATAGTCAAATATATGAGTTTGCCTATAAATTTTTGGTATTTTTGAATATCTCTTAAATCTTCACTATCTCCAATAAATAATTTTTGATTCACATCTATAGGAGTATCACTGCTTACAATCAAGCATATTTGTTTATTGTAGTAAATTCATAGTACATTTTCTCCGAGTTAGGAAGATACCTTAATTGTAATAAACACCTCTATCCCCAAAAAATAGTGAAGTCGGCCAAGTCTTTCAGGTCAAATAATTTGTTAAGATCCCTTTTCAATTTTGAAATTTCTTCAACATCATCATGTCATCACCTGTTATAATAATATCATCAACATAAATAGCAAGAATAGATAACTTAGTACATTTTTTGGAAAACAAGGTATGGTCATTATGCTTCTTTTGTATCTCAAGTTGCATACTGCCTCACTGAATTTTGAAAATCAGGCTCTTGGTGATTATTTTATCCCACAGATGACTTTGTTTAGTTTGGAAACAATATCATCATCTGCCTTAATATTCATTTTAGGTGGAAGTTACATAAATACTTCTTAATTCATATTTCCTTATAGGAAAGCATTTCTTACATCTAATTGTCATAGGTCCCATCCCAAATTTGTTGTCATACTAAGAATTATTCTTATAGAAGTAAGCTTTGCAATAGGTGTAAAGATTTCATTGTAGTCAATTCCATATGATTGAATATAGCCCTTGGCTTATATCCTTCAATTGTGTCATCTGTCTTATATTTGATAGTGAAAACCCACTTACAACCAACTACATTTTATTTCAAAGGAAGTCTTCTAATGGTCTAAGTATTATTTTTTGCAAGGGCATTCAACTCCTTCTATTTCACCTCTCCATAAAGGACACCTATTTGCTTCTTCAAATGTTGTAGGAATCGAGTGTTTTTTAACATTCATAATAAAAGGTTGATAAACACACTGAGAGATTAGATACCGTGTACAAGTATGTTTACCTTTACGAATAGCAAGGAGAACTTCAAAGTCTTCTATCTACTAGAGATTGGGGATCTAAATCACGGGGATGATCTTTGGTTATAAGAGTTCCTCTTGAGAGCAAATAATTTGATAAGGTGTATGTAGGTATTCCTGTAACTATATACATTATGTTGAAGAAGAAGTGTTCTGGCTACCTCAAGTATATGATGATTTTTTCTCTCAGCTATTCCATTTTGCTAAGGTATATAAGAACAAGAAGTTTGATAAAATATTTCATATGTATGTAGGTATTCCTGTAACTATTTATTCTCCTCCATTATAAAAACGAAGAACTTTCACCGGTGTATTAAACTGAGTAAGAATAAATTTATGAATAATAGAAAAAATAAAGGAAACCATTGATTTTGATTTCATTAAGTAAATAATTGTAAGGCGAGTATAATCATCAATAGATGAGACAAAATATTTTTGACCAAACAATGAAGTAACTGGACTGGGATCCCATATATTTGAATGAAGAAGCTCAAAAGGTTGAGATTTCCTAGATTCACTTGAGGGATAGGGTGCCCATTGGTGTTTTCCTAGTTAGCACACTTCACATTCAAAATGGGATTTATTTGACTCGACTCTAAGATAAGGTAAAACATAATAGAGTTTGAAAATAGGCAAATGATGAAGACAATAATGCCATAGGTAGATCTATGAATCTTGAGATAAGAGACATCATGTTAAAGTTTATCTTCTAGAATATATAAACCCCTCTGTAGACTACATAACCAAAGATTTTTCCCGTCTTCAAATCTTGAAACACACAACTTAAATGATACACTATAATTCAGTGTACGTATTAATGAGCTGGCTAAAAGAAGATTTATAGAAAAACTGGGAACATGATAGATTGATTTTAATTGTGTAAAACATGTGGGTACACTTCCCTATCTAATCATATAAGAATGTGAGCAATCGGCCAACTTGATTGGCTCCCTTTTTTTAAGAAGATATTTTGAAAAATATAATAACTCCCCAAACATGTGATGTGTGGCACCAGAATCAATAATCCAAGTTTTAGAATAAAAGAAAGAGAATCGGTTATCCTTCATCGTATGTGTTGACTGTGCTACTATAGCCTGAGAAGTAGAGGGATGAAAATTTTTAGATAATTTTGTTTCTAGGCCCTCGATCTCTTAATGAGTTCTTAAATGCCATATGTACCAGACAACAAATTTTTAGCAATATGAAAAGAGTTGTTTCGAGATCTAGAAAAGTTAGGTCGACCATGTAATTCCCAACAATTTTCTTTTGAGTGTCTTGACTTTTCACAGTGAGAACCACACAATTTTATCCTTCTAATCAAAATAGAATCGACCACGTCCACGTTCGTGATTTTGTTGTCCACCTCTTCCACGGTAATGTGAATTTTCTTCTCTAGTTTGAAGTGGATGATGTTTTGTAGTAGTAGAGTTATCCTACTCAAGATTTCTGTGATTTTCTCGAATCAATAAATAATATACAGTGCCAAGTGAAGGAAGTTATTCTCAGCCTAAAATATTGATCTTGATAGACTAAAATTCTAGATTTACTCTCCAAAGCAAGCCAAAGACTTTCTTTTTTTCAATTTCAGCGTTCCTTTCATGTAACATGATGAACACTTGATATTTGTATAGAAAAGTTCATCCCATAATCTACGAAGACTCGCATAATACTCACTAATAGAGTTGCATTTCTTGATTGTTTCTACAAACAACAACAACAACAACTAAGCCTTTTCTCATACTAGACGGGGTCGGCTACATGGATTATTTGTTTCCACAGATCCCTATCGTGTGCCATGTTAGCAGTTAACTCATAATAAGCTAGATCATTCTTTATTGTTTCTTTCCAATACTTTTGTGGTCGTCCTCTAGCTCTTTTAATACTTTTCAAATTTAGTTTTTCATACCTTCTTACAGGTTCTTCTTTTGATCTTCTTTCTATATGTCCAAACCATCTTAAATGATATTCTCTCATTTTATCCTCTATTGGTGCCACTCCTAATTTGTTTATAATAACCTCATTATGTATACGGTCTTTTCTTGTATGACAAGTCATCCATCTCAACATCTTCATTTCAATCACAAACATCTTTTGTACATGTTGATGATTAACTGCCCAACACTCATAACCATAAAACATGGCAGGCCTAATTGCTGCTCTATAATATTTACCTTTTAACTTTAATGGTATCTTCTTATCACAAAGAATACCTGATGCTCCTCTCCATTTTAGCCTAACCACCATTAATTCTATGCATAACATCTCTATCAATTCTTTCATCACTCTGAAAAATTGACCCTAGGTATTTAAAACTTTCCTTTGGGGGGATATAATGTGTGCCAATTTTAATTTCTATGTCCTCTGAGGTAACCAAATGATCAAACTTACATTCCATATATTCTGTCTTTGTTTTACTAAGTCGGAGGCCTTCGCTTTCTGATTCTTTCTAATATTTCATATTTTTTAGCTACATTCTTCTTTCTAGAATATGCTTCTAAGACTGCACACCATATTTCATCGGTAAATTCAAGAAACATAAACGTTTTTGCAATAAAAGGAATCATAAACTGAAGTAGCCATGAGGATATTAAGGCATCTTCTCTTCTCCAACTGGAATATTGCACATCATGTGTATCTAGACTCCAAATTTGACCCATTAGGTGAGCTCATCTCCCCCTTGCTATAACAACTAGTTCTACAGACCTTGACTATTCCAAGTAGTTTCTGTCATCCAACTTTATTGTTGTAATCTAAAAGGTTTTCACTTTTTCAGTTGTAGAATATTCAGATGTCACGAAAGGGCTTTCAATCTCCTTTCCTTTTCAACCATTTAATAATCTAATTAAGCTTACTGATCACAAACATTTTTATCTTAACCATGGGATGTTCTTCACCAAAATTTTGATATACTAATTACAACCAATTCAATCACACATGTGTCACTAGAACCTTATCACTTCCAAAAACCTCTTTATCCTGTCCTGTTCTAACTGTTGAAGAATATGCTTATCTAGTGTTTCTTGTCTTAGTTTTATGTTTTTAGGTATTATTGTACTCGCCCGAAACTTTAGGGGCATTTTGGTAATTTTCGGTACTAAGGGTATTTTGGTCAAATTCTGTTTTACAGCTCTCTATATAAGAGATGGTAGATTGTATTAGACCTTGAGGCAGTGTGTAAGAAAGTGAGAGAAAGAGGGGGGGGGGCCTCCATTAGAGGTCCGCCCCTTTCCTTCAATCTTATATTTTTCTCCTTAATATTAATCATGATTGTAGTCTTTAATCTTCTGTGGTGCTAATATGAATTTCAACATAGTATCAGAGCCGTACATGGCGAAAATCGTGACCTGCAAGAGTCATCGAAAGAAGAAGATATCAAAATAGAAACTAATAAAGATGCATAATCACTCTAAAGATGCAGAAGATACGGCAGATCTAGATAAGCAGCCAAGAGATAAAAAAAGCTCGAAAAGTTTCCACTAGAGACTCTTAATGCTCTAGCCAGAAAAGGATGTTTTGCACAGTATGGTTGCATGTGCACAATACGTGCAAAAGAGAGGTGCTGCAAAGGTTCCTAATACTGTTGAGAGGAAAGCTCAAGCAAGTGTGGAAGAGAATGTCTATGCAAAGGCATGGCTTGAGAAAATAAGGAGCTTGTTTACGTGAAAAGGGTCAGGTTTTTTCTCTCGTAGTGTAATAACTGGTGATGCATATAAGGGTTTGTGCATATCATACAAAGATGGAACGCGTAAGTATATAATGAAGGAGAAGGTGAAGACAAGTCAGTCTCTTAAAATTGGACATGTCATAAGCCGAAGGATAATGGATGGTGATTTGGTCTTCATCAATAGGCCTCCTAGTACACACAAACACTCTTTGCAAGCATTATCCCCATGTGCACAGTGACAAGGTGGTCAAGATCAATTCTCTCATATGTGGGGTCCTTGGTGCTGATTTTGATGGTGACTGTATTCATATATTCTATCCCCAGTTATTAGCTGCAAAGGCAGAAGTCCAAGAGTTGTTTGCTGTTGTGCATCAACTGCTAAGTTCACACACCGGAACTTTGAACATTCAACTGGTGCATGACTCTATTTTGGCTGCAAAATTCATTCATGGGACTTGCCTCTGAGATAAATCACGTGTACAGCAGTGAATGATGTGGGCTCCTGCCGTGTTTGTATTAACTACTGCAATAAATACGGTGGGAAAGGAATATAAAGAAAAATCACAGGATTGCATGGAGAACATAAGAGGCAATTATGATGGAGCAGTGAAGGTTTGACCAGAGAAAGACGACAATTACTGGAAAAGTGGAGTTGCTTGGCAGATGCATTTAATAAATATGGCGGCTGAAATTAAATGCTGGAGTTATTAACAATGGTGGCTGCAAAGGCTTTGCTGTGTATGTGTGTATTTTCAAGAAAACGTTAGGTGACTGCAACACATATGGTGACTGGAATTAAATGCTGGAGTTATTAAAAATAGTGGCTGCAAAGGCTTTGCTGTGTATTTGTGTATTTCCAAGAAAACGTAGGGAACTGCAGTTATTGAAAGACGGCTGATTTGAATAAGGTGGTTGTATTTGATAAAGTGGCTGCATTTAAAGAATGAGTTGCAGTTATTAAAAGCAAGGAGTCACGTTTTGCTGTGAAAAGTTTTTCCTAGTGATGCAGCCATTTTTTGCATTAATGTTGGTGGTTATTATGTCGAGATTCTGGGAAGATTAATGTTGCATGGGAAGATTATTTTTAGTTGGTGATAAGGATCACCCACAAGATGAACAAATCCATGAATTCTTAGATGGTTTAAGCACAAGATAGCAGGAAGCTGGTTAATCTGTTTTGCATAATCTGTTTTGCATAGCAGGAAACTAGTCTGCTTATTCACACCGAAAAGCTAGTTGCTGCTTTAGGAATTATAAACTCTGTTCCAGGTGCATCAATCCAAATGAGAACCTGAGTCATGCTGAATGGTCGACCTTCTGATCATGCTGGAAAGTTTAAACATGTGCGCTCTACTTAGAGCAGAATGGCCGAATCTGTCTGCATAAGTATGACTGCATTGTGAACCTGAGTCATGTGCCTTATTTGCCATATGTGTTCAGGCAGTGGAAATTGAGGGGCACATATGTTTTATGTGAAGAGTGATTGGGTGCCACATACAACACCAGAATTCACGTTGATTTATTCAGTTGTGAAAACGTGTGTGTGCAGAGAAAGTTTACTTGCACTTGAAGTGTTCGATGAAATGACCAAGGAAGAGATGATTATCATAAACATCAAGTGTTTGGGAAAAGATTTAAGAGAACTGAAAAATTTTTGTGTAAGTTTGCAGTCATGAGGACTGCTTTGTTGATGTAACAGCCAGGATGACTGCTTTATTGTTGTGACAGCCAGGATGACTACTTTGTTAATGTGACAGCCAAAATGGCTGCTTTATTGATATGATAGCCAGGATGGCCACTTTATTGATGTGACAGTCAGGATGGCTGCTTTATTATTGTGATAGCCAGGATGATTGCTTTGATGTTGTGACAGCAAGGATGACTGCTTTGTTGATGTAACAGTCAGGATGACTGCTTTGTTGTTGTGACAGTCAGGATGACTGCTTTATTGATGTTAGAGCCAAGAAGGCTGAGTTGATAGTACAGCCAGATATGCTGCTTGTGATGATAAGCCAGGAAGGCTAAGATATTTTTCAGCCAAAGAAGCTATTAAAGATGAGATCAGTGATGAAGACAAATGAAGAACATTGCAAACAGATATAAAGCTTTTTGGCAAGTTTGGAATTTGAAATATCTCACTCCCAACTTGAGGGGGGGTATTGAAGAATATGCTTATCTAGTGTTCCTTGTGTTAGTTTTATGTTTTTAGGTATTATTGTACTCGCCTGAATCTTTAGGGGTATTTTGATAATTTTTGGTACTAGGGGTATTTTGGTCAACTTCCGTTTTACAGCTCTCTATATAAGAGCTGGTAGATTGTATTAGACCTTGAGGCAGTGTGTAAGAAAGTGAGAGAAAGAGGGGGGGCGGCCTCCATTGGAGGTCCGCCCCTTTCCTTCAATCTCATATTTTCCTCCTTAATATTAATCATGATTCTAGTCTTTAATCTTCTGTGGTGCTTATATGAATTTCAACACTAACAACTACCATAACAACCTCATGATTTCTCTTCTTGAAAATTTTCTATCAGACATGAGTGGAACTAATAGTCCCTACAACACATCCCATGTAAATGGTCTAAGTGAAACTGGAAAACATACGTTTGAACTATTAATTTCTTAGTGATCATACCCCCAAGGAAGATGAACGTCAATTGCACCACTATCCTAGATACAAACCACTTTGGATATCTCGACAAACAAGCAATGATATGAAATGAAGACGCCAAGTGCAATTTACCTATGCCACATGGAACCATGCACATCTGGTGATTCAGATCCTCTAATGTCTAAAGCTCGCAAATGATTAACTTTCTTATCTTAGAAACCAAGGTACGAACAGAATCCCAAAGGAACTCTGATGGATAGTCTAATAATCTGTTGATCAAAGTCAGTTTTATGCATAAGACCTCTATTATCTTCTCCCGTAGAGACTCAAAGATTCCCTTGCTTTACAATTCTCTTAATTTTATTCAAAAAACGATCATCTTCCTCCAGAAAACTCAATCTAAATGCCTTATAGGCTCTAATACCATGTTATAAATAAATATTTATTCATATGAAATAACAATACTTAAAGAAGTTAGTAGATTGGAGGCATCTCCCTCAATCTGCCTATGCAGACTCACGACCTCTCTTGGCTACACACACGCGGGTGCACTTTCTGTTAACCTAATACTAAATCCTAATCACCTATTTGTTGAATTTAATCACATACCTTGGCATAATATCACATCAAATGAAGAAAAAAATATGCACAGTGGGATTTGGCCCACTCATGGCTGTCGCCCCCTTGCTTCTTATTCTCTTTCATATTAAACCTAATTACACTTTAGGGCAGCTTTATACAGGTTTCTAACTTGAAAGACAAATTTGCCTTTGATTAGATACATTAACTACCTATTACATACGGTACCCAAATGGATCAGATATTGATCCATTTGGATTCACACGACATAACTTGACTCACCTATACAGACTACTATGACTCATTTATGTAGACTATAAGTAATAAACCTAACTAATAACATAGTGACATGATAAATTATTTCATTTCTTCCAACACGCCCCCTCAAGTTGGGTCTTGAAGGCTTGAAATACCCAACTTACTGAGAGTATTCTTTATGCTGTATGTAGAAACTGGTTTGGTAAGGATATCTGCCAGTTGATCTTCCGACCAAACATGAAGAATGTTGAATATTTCTTGTGAAACCTTTTCTCTAATAAAGTGATAGTCAACTTCAATGTGCTTGGTTCTCTCATGGAAAACTGGATTAGATGCTATCTGTAGAGCTGTTTTACTATCTATAAGAAAATTGATTGGAACCATCTTCCGCACACCAATTTCTTCCACCAGTGATAAAATCCATAGTCCTTCACACATGCCTAGTGCAATTGCCTGGTACTCTGCTTCTGCACTTGACCTAGCCACTACTGATTGTTTTTTACTTTGTCAAAATACCACATTGCCTCCTACACGTACAATATAACCTGAAGTAGACTTCCTGTCACTTTTAGAGCCAGCCCAATCAATATAAGAGTAAATCTCAAGATCTATAGATGAATGAGGAGTATACCACAAGCCGTAAGAGATAGATGATTTCAAATATTGAATGATATGAAAAACCATACTCATATGGTGCTTAGAAGGGGAATGCATCCATCTACTAACATAACTGACTGCAAAGCTGATGTCTGGTCTAGTAATAGTGAGATAAATAAGCTTGCCCACCAAATGCTGATATCTGCCAATATCTTCATAAGGTTTAGATATGGATTCTTTGTCTTCTCTTTAAACTTCAATAAGAGTAGAACATAATCGACAGTCTTCAATCTTTGTGTCTTTCAACAAATCTAAGATATATTTTCTTTGACTGAGAAATAAGCAATCCTTCTTCTGAACAAACTCTATTCCCAAGAAGTAGTGAAGTCTGCCCAAATCTTTTAAGTCAAATAAAGCATGTAGCTTCTTCTTTAAGTCAAAAATACCTTCTGTATCATCCCCAATGATAATGATATCATCAACATACACTAATAATATAATAGTTTCATACTTGGGTAGATGAATAGTGTATGATCATTGATACATTGCTTGAAACCGAAACCAATAATACCATCACTAAACTTTTGAAACCATGCTCTTGGAGACTGTTTCAACCCATAGATAGACTTCCGTAATTTGCATACTGTGTTCCCTTTCTGTTCTTGATGATATCCAGGCGGTAGATCCATGTAAATATCTTCCATGAGATCTCCCTGAAGGAAGGCATTCTTCACATCTAGCTGCCATAAATCCCATCGATAATTAACAGCCACACTTAGAATAATTCTGATAGTATTCATTTTCGCTACTGGTGCAAATGTTTCTGTATAATCAATACCATATGATTGACTATAACCTTTGGCCACTAGTCTAGCTTTATATCGTTCTATGTTCCCATGAGCCTTATACTTCGCAGAGTATACCCATTTGCAACTGACTGTCTTCCTATCTGGTGGTAGCTATACCAGTTCTCAGATTCTGTTTTTTTAAATTGCTGAAATTTCGTCTTTCATGACTGCCTTTCACTCTGAATATTGTGATGCTTCTTCGAATGACTTGGGAATATAGGTATTATATGCATTCATCACAAAAAGTTGATACTCTTTGGGATAGTTAGTATAAGAGACCATATTCTGAAGTGCGTATTTGCCTTTCTCACGTTTACCTTTCTGAAGAGCAATAGGTAAATTATCTAGATCATCAGCAGAGTTTTTTGAAGTTACCTGAGAGGGGATAGGATCTGATTCAGGGTGAGAATTCTGGTCTTGGGTAAATGGCCTAATCTCTGGTGCCATAAAGGTAGGTCTTCTTTATGCTTCTCTTTAACTGTTATTGACTGAAATGTTGTTTTTCTTGCTTCCTCATGGGCCTCTTGACATACTACCCTGATCAAAGATCCTTCCCGTCCTCAGTTCCTGAAAGAAACAACCAGATGAGTCAAAGATTACTCTATATTTGAAGTTTTGAGTCATAGCAAATACTGATAATAAGTTAACTAAAATGTTAAGAACATGTACAACATTCTTCAATACTCCAAAAGGTGTTGTTATACTTCCTTTTTTCACAATGGGAGTATAGGATCCATGGGCCAACTTGATACTAATTTTATCTTGAGTCAACTGATAATCATCAAAGAACTCTCTTTTACCCACTATATGATCTGTAGCCCCAGAATCAACGATCCATATCCTGATATGAGAAGTAGTTACATTACCTTGAGCCATGAATGAGAAGGGGTACGCCATAGTTGCTTGAGGAGCAGAAGTAGAAGTGGAGGCAGAATCATCTAACCGAGCCTTGAGCATTTCAATTTCCTTTTTCATGTCTGTTAGTAAATCAGTACTGCTTTCTGTAGCTTGTTTTCCGCTTTGATCATTGCTAAAGTAAGCCTTATTACGCCTGTTCTGGTAATACGAGGATTTACCTATGAGTTCCCAGCATGTATCCTTAGTGTGTCTTGACTTACCACAGTGAGAACAGGTCAATTTATTCCTTTCTTCTGAAGTAACTGATGATCTGCCCCTACCACGGCCATATCCTCCTCGACCATGAGAAAATGAGGAAGTAGATGGATTCCTTCCAACAAATGCACTAGTCTCCGAATTGGGCTTAGTTTCTTTTTCAAGATGTTTCCTATCTTCTTCTCAGAGTAGAAGAGAGTACACTATGCTTAGAGACGGAAGCTCTTCTCTGGTGAGTATATTATTTTTAACAGCTTCATATTGAGGAGAAATAAACCATAAAAGGTCAAATATTTTTCGCTCTTCAAACTCCTCATTTCGTACATGCATACACTGTGGACATTTTGTCTTAGAATACAGGTGCAGTTCTTCCCATAGACCCCTGAGTTCTGCATAATATTCGTTGATTGATCTTCCACCCTGTCCGCATTTTCTAATCTTCTCAATAAGATCATACTTTTTAGCTATATTCTTCCACTGAGCATATGCATCTTGAGCTGCACACCAAATGTCTTTGGCAGTCTCCAAAAACATGAACGTACTCCTAATAGATGGTACTATAGATTGTAGGAGCCAAGCACTTACAAGTGCATTCTCCCTGTGCCATTTGGTATAGAGTGGATCAGTCTGTGGTGGTTGGAGAATATCTCCAGTAAGATAGTCCCAACGCCCCCTTGCCATAACTGCAAGTTCAATTGATCGAGCCTATTGAAGGTAATTTTTTCCGTCTAACTTTGTATTTGTAATTTGGAAAACTTCACCTTTATCTACGGGGCTATTGTCGCATCCCTGTGTCATCTTATTTCTGTCCATTTGCTTATTTAGTCTTCCCCCTTTTTTAATGTGTTGTCTTCAACTTCAACGTTGAATAGAAAAGGAATAAGACTGATTTGGGTAGGCGTCAAGACTGTATTCTGACTTGAAATAAAATTTTTTGATTCACGATATGTAGATGTTGCTGTTGAAAAAAGAAAATTTCCTTATTGCCGATTTTCCTTATTGCCGATGAAGATGAACATTTTTCATTTTTCCTATAAACATCAAACGATTCTATCGACTTCTTCTTTACCATACTGATTCAAGAAGCATGAAGTTCCCCCTTTTTCCTTTCTTTCTATCAATGAAGATCACGACTGCCAGGCTGATCCACGATCCCTCTTTTTTTATCAATGAGTTATGTGAACAAATCAACACTACTCTTACTCCAAATCAATCACCACACAAAAATGCAATCAGTTGTCATGAACAAAAAAAACTGATTTGTCTTCACCAAAGAAACCACTTTCCTTGTATCACACTAAACAATACATATCAATCACTTTCTTCTGAAAAAACGCAGATTTTTAAGCCCTATAGGCTTTGATACCATGTTGAATTTAATCACATACCTTGGCATAATATCACATCAAATAAAGAAAAAATATGCACAGTGGGATTCGGCCCACTCATGGCTGCCGCCCCCTTGCTTCTTATTCTCTTTCATATTAAACCTAATTACACTTTAGGGTAGCTTTATACAAGTTTCTAACTTGAAAGACAAATTTGCCCTTGATTAGACACATTAACTACCTATTACATACGTACCCAAATGGATCAGATATTGATCCATTTGGATTCACACGACATAACTTGACTCACCTATACAGACTACTATGACTCATTTATGTAGACTATAACTAATAAACCTAACTAATAACAGAGTTACACGATAAATTATTTCATTTCTTCCAACACTATTTATAAGTATCTTCTAACTTAAAAGACTAATTTATCCCTACTCTTAATTAAGTATAATAGAATAAACATAAAGTCTACTATGGGACGTATTCCAATCTCTAACAAAAAGTCCATATGACCGAGAAAGTTGAGTCTAAACCTAAGTAAAAGAGGAATAAAGAGTTTAATAAATCTCAAACCAAAAATAGTACGAAGACCAAAACAAAAAAAGTCACTGCTACCATTATGGAAATCTCAAACATTTTAAAAAGAATTGTCGGTCTTTCAAGAGAATTAACAAACAAAGTTCTGAGTATAAGGAGAACCATGTTGCGGTTGTAACCAAAGTGAACATGGTTAAGGATATTGGTGCATAAGACAAAGGTCTCTTCAAGTCCATTAATGAAGATGACAGACCCATTTTGTATATGGGAAATACCTCAACAGTTCATATCAAAGGAAAGAGCTCCTTGAAACTCAAATTTACCTTCGGTAAATATTTAACCTTAATTGATGTTTTGTATGTTCCAGATGTTAGAAAGAACTAAATTTTTGTTCTTCTTTTGAATAAATATAGGCTTAGGTCGATTTAGGAAGGAGACAAGTTTATATTATCTAAAGGTGACATGTTTGTGAGAAAGGGTTATCTGTGTGATGACATGTTTAAGTTGAACCTTATGAATGAAATCAGTGTTTATGCTTATATTATTAAATCGTTTGATTTATGACATCATATATTAGGTCACATAAACTTTACGAGATTAGATGATATGATGTGCTCTAATCTAATACCTAAAGTTTACCTAAAGTTTCAATACCTAATGAACAATGTTCAACTTGTATGCGCACAAAAATCACTAGGTTGCCTTTCCAAAAGGTAGAAAGAAGTTTTAAATATTAGATTTGATTCATTCTCATGCTTGTGACTTGCATGCCTGGCCAACTATTGGCAACATGAAATATTTTATCACATTCATCGATGATTGCACAAGATTTTGCAATGTGTTCTTGATATCTTATAAAGATCAAGCTTTAGAAAAATTAAAGATTTTCAAATCTAAAGTAGAACTCGAACAAGAAGCTTTAATCAAAAGCTTACAAACAAATGGGGTAAGAGAATACTATGATCCAAGTTATTTAAAATCCATCGGGATCATTCACCAAATCACAACTCCCTATACTCAAAAACAAAATGGGTGCAATGCTTTCTTATTTGGGTCTCTCCAATGGTTTTTGGGGTAAAGCAATTTTAATGGCATGTTATTTCTTAAATCGAGTTCCTAATAAAAGCAACAAAATCACCCCTTACAAACTTTGAAAAAAGAAAACACCTAATCTCTATTATTTTAGAGTTTAGGGACGTACAACTATCGTTAAACTCCCTGAATCTACAACAACAACAACAACAACTAAGCCTTTTCCCATACTAAATGGGGTCGGCTACATGGATTCTTTGTTTCCACAGATCCCTATCGTTTGCCATGTTAGCAGTTAACTCCCAATAAGCTAGATCATTCTTTATTGTTTCTTTCCAACACTTTTGTGGTCGTCCTCTACCTCTTTTAATACTTTCCAAATTTAGTTTTTCTAACCTTCTTACTAGTTCTTCTTTTGATCTTCTTTCTATATGTCCAAACCATCTTAAACGATGTTCTCTCATTTTATCCTCTATTAGTGCCACTCCTAATTTGTTTCTAATAACCTTATTATGTATACGGTCTTTTCTTGTATGACCAGTCATCCATCTCAACATCTTCATTTCTGTCACATACATCTTTTGTACATGTTGATGATTAACTGCCCAACACTCAGAACCATAAAACATGATAGGCCTAATTGCTGCTCTATAATATTTACCTTTTAACTTTAATGGTATCTTCTTATCACAAAGAATACCTGATGCTCCTCTCCATTTTAACCAACCAGCATTAATTCTATGTGTAACATCTCCATCAATTCTTCCATCACTCTGAAAAATTGACCCTAGGTACTTAAAACTTCTCTTTTGGGGAATGTAATGTGTGCCAATTTTAATTTCCATGTCCTCTGAAGTAACCAAATGATCAAACTTACATTCCATTTATTCTGTCTTTGTTCTACTAAGTCGGAGGCCTTTGCTTTCTAATGTTTCTCTCCATAGTTCCAATTTTCTATTAGCTTTTTCCTTAGACTCCTCTACTAATACAATGTCATCTGCAAATAACATACACCAAGGTACTTCATCTTGAACATGTTAAATTAACTCATCCATCACCATTATAAATAAGTATGGACTTAAAGTTGATCCTTGATGTAACCCAATATTAACTTTAAAGAAGTCTGTCGTTCCTTCATGAGTCCTCACACATGTTTTTGTACCATCATACATGTCTCTTATAAGGTTAATATATGTCAATGGGATACCTCTTTTTTCCAAGGTTCTCCAAAGAACCTCCCTCGGTACCCTATCATAAGTTTTTTCTAGATCAATGAATATCATGTGAAGGTCTTTCTTTTTTGCTCTAAAATGTTCCATAAGACGTCTCTAAAGGTGAATTGCTTCAATAGTAGATCTACCTAGCATGAATCCAAATTGGTTCTCTGTTGTACTTGATACTTGTCTTAACCTACGTTCGATAATTCTTTCCCATAATTTCATAGTATGACTCATTAACTTGATACCTCGATAATTCGCACAATTTTGAATGTCTCCCTTGTTCTTATATATGGGTATAAGTGTACTTGCTCTCCATTCCTCGGGCATCTTTTGGTTTTTTCATATTTCATTAAATAGTCTTGTGAGCCAAGTGATTCCTATTTCTCCTAATATTTTCTAAACTTCTATAGGAATATTCCCTGAATCTAAAAGAAAAATTAAGTGAAAAAAGGATTGAGTGTATTTTATTGGGATAAGCCAAAAATAGTAAAGCATACCAGTTTATTATTATAGAATCAAATGACTTGTATTAGATCACAGTTAATGAATCAAGAGATGTTATTTTTCAAGAAAATATATTTAATTCAAGCTCAAGATCAAAGAATGGTTTTGAATTTAAAAATGAGATTTTCAAAAACCTTTATCCTAAGAAAAGTAAGAGTCAAAGAATTGAAAAGTCTTTTGAACCCGATTTCTAAATATTTTTGGTAGAAGGCAATTGTGATTCTATTTTAAGCTCTATTAGATGATGCTTAAATGTCGAAAATGATTCCGAGACATTTGATGAAGCTACGAGGTCTCATGACTCTACATTTTGAAAGAAAGTCATCGAAGATGAGATGGATTCAATACTTTCAAATAAAATTTGAAAATTAGTAGACCTAACTCCTGGTTCAAAAGCTATCGGTTGATAGGGCTTTACTCAAATACTCTAATTGAGTATTTTAGAAGATAATATAGTGACACCAGTAGCTAGAAAAGCTTTTCTAGCTGACACCATGTAAACTTGTAGAAGACCATAATTGTGTCAATGTATATAGTGACACCATTGATACGTAAACCCTATATGTAAGTTGTGCACAGTTGTTCAGATGGATTGGATGGTTCAAAGCTTGTCTACTATTTCAATTTTGGATGAGTGAGAACCTAACTCTTACTAGGTATAGGTTCAAATCGCTAGACAACTATACTGAAACTAGAAGGTTTTCAAGAGTCTTTTCAGAAAGTGTATTTGTAAATTGGAGGAATGTTGCAAAAATTTATAAATGATAGCGATGAAAGTGGGTGTAAATGCAATTAAAATTGCATGGAACTGCATTGTAGTTACAAAAGAGTTGAACAACTCAAATGTTGCCTACTTACCTGTAAATATGGAAAATAATATCCACTACCAATCTCTTGTATTAAATGAAGAAAGGTTACTCGGCAAAATGGGCATGCTGGCTCTTAAGGCTACCAGTTACAGCCATAATAGTGGCTATTTGAGAAGTCACTTGGATGCCTATAAAAGAGCACTTGGTCCATGGTCAAAAGGGAGAGAACCTACATTTATAAGATCCTTTACAACGTCATGACTTCCCTCACCTATGTTCTTTGAGTCAAGAGAGTCTTTTTGAACGAGTGAGGTTTCTTGGACCCTACAAAACCTCACGGTATTATCTTCGAGTACCGGTGTTGTCAAAGACGGAGTTCGGCATGTGGAAGGTAAGCTGAGGGTTTTTCATTATATCGAGGCATTTGTCAGTGTCCTTTGCATTTGGAAAGATGAAATATGAGAGCGACAAAATAGCCTAAAGGATAGTGTTATTGATGTCTCGAACAGAAAGTATTTTGGTTCTAGTATTTTCAACAAAGTTGCAACATTGATAGGGCTTTACTCAAATACTCTAATTGAGTATTTTAGAAGATAATATAGTGACACCAGTAGCTAGAAAAGCTTTTCTAGCTGACACCATGTAAACTTGTAGAAGACCATAATTGTGTCAATGTATATAGTGACACCATTGATACGTAAACCCTATATGTAAGTTGTGCACAGTTGTTCAGATGGATTGGATGGTTCAAAGCTTGTCTACTATTTCAATTTCGGATGAGTGAGAACCTAACTCTTACTAGGTATAGGTTCAAATCGCTAAACAACTATACTGAAACTAGAAGGTTTTCAAGAGTCTTTTCAGAAAGTGTATTTGTAAATTGGAGGAATGTTGCAAAAATTTATAAATGATAGCGATGAAAGTGGGTATAAATGCAATTAAAATTGCATGGAACTGCATTGTAGTTACAAAAGAGTTGAACAACTCAAATGTTGCCTACTTACCTGTAAATATGGAAAATAATATCCACTACCAATCTCTTGTATTAAATGAAGAAAGGTTACTCAGCAAAATGGGCATGCTGGCTCTTAAGGCTACCAGTTACAGCCATAATAGTGGCTATTTGAGAAGTCACTTGGATGCCTATAAAAGAGCACTTGGTCCATGGTCAAAAGGGAGAGAACCTACATTTATAAGATCCTTTACAACGTCATGACTTCCCTCACCTATGTTCTTTGAGTCAAGAGAGTCTTTTTGAACGAGTGAGGTTTCTTGGACCCTACAAAACCTCACGGTATTATCTTCGAGTACCGGTGTTGTCAAAGACAGAGTTCGGCATGTGGAAGGTAAGCTGAGGGTTTTTCATTATATTGAGGCATTTGTCAGTGTTCTTTGCATTTGGAAAGATGAAATATGAGAGCGACAAAATAGCCTAAAGGATAGTGTTATTGATGTCTCGAACAGAAAGTATTTTGGTTCTAGTATTTTCAACAAAGTTGCAACATTGATAGGGCTTTACTCAAATACTCTAATTGAGTATTTTAGAAGATAATATAGTGACACCAGTAGCTAGAAAAGCTTTTCTAGCTGACACCATGTAAACTTGTAGAAGACCATAATTGTGTCAATGTATATAGTGACACCATTGATACGTAAACCCTATATGTAAGTTGTGCACAGTTGTTCAGATGGATTGGATGGTTCAAAGCTTGTCTACTATTTCAATTTCGGATGAGTGAGAACCTAACTCTTACTAGGTATAGGTTCAAATCCCTAAACAACTATACTGAAACTAGAAGGTTTTCAAGAGTCTTTTCAGAAAGTGTATTTGTAAATTGGAGGAATGTTGCAAAAATTTATAAATGATAGCGATGAAAGTGGGTATAAATGCAATTAAAATTGCATGGAACTGCATTGTAGTTACAAAAGAGTTGAACAACTCAAATGTTGCCTACTTACCTGTAAATATGGAAAATAATATCCACTACCAATCTCTTGTATTAAATGAAGAAAGGTTACTCGGCAAAATGGGCATGCTGGCTCTTAAGGCTACCAGTTACAGCCATAATAGTGGCTATTTGAGAAGTCACTTGGATGCCTATAAAAGAGCACTTGGTCCATGGTCAAAAGGGAGAGAACCTACATTTATAAGATCCTTTGCAACGTCATGACTTCCCTCACCTATGTTCTTTGAGTCAAGAGAGTCTTTTTGAACGAGTGAGGTTTCTTGGACCCTACAAAACCTCACGGTATTATCTTCGAGTACCGGTGTTGTCAAAGACGGAGTTCGGCATGTGGAAGGTAAGCTGAGGGTTTTTCATTATATCGAGGCATTTGTCAGTGTCCTTTGCATTTGGAAAGATGAAATATGAGAGCGACAAAATAGCCTAAAGGATAGTGTTATTGATGTCTCGAACAGAAAGTATTTTGGTTCTAGTATTTTCAACAAAGTTGCAACATGCCATGCAGAGAAAATAAAAGTTGCTTTATTGCTTGGGGAAATTTTCACATAAGGAGACGTTTGTATACGTGAAGGAGCAAGGTAGAGAAAGACAGGTTCTTACATGTTTCAAAAGAGACAGAGAGAGGCTACAAAGGTAAAGCAACATAAGGAGTTCGCTTCTTCTTCATGGGCTAGGTTAGTAATATCTGTGTTAGGGTGCTAAAAGGGCAGCGTCCTCTACCCGCAATGAGGACCGCATGATGTGATGGTGGCAGTCCCTCAAAGATGTGCGTTCCAGCGGCTTGGAGTCAATCACTCCAGCAAGCGAGTAAAACCAAAATAGCAGCAAACCGAAAGTAGGAGAGAGGAACGTGCTAACTATTTATTTTCCTAGAAACGCAGGGCAAATGACCTCAGATATCATTAAATGGCTGTGGGTCACATGACACACCTTGGTGTTTTTAAATATTGAAGGTTCCGTACAAATTAAGAGCATGACGTTACACAACTGGAGCAGTAGCATGGTACACAATAACGAGCAAAACACGTCAGAAATGTAGTTGTGTGCAGACCGCACGATCACGTAAGGCCTAACAACGTGTCGGTCTTCCCTTTTCCTTTTCCTTTTCTCTGCTGAAAATGTCTCGCCATATTTATTTTACCAGAAACCGAGTACGCTTTACTATGAAACCACGAAAACAAACAGAAAGTGCAATCATGTTTGTTGTCTTCACTAACTTTATGGTGCTACAATATTTTGGTGATGGAACCCTTCGAGGAAGAAGGGTTGTACCTTTCGGAAAAGAAGGTTTACATAAGATTTTTCAAATAACTCAAACTTGATGCTTCATTAATAGGAAACGAGGTTATCGGCGACCAAGAATCCATTGTAGCCCACCCGACAGCGTAGGAGACGTGGTTTTGGTCATAATAAGTTCTATCATTGCCTTGTCTCACCAGCCAACCACAAAGGCCTTAGTAAAGTGAGTGAATCCAGATCCAACTGGACGAAACCAATATACATTCATGGTCGGGTCATAGTTTGGTTCCAGTTCTATATGAAAAAAGTAAGAAAACCAGAACCAAAAACTACCTGAAACCAGCAGTTTTCGGATAATGATTTCCGGTTCAGTTCTCAAATATGTAGAACCAAAACCGAATCATGGGGTCGCAGTTCTATTTGGTTTCGGTTCCTACAGTTCAATGAGTGGTCGCGTCTGGTTCAACCCGCCGGGCCAGGTCAGAAGGTCTAGACGTGACCCTCACAGAAAGTCTACCTCATTCCCAGGAAGCAAATAGGCATCTTATGTTTTCAAATTCTCATAGAACCCAACCATACTGTAGATTTGCCGCTCAAATTTTTTTTTAAACAAAGAAGAATTACGATCATGTGATCACATTGGTTTTCCCTAAAACCTGCCCCACCCTTCCCTGAATATCGTACCCCCATGGGCAGGAAAGGTTGGGTCGGTGTGAATAGATATTGCCGTCCATAATACCAACCATGTTCTTTTAAAACTAAATAAATCATCCTGTAAACATCGTTCTAGCAGGCAAAACTATAAAAGCTTGTTCTGTTGGGCAGATGAAGGGTGGGGGGCGTTCGAGACTTAAATTCATGTTTAATGCTTCTTGAAACAAACCACGTTTACGATCGGAGTAGATAGGGCCCCATAACCTCGCCGTGACGCAATAAAACCTACGTATTGCCCAAGAACCATTTAGATCTCTTTCGAAAGATTTTCATAGAAAACTCAACAAGACCGAATCAATATCTGGTGCAGGCATCCTGAAATGGGACCGGGATCCAGATTGACCGTGATTTGCAATTCCAACCTGTTGACATCGCTGGACATAGACATGGAAGGTGTGGAACTTGTTGAAGAATATGAGTTTAGAGTCATTTTTAGTACATATAATGTCTTAGGACACTAAAATTGATGTTTAGTGTATTATTGTAATTGTTTGAAGTCGTAAGGGTATTTTAGTAATTTTATGTACTAGGGGGTATTTTGGTCATTTTATAATTTACACGTTTTACAGCTCCTTATATAAGAGTTGATAGGTTGTAATTAGGGTTGAACTTGCTAGGATTAAGAAATAAAGAGAAAGGGGGGGGCGGCCTCCATTGGAGGGCCGCTTCCTCCTCCGATCTTCATATTTTTCCTCTTTATCGTGTTGATATTTTGTATTTTTTCGCTGCGCAAACACGTTTTCAACATGGTATCAGAGCCTAACAACGGCGATCGTGATAATATTTCGGGTGGAATGCTTGGAGATGGCTGCTGCTTAGACACAAATATGATCAAAGATGTCCTCAGCCATTGTAAATACGATGTTATACAACTTTCAGGTAGGAAGCTGAAACTGATTTCTCATTCTTATGATTAAGAAATGCAGGTCCGCACTTGTAGTGAAAATGCACGCCCGCAAGAGATGTGGTGTCTTATAATGATTGGTGGTTTTATCAAAAGAGGACGATTCAAATGAAGCAGTTGGCCTCTTTCACAAAATGCAATTGGAGAATTTCAGTCCTAATGAGGTAACGTATCTATGCTTATATTGATAGAAACAAATACCCAATAACTGTTGTTCTTGGGACGTCATTGATTGATATACAAAATGTGGAGTACTGGATTCTGCAGAGCAAGAATTTGACTGCATCAAAGCTTATTTCAAAAGTTTTTTTTTAGAGAGATTGTTATTAGGGACAGAAGCCGTTTCCACCATTTCAAGCAAGGAATCTGTTCTTGTGGAGATTATTGGTGATTCATGATGACCAAGAAAAAAAGCATCTGTTGCACCTGTGAGAGCCATTGCTAGATAGAAGATCTTCACTTCACCTTGAAATACAGTTTTGGGAGGCAATAATTCTCTGTCATCAACTGGTTTACGAAAGAATGTGTGGT
This sequence comes from Brasenia schreberi, assembly GCA_036023115.1. Taxonomy (NCBI): domain Eukaryota; kingdom Viridiplantae; phylum Streptophyta; class Magnoliopsida; order Nymphaeales; family Cabombaceae; genus Brasenia; species Brasenia schreberi. The sequence continues at coordinate 17,946,799 of JAYKKT010000074.1, read as the reverse complement.
TTGCCTGAACATTTTTCAATGCTTCGGCTCCATTAGCATCTGAAGATTCTGAACCATTTTCTATTTGTGTAACATTTCTTTTGAAAACAAAAAAAAAATCTGGAAATGGAAGTTACAGATTATATTTTCTGATTTTGTGGAAAGTAAACCAGAAGGTAGTTATTATGGAAACTTTCTTTTCTGATTGTATGAAAAAGTAAACCAGGAAGATAATTATGGAAACTTAGTTTCCTAATTTGGTGGAAAGGATAAGATAAAAAGTGACCCATAATTTTAGGAAAGAAATCATCAAAAACTACCCATCATCTGGATAAAGAATATCATCTATCCCAGATTTTATGGGCTGTGCTGAAAAAGAAAGGTCACCCTATCCTAAAAATCCAGCGATAGATAAATTCACTGCTCAATTTCCATATAAGTATACTCCATATCAAGAACAGTTGGACAGTTATCTGTGTGCATGCCACGTGGACAATAATCTGTGCATGCCATGTAGACAATGCCATTTTTTATATGTTTTTGCTAGCAGGAAGTGCAATAGTAAATGAAGCAATTCTTATAGGCGAATCTACTTCTTAGTGAAAGAAACAATTCATTTCTTAGATGCAATGCAGACTTGAGTTAGGCTGATGGCATCTGATCAGCAAAAGGGTACCTGAAGATCACGTTATTTGTGCACTGTCAGGTGGGGTTGATTCAACCGTGGCTGCTACTCTTGTCCATAAAGCCATAGGAGAGAGGCTTCACTGTGTTTTTTTGTTGACAATGGTTTATTGAGGTACAAAGAGCAGGAACGAGTCAACTTTCAATCGTGATTTGCATTTACCTGTTACGTGTGTAGATGCAATAGAGTGATTTCATTGCTATTTTTGATGATTTTGCTCAAGATCTGGAGCAGAAGTTGGGAAGAAAGCCTACATATCAAAGAAGAGCTAATTGCAAAAGTTCATCAGAGCAATTCTAATCCTGATGTCCATGGAATACTTGTCCAGCTTCTCTTGCCTAAACATATAAATGAGGAGAAAGTCTTGAGCGAAATCAGTATTGAGAAGGATGTTGATGGGTTTCATCCCTTAAATATTGACAAACTTGCAATGAAAGGCAGAGAACCATTATTTCAGCCAGGCACCCCAAAGAGATGCCTTGAATTGATGTATTTTGTCCTTGAATTGCTATCCAGGAGCGGAGTCTCCATAAAAACAAAAGAGCGGGTGTTGTTGGATGCAGTAACATAGTTGGGTTGTCAGTGGCTTTAACGCTTCTCAAAGCTTATGTGACAGTGACAATGGTTCACTCCCATACTCGTGATCTAGAAAGCATTGTTCGTGAAACTGATATTGTCATAACTGGTGTAGGGCAAACAACAATGATCAAAGGGAACTGGCTCAAACCAGGTGCTGCAGTCATTGACGTTGAAACAAATGTTGTCAATAATCCAAGTAAGAAGATGGGTTATCGCCTAATTGGAGATGTAGTTTTTGATGAAGCAAAGAAGGTTGCAGGATGGTTGACCCCTGTTCAAGGTGACCATCGCCATGTTGTTCAAGAACACGTTGGATGGTGTCATATGCAAGACCAAAATTTAATAGTGGATTGAGCCATATTGAAGATCATGATTTGAAGATGGATACGCAATAGGCAGACCTGGTGGCCGTGAGTAATTTTATTTATTATTTCAAGTTCAGTTCTATCAAAACTTGAAAGACATGTTATCGTTGCTAAGGTAGAATATGAAACAAGAATGAGGTCCATGGAAGAAAAATGGCAAAAACAGGTAGAGGAGCTTATTGCAGTCATGAGGATTGCCAAAATAATTATATTTACAGCCATTGAAGTTGCAAAAATTTACAACTATGAAAGATGTTGAAAAAGACAGTCATGAAGGCTAAATTGAAAAGCCACGTAGACTAAGTGTTGCAGCAAAGAAGATTGCTTGGAAAATGGATAGCCAAGGGGCTAAAAAAATTTAAAAAAATACAGAAAATCAATCTTTTTCCACTACATATGTATGAAAAATTAAATCATTGAAGAGGCCGAAGGAATTTGTTGATATAGAATGTGGCAGTATCACCAAGAATCATGAAAGTTAAGAACTTGGGTTGCTGAAGTAAACAACCAGGAGGGCTTTAAAAGCGGTTGCAGTCACCATGTGAAGGGGCGCAAACCGACTAGTATCAGCAGATGTTTGTATTCTGTTATTTGAGTGGTAGAGAGAGGGCACCCAACCAACACACCGGTTGTAGCTACCATGTGAAGGGGCATAGAAAAAGCCGTGTGAAGTGTGTATGGTGGAGTAGTACCTCCTATCACAAAAGATCAGCTTTCTCAAGAGCAGAAGAAACATGATTTTTAAGTGTACCTGTCAAATCACTTTATAGAGAAGAAGAAAGAGAGGGGGAGCAATCGACACCCATAGAAGGGTCGGGTGTTACCCATGTGTTTTTAATTGTTCAAGTTGTTTTACAGAAGCCTCGAAGAAATTACTAGTGCACGTGTGATGAAAAAAGTCATAATGATGATCAGCCAGGAAGGCAGAGGTAATGATGCAGCCATAGATGCTGCTTGAGATGATCAGCAAGGAAGGCTGAGTTGATGTTGCAGCTATAGATGCTGCTTGAGATGATCAGCCAGGAGGGCTAAGTTGATGTTGCAGCCAGAGATGCTGCTTGAGATGATCAGCTAGGATGGCTGAGTTGATGTTGCAGCCAGAGATGCTGCTTGAGATGATTAGTCAAGAAGGCTAAGTTTATATTGCAGCTAGAGATGTTGCTTGAGATGATCAGCCATGATGGCTGAGTTGATGTTGCAGCCAGAGATGCTGCTTGAGATGATTAGCTAGGAAGGCTAAGTTTATATTGCAGCCAAAGATGCTGCTTGATATGATCAGCTAGAAAGGCTGAGTTGAAGATATTGCAGCCAAAGAAGTTGTTGAAGATTAAACCAGTAATGAAACAGATGAAGAATGTTGCAAATAGATGAAGATTTTTGTCAAGTTTGGAGTTCGAAGTATCTCACTCCCAACATGAGGGGGGTGTTGAAGAATATGAGTTTAGAGTCATTTTTAGTACATATAATGTCTTAGGACACTAAAATTGATGTTTAGTGTATTATTGTAATTGTTCGAAGTCGTAAGGGTATTTTGGTAATTTTGTGTACTAAGGGGTATTTTGGTCATTTTATATTTTACACGTTTTACAACTCCTTATATAAGGACTTATAGGTTGTAATTAGGGTTGAATTTGCTGGGATTAAGAAAGAAAGAGAAACTCCGATCTTCATATTTTTCCTCTTTATCGTGTTGATATTTTGTATTTTTCCGTTGGGCAAACACGTTTCCAACAGAACTGACCCACAAGCTCCATTAGTTTTCCAAAATTTTAATTAGGTTCTTCTGCTTTTGGGCGGTTTAGGACTCGACTCAGAACCGGAACTGGAACTGGCCCAGTTCTGGTTTGTTTCCAATTCCTGGTTATAATCGATACCAGCGGTCTGGAACCGCCTATGACCAAAATCGCTTGTGAATTCAAGCTGGAAAACGTAAATAGCTATAATTTACAAGGTGCCAAAACCAAAACCAAGCCTTTTCTCGCGCCAAGAGAGCTTGGCTACATAGATTTTACGTTACCGTCGGGTCGAATTTATACCACATTAACGTCTAACTCTACAAAGCAAGAGCACTAACTTTGAGGCCTTCCCCTCCTCCCTCCAAATTTTCACCGTGCAATTTCTCACAAATTTTTCCACGTTTTATGTTGGCCCCCTTTCCAAATATTTGAACTTCGTTATGTGTGTCCCTCTCGTTTTATCTCACTTCATCTGATACCTAAGTCTAGGGGTTAGGTTCAAAAGAACCTTCCAAGCTAAAGGTCGTGCTCAATACCAACAATGTGCATCTGTTAGGATTCCGGCTGACCCATGTTAGCCATTGAAACAGAAAGTGGTAACCAAGGTGGACAAGAAGGAACGCAGAGCCTTAGCTCATTTGGCAGGGCTCTTGGACTCCCATGTTACTGGTGGTGAGTTCGATTCTCTGCGGACAGTGTGTTAGGTTAGGCTTTGGCTTCCCGTTGTAACCAAAAGAAAAAAAAGAAGTGAACAAGGAGAACGCATAGTGGGATGGTATCACGGGAACCTCGTCAACTCATCCAGCCGATATGAATATGGAGAACCAAGATCCACAATGACCAAATCGGGTCAACCCTGGATCCGGACAACTTTCACGCAAGGTAGAAACTAGAAAGTAGAAAAACTGAAAGGGGCAGCAACGATTTCTAATCAAAAGGGGGAAGAGGCAAAAGACAACGGGGAAACGAACGGGGACTCCCTGCCGTGGTGATCATACTCAATTTTGTGCTTTACTTTTCTTTTTACATGAATTACGTGCCTTTTGAGTTATGAAAAATGGAAAAAGGAATCCAGACTCCCCGATTCTTTCCCTAAACGGAATTACTCGAACTAACGCGCAAGCCGAAATGACTATAGTCTTAATGATGGACGTTCGTAAGGCAGAGATCAACTCGCCTACGTGATGCTGCAGCCGAAAGGTAATTTCCTAATTTCATCAACATGAAGGAGAAAATCAAGTAGAAAATGATGAACTGCTGACAACGACGGAAATCAATACTCTGTCGACGTTGAGGAACATGAATTTTCCGGTGATTTGTTTTATCTAACTTCGCCGGAAAAGATTAAATCTAGCCTGAATGACGTGATGATAATGATGATAGAATGGATTTCGTAAGTTCTGCTGTAAGAGAAAACAGAAATCCAGATTGATAAATAGATGACAACGAGTCATGATATTTATGTGGTGATGTTAATGAAGTCAAATTGACCGATCGATTTCCTAATTTTGCAAAGAGAGAGAGAAAGAGACAGAGTACCTTGACGGGAAGCCTGGCGATCCTTCGGGCCATTCTGCGCGCGGCCCGGTCCCGGACCCTCTCTATCTCCTGCGGCAGGAAGGAAGGGAAGCCTCGATCCACATTATCCCCGTCGCCGCCGCCTCCGGCTGAACCGCTGCATAGGAGGACGTGGGAAGTCGCCGACGACGTGAGCATCATCCCGGCACTACTCCTCCTTAAGGCGGAGCTTTCAACGCGAAACCAAAAGATACGCAGCGGGCTACGCGAAAGCGGATAGCGAAAACCGACGGCCGGATTTCTCCCTCACACAGTGGAGGGTCGTTTCCCCCCGTCAGATTCCGTCCGTCGGGCCTCCGTGCGGTTTTCTCCACTCTACACCGGAAGTGAGAACTTTATAATATGGGGCGGCATGCAGAGTTCCGTGAGTACAGTTTAACCATACTTCAATCAAGCATCATAAGTGTATCAACATCTCGGCAATCCATTTTGATAATGGACGGCTAATATCTGTTCTAGTCACCACCAGAATTTGATGATAGCACACACAAATAGCCAAACTAACAGCAGTCGCCGTTCATCTCAAGATGAATGGTTGGGATTTCAAAGCACCTTTTGGAACCTGATTTAGCCTTTCACCTAAACTAGTCCCGAATATTGGCGTTGGGAGGGAAGACTGTTGTGGGGAATGCAGGTGGCTGCAGCCTACAGGAAGGTGCGTGAAAGAAAACACAACTTGGGTTCTTGTGCGCTTGTTTGGGGAACATGCCTGCTGTGGAATCGAAGTTTGTGTACGAGTACAATAAAGGTGCCTGAAGTATGACAGCTGAAGTGACGTCAAATCGCGTGTACTCACATTTCAGGTTCGTGTCAAAGAGAAGTATGTTTTCTTAGGTCAGGGTCACTGTACATTACATGAACCTGACCTATATAGTTCTCGGGTCTAAGTCGAACGCGGCCAAAATAACTCGATGTTTTAAATTGATCAAAACTTTCTAATTGTTGCTTAATTGGATGTGTTTCATTTATAAGTCATCGATTTAGTTCTGAAGGTTTATGAATAGGTACGGTGATAGAGTATTGTTGTAGTTAGAATTGGTGATGCAATTCTAATACCACTTGTAGGAACTCGTTGGTTTAGCTAGACGTAATGAGGCATCCTAGAGCTCTTACCCTTATTCCCAAAAGAGAAGATGGATATGATTCAAGTGACGAATTTGAGTTCACGAGATCCGACTAAACCTATATCAGCGCCATCGGTATTACACATACAGTTAAGAGAGAGACAATGAAGTGAGACAAGCGATGAAAAGCACCATCGTGTTGAAGGAAACATTGGCATAAAGCTAAGTTAGGACTAATCCTAAGAAAAAGAAACTAACTATGAACCAAAAGAATTGATAGCGTAATTGATTCAATCCCCAGCTTAATCAGTACAATCACTACCTATATAGCTCTTTCGAAGCGACAACAATTATATCCGTCCATCTTCGTGCTCATTATTTTCAAACTTCTTGCTTGTCTCTTTTTTTTGTTGCCTTTACACTACAATCTTAGGCATAATTTGCCGATTATACCATGTGGCTCCTCTATGTCGTGGGCCTAAGTTGATGTCTCCTTTCAAGCATGTCCTTGATTTTCAGTGTCAGCAATTTTAGATGTTCTGGCAATCACCAGTTTGCCTATCGACATCGTTCATTCATATTTCTCTGGTTGATTGGAATTTTGATATTCATAGAATCTCTTTACATATCTCGTGGGATGACTTCATTTGGAAGTATTCAAATACTAGTATTGTATCATACGAGGAACATCACGCCTTCTTATTTTTATGGTTTTGTTCTTTCATAGCCTATGTTCACAATATTAAAGTCAATGGTTAATATTCATGGTATATTTTTGCCATCATCATATATGGTACCAAGCTCTCACTCGCCTCTCTTTTTCTGGTCATGGTATATTGTTCAGTAAATTCTACTCTCAAGGCACTTTGAAGCACCAACTCAACACATTTAATAGGAGGCCGTTATGGCTTTTGTAATTCTAATTCACTTGGTTAAACCCAATAGTTGTTGAACCTTACTACCCCATTGCCTCACTCAACAATTGAGATTTTGGCAAAGATCGAGCAACCAACCATTAGGATCCAATAAGTGAGATTTTCCTTTTTGAATCCCTTACTCATATCTTTGCTCCAGCAAAGCCCATCATTTCATTGCTTGGTGGGTTAGCCACCATGGAGGTACAATCCCATTGCAGGATTATCAGTCGAAGCTCATTGACTATAGCATGAACTCAACTACTAATAATAACCCTACATCTTGTGATGTCCACCACAAGAAACTATACGACATTCCTTGGTTGCTAAATTTGGTAGGCCAGAGCCTCTAGTTTCTAGTCATTCTCGGAAAAGGATTCTTGATTTAACCACCTTCATTAGGACTACTTGGGGTAGAATGAAGGGTGAATTCCTTATACCCCTCAGTTCAATCTTTGTGCATGATTTAATTAAAAGTGATACCATGTCAATATCTAAACTTTGCTACCATGGTTCAAATGCTATTGACAAAGAAATCTCCTATGCATGAAATGCCTACTAGTTTACTCTCAAGGTCTTACGATCATCAATTTGTTGACTTTAACACAACACTTGAGTCTAAGGGTTGTTTCTTGATTGTGCTCAAAGATGTCTGAACTTCTATAAACCGTCAGCTTGATGAGAGGCTCTCTTTCGATGCTTTCATCATTGAGACAATGCTCCGTAGATTGCAACTATTGTCCAATCTTTGGGGAAATGTATTTCTTCCTAAATTAACAGATCGAGTGAAAGAGGCTTTCAGTATTTGTGCCAAGGTTTGTGAAAATGGCTTGAGGTTCAAAATATCTTAAAGTCATATGTACAAACCCGACTTACTTCTATCTTTAAACATCAGGAACATATCTATTCTCTTTCTCATGAAGCAGTTGTCACAGCTAAAACTTGTCTCCAGGTTTCTTTAAAGTTTGAGGTGTCTTCACTTGTCAAAGACTTAAATAATGAAAGGACATCGATCCAAACCGAGATCAAAGTCTTTGAAGAGCAACTCAGTGTCCTTTATAATCATTGCCGTGAGCTTGCTGTCGAGACTTCTCGAGCATTGTCTGATCTCTATGCTTTGGTGTCTCAAAAGATCAATTCTAATGAGGCAGAGGTCATATCTTCTCAACAATATGCTCATGAAAGAGGAGTTATAAGTCTTGTTGGATTGATAACAAGATCTTAAGAAGAATATCAAACTCAATATCATTAAGATTGGCAACCTCAAGGGATACTAGCCAAGACTCAAAAGAATCTTTCAAGGGATGTTAAGAGCAAAATAAACAAAATAGAGGTTAAAACTATAAACTTACCTTTATCATGCCTTAATTGATAATTGATTTAAAACTTTCACACGTGTTTGTTTGTAGAATGTGTTAATTGTCTTGATATTTACTTTTTAGTCCCCTACTTTTCATGGCTCCAAGGTTTCCAAAAGATAAGCATAATTATCTTTTACACTTTTGACATCGCATGACAACTCTATCATTGCTTCGAATGACGAGTTGAAGATTAGACCAATTGCTAATGATAAGATGTTTGCTTGACATTTATAAAAGGTAGTCCAGACCTTCTTCCTTTTCTAATGCTCCCTTCAAACATTTACTCATACTTTTTCATCTTTTTGTTGTAGTCTTCATCTTCTTTCTTTTCCCTTAACACTCTTATGGCCCTTAATACCCAAAGCAAAGAAAAGCGTACAATTTTTTTGGAGTAATCTCCATCATATTTCTTGACAACAGGTTACCATGTGTCCTGTTGATAGACAATTATGACCATTTCCTTCTCAATCCAAGCATGCATTTTAGCAAAGGCTTAAGGGATGTTGCTATGGATACCTTACCTATCCATACAAGTTGATATTGATGTGATTGCTTTTCTAAGGAGCTTCGTACCTGACTAAAGACATTCTTGGGAATACGTTTGATAGCTCAACCAAGTGTGTTCCAGGTATGTGGAAGATTGACATGAATGAGGTATTTATCACCTTATTAATTATTCTTGACTCATCTTCTCTATGGACCTTAATCTCCTATTCGGCTTCTTAGGATTATGGTTACCTAGCATCAACTACTTAGTCCTCAAGTTGGGCATGACTAGCTCTATGCTTTTAGACATACATGCCATCACTGCTCTTGTGTTCGCCTCAAACTCCATGCTCTAATCTACCCCATCTTCAGGTTCTCTTTTTATTCAAAGAACTTTTATTACAAAGAATTCCTCGAAGTTAATGCTCATCAAATGGGGAAGGTAACTATAGACAGGCATGCCAATCTTCTTTTACTCTAGCTCTATCAATTTACTATTTTCACAAGCATCATAGTAGTTGCCAAGGAGTATTGTGTCATTGTTGAAGCATTGATCTCTGACCACTACTTCAATTTTTGCTCCTTTCTTAGCACCATCTACCGAGTGATATACAAATTTATTTTTCATTTTGCTAACAGGAAGCTACCCAATATTGTCTTTGTCCCATGGTAGATTTTGTAGTGTGAGATATATTTATATTCCCTTGGTTGAGTAGCATTGCTAATCTAGAATGGCTCACATAGCTCAAGTGGTGAGAATTCTTTTTTGATAAAGTTCTAATAAGACTTCGGTCTCAAAACTAATACATTATCAATTTAGCTTGGCAAATTACTCCATATGGAACCCTCCTAACCTAAAACTTGTGACTCAGTATGTGTTAGAGAAATTGTTTATCCCTGAGTATACATCAATAGTAGATTGCCACTGAGTCCTCTACTCTTGAGATTTGTGGAATAAAGTTGGGGTTTCGTCTTCCTATTACAATTGAATAACGACCAAAAGGTATTACCTCAATATTTGGCCTACCAATTCAGGCAAGTATGGAGGATTCCCATCCCCATTTACATATATGTAACTTTAGTAGGTGATACTATTACTTGAAATTGCTCAAAGTAGCTATAGAAAACCTATACGTAGTGGTTGCTCTATTTCCATTGCAATTGATCATTGGGTTGTGTCCTTCAACTTTAGCCTAATACTGATTGAGCTAAACCATTTGCAACATGATTACATCTCTTTTTATATACACTAATTTTATCTTAGCAGATGATTCGATTAATTCTCTTGTTCATTGATGTAAGGGCAGCAAATTGAAAATATGATATTGGTAATCATCAGTGAGTTGACTCACAACAACCTGCTACTCACCAAATACTTCTAATCTCTTAGCTAGGCTAAGCTCCATCCATGAATGGGGGCATGATACTTTGTCTTATTATTTGTTAAAGTAAGGTGTAAAAATATAGCGAGCATGCCAACCTTTCTTGTGTACTTCTTTATTACACTTGGATCCATCAAAATTCATTCTCTATGATTGTTTGTTGATCATCTCTTATACTACCTCTAGAGGGTTTGGGATTTGAATATGGACGTGATGTGTGAGAAATTTCATTTTGACCTATCTTTAACCACTCTTAGTTGGAAGCATTTTAAATCGAATATACATAGCTTAATTGTCCATTTGAGTAGTCTGCCCTAGAGAGCCGAACAACTAAGAATTGCATGAGATTGATTTTGCAAATCACATGCACTTCAATAGCTAAAAGATAATACTTTAATTTCGTGTAAGTATGATATAGATCAAAATAACTTTTTTATTGAAGAATAATGAGTTTCTAGTAACTAACTGACTCAAATAAAAGATAGCATAATTGATATATCGTCGATATATTGTGTTAATAAGGTGCCAATGGAGTCATCCATTGTGGCTATATACAATTTTAATGGTTTTCTTGGTACAAGGGGCATTAACACTTGAGGTTTCAACAGATATTCTTTGGTTCTTTTAAAGCCCGTTGTTGTGTAGTGTCTTATATGAAGTACTTTACATCCTTCAGTTTGAGTAGTGGCATAAGAGGTGTCATCTTTCCTATGACATTAGAAATAAAACACCACAACTAGCTTACCTACCCAATAAGTTTTTGGTTTTGGGTTGTTTTGCATCAATGATGACTGACCTTATTTGCATCGACTTCAATTTTCTTGTTGTGTACTAGGAAACCTAAAAAATGTCCTATAGAGACAACAAAGTTATACTTGTTAGGATTTATCTTCAAATTCTATCTTCATATACATTGGATTGCTTGCTCGAGATCAAGCAAGTGTTGTTTAAAATCTACTAATTTCACTACCAATCATTGGTTAATACTATGAGTATTGGCACTGTGGGACATTGCGGCACTTGCAATAGCTTGACATCTTTTTGAGCTCACCTCAAGAAGGAATAGAGTGGCCCTCAATATGTCATATTTGTCAATCTTTTAGTAACAAATCAAATTGATTAGCCTTGGTAGTACCAAAGTGCTACAACTCCTTTGCATCAGCCTTCTTCTCCTTGTCTTTCTGATACCATAGAGCATTATACGTGTAGGGAAGCCCATCGGTCAATTTGGTTGTCATAACTTCAGTCGAATTGAGATCTTTGCTGGTTTCTCACATAATTTCTTCGATGCATGAAATAAAGGCATGTTGTTGGAACTTCTTAAGTCCTTTATGCTTGGTAGCCTGAGAGTCAGGAGCATTTATAATGTACTCCACCTTGGTTGCTCGGTTCGCCGTCTAGACAAGAGTAGGGTAAAAATAACATGTTAATCCTTTCTTGATATCTATGTCGTGGAACTTCTCAAAAAGGGCTCCAATGGTCTCTTCGGTCTTCTATCATAGATTCATCAAATTCTTAAGAATAGGATGAGGCTAAATCTTACTATATGACTTGAGGGAGGCTTTTTACATTTTCTCTCATGTCTTAATCAAGACAACCTTTAAAGATGTATACTAAGCATATGCTTGACCTATCAACGAGAATACAAAGAGCTTATCAATCAAGTCAATAACACAGAGTGGTTTAGAGGCATGCACTCGAGGTCCAATGGTGGATGTGGCATTAGCTGACCAACTAGAGAATATTATCAATTAGACAATTGAAATTAGCCCATATATGTGAGCCGAGTGTGCTTCAGTCAAATACACATTTTGTTGTTGGAAAATAGAGTAAAACTTACACTAGCCTACACTGCTATGAAGTTGGGTGCAATTAGTAGCACCGTCAATTGAGGCACCTTGTGCATGCTCACCATTGTATTGATTGGGGCTTGGATTCCTTTCAGAGTTGTGAAAGGTTGCCATGTTGGAAATACCAAAGAAAATAATTGTGTTAGAAGCGTCTGCCCCACCTGGGCCGTCAAGTCAGATGGCCTTTGAGCAATATTGATGTGTGCATATTAATGATCTGACCATTGGGTCGTTGAGAACTCATGAATGGTGTAACTTTACTAAAAGTGGGCCATGGCTGGATTATGAACTAAGTGACCGCTTCAACAACATGCTTCCATTTTTTAGCTAATATCTCCTACTCTTGTAGGGCAATTAGTTGATTAGCTATCATTGTAGGCATGATTTTCGACATTTCATAGAAGAAAGACTCTTGGAGATCTCTGAATTGAGCATGTAATCAATTGATGACAGACGACTTTAATCTTTCGATTGTTGTTTCATCATCGACTTGAGGATGTGAAGTGGATGACATGTTTGTAACTGTGTTGCCAGAGAAGTGAAGGCCTAACTAGATGGATCATTTGGTATTGTCATTCGTGAACTCTAGACTAGTAAGCCATGTTTGAAATTAGCATTGAAAGATGCCATTAGGTACAACCCACCAAATCGAGAATGCATACACTACGTAATACAAGAAAATTGGCATGTTGTCTCATTAAGCATACCAAAGAATGTGTCATCAACAAAAGTGGTGACACAATTCTAATGAAACTGGAAGGAACATGTTGGTTGAGATAGACATTATGCGGGGCATGATAGAAAACTCTAACCCTGGGAAGATGGATAAGGCTCAGGTGATAAACACGACTCCCCAAAAAGACTACTAAGAGTATCCTGACACCATCTATATCATACATTTAGGTAAGAAAGAGACTATGAAACAAGATAGGTAATAGAAAGCACTATCATATTAAAGGAAACATAGTACAAAGTTAAGTTAGGACTATTTCGATGAAAAATCAAGAAAAACTAACTAGGAACAAAAAGAATTGATAATGTGATTGGTTTAGTCCTCGGCTTGATCGATACAATAGATATTTATAGCCCTTTCTTGAGCCAACAATAGTTGAATCCATCATTTGTCCTCATGTGCATGATTTTCAATAACTTGTTACTCGCCTCATTTTTGTTGCCTTTATGCTGCAATGTTGGATATGAGTTTGTTAGTTGTCAACACCGCCATTTTGTGCATTGAGGCTTCTCTAAGTCGTGGGCCTAAATCAGCATCCCTTTTTTATGCTTGTGAGAGCTTACAACGTCACCTTGATTTTTGGCATCAATAGGTACTATGCAAAGGTTACAAAAGGGAGGCCAATCTTGAGTTTCATGTCAACTCTTGTATTACTTATATGGTGAGAAAGAAATAGTGTAATTGGTCTTCATAGAGCAGAATTATGAAAAACAAATTCACAATGTAGAATCACAAAGCTCTACAATCGTGTTGACATCTATGTCATATACATCATATCTAATGATGAAGAATCTATACACATAGCAAGTCTCTATATAACCAAAAAATATGACATGTAAAGTTTTAGGTCCCAATTTCTTTCTCTTGTGTTTAGGGATAAGTATTTTTGCAAGACATCTCCAAACTTTGAAATATTTGAGATTGATTTTTTAATCCTTTCAAAGTTTAAAAGGACTACTTTCTTATGTTTATAGGAAACTTTATTCAGAATATGACAAGCCGTGTTCAAAACTTCTCCCAAATATATCTAGGTAGTTCAGAACTCTTTAATAAAACATTAACCATATTACACAGGGTTCTATTTTTCAGTTCAGTTATCCCATCAGACTATAATGAATAGGAAATAATAAACTCATGAATAATTTTGACAGTATTCTTAAAAAAGTTTGAGGTATACTCTATCAGACTTTTATCAGTTCAATTGTCACACATAGACATATAAAAACATATATATACACACACATATATGAGTGATTAGATCCTACTCACCACCGATGCTCATAAGTCATGCCCAATGATTGTTTTTTGAGGGCATGCATGTAATAAAAATGTTTTTTCTAGTTTTTGAAACTCCTTAGAAATTTTTATATTGCACTCATACCACAAAAAAGCATAAGGTATCATTGTAGGCATGTCAGCCAGGATCTAGTTTTCCGTACACACACACACACACACACATATATATATATATATATATATATATATATATATATATAGAGAGAGAGAGAGAGAGAGAGAGAATCTAGATTTAGGGTACCCAAAAAGATAGAGAACCACAAGAAACCCATCATCTCTACAATTTGATTGATATAACCAACTATGGAGGTTTGAATTAAAAAAGTAAATACTTTTTATACATTGCATTTAATGACTTTATGTTTTATCACCTTAATAGTTCATCTCAAAGATCAAATAGTTCTTATGGGTTCCTTGTGGTTCTCTATTTTTGTGGGTTTTCTAAATCTACTCTCCCCTCTCTAAATCTATATTGGTAATGATAAATGTATAAAATCATTAGTTGCATAAAATACTTAAACAACTCTACCATTCAATCTTTAAGATCAATGGTAAAGATTTGAATTAAAATTATTATTGATACTTTTGTGCATTAAATGCAAAGTAACTGAAATCTCCCCCATTGACCTAGAATATCAATGATAGAGATGTTTAAACATTTTGTTTACCTAAGGACATTATATATTTAGCACTACCTCTCTCTCTCTCTCTCTCTCTCTCTCTCTATATATATATATATATATATATATATATATATATATATATATAGAGAGAGAGAGAGAGAGGGAGAGAGAGAGAAAGCATACTCCACATAGATGCTAAAATCTCTTTTAACATTTTAACCGTTTGATTTTCAAGATAATAGTGTTAAGATCTTTAAAGAAAAAAACAAAATAGTATCAGGTGTATTTGATGTACTTGCAAAAAGTATAATGATACTTCTTTTTAAATTTAAATGTCAACTATTGATCTCATCGATCAAGCAATTTGAGATTTTTAAAGATGTTTATACATAGATAGGGTTGCATAGATAGGGTGTGTACATTTATCAAGTTCCCTCTCTCTATATATATAGAGAGGTAGTACTAAATGTATAATGTATTCCAATGCATAATATTGAATAAACATTTCTACCGTTCGATTGACATGTCAATGATAGATATTTGACTTCACAATTCCCTTGTACTATATATATATATATATATATATATATATATATATATATATATATAAAGAGAGAGAGAGATAGGTACAAGGGCACTAACAAATTGAAACAAATTTCAACATACATAGGTATTGAGATTTAAAATTTTAAAAGCAAAAGTGTCCGTGTAAATAAAGTGTACCTATAAAAAGTATCATGTACTTTTTACTTTATTGATTCAAATCTCAATCACCAAATATTGTTAGTTGAGATTTGTTTGAATTTGATAGCATCTAAGGGTGTTACATATACCTAATGTCTCTCTCTATACATATAAAAGTAGTGATAATATATAATATCTTTTGATACATAATCTTAAGTAAATTTTTTCTACCATTCAATCTTTGGTCTCAACTAGAGAGATTTGAATTACTTTGCATTTAGTACAAAAGTGTTTGTTATTTTTAATTCAAGCCTCGGCCTTTGATTTTAAAGATTGAATGGTTGAGATCCAAATATGTATTTATGTATGCATGCACCCAATTATGTATTTATATATATATGTTCACAATAGATTTTTGCCAGATCCAAATATGCATAAAGGAGTACAATTCACGCTTAGGAGATCCACATATTCCAACTGGGTTATGTTTGATTGGGGATCTAATTCTAAATCCAGTTCATGCAAAAAAATATTCAAGACCCTGAAATCCGTCCAAGGGCATTTTGGTTTAATAGGATGCATGTAATTTACTTTAATGCCAAGCCTTGCCACTGTGCTATTACAACACCTTGGGCACAACGTTGGGCACGAGGTAACTTCCAAGATTAAAATCAAAATTGGAGCTACAAATCTGATCCAAGAGGTTGAGTCCAATGTATATAGTAGAAAATTTCGAATTCAAGTCACACAAGTGGAAGTGGTGCGAGAGCTACTGAAGAGGTGCCAATCCCCAAGGCGGAGCAATCTCCTGCGTTCTTTTTCCTTTGGCCACAAAAGGTAGGCCAAATCCTAACATGCGCGCACAGACACAGGCACACCTTGGGAACTGAATTCCAACATACGACAAAGGAGTGGAAGACCCGTGCTACTCAGGCTAACGCTCACCATCTTTTTAAAGTTTCTTACAGAACGATGCTTATATTCATTTATAACCTGTTGTCACTTTCAAATTTTTCATTTGCCTTTCGATCTTTTTCTTTTTTAAAAAAATGCTGGGATTACATATTCGTCATGTGAGCCGTTCGAGTGCTAACAACCATTTTAAGCCTTAGCACGGAGGGAAGAGACACTCACATTCTCTGCTGGTGTTGGATTCAGCTTGACACATAAAAAGCACAACCATTCATAAGCATGTTCAAATAAAGGTTGTTTGATCAGCTGGTTGCTTGACTCCTCCATTAGAAATCAGCCGACAATGAATAAGGGTGTCGCATTCATTCGGCTCATTTACCAGCCCTAGTCGTCATTGAACCATTGGTTGACAACAGGTACCTGGTTACCGAATTTACCACAAACCGATTGAAAAGAATCTGCTCTGTTTGGAATCCACCTGCACTTTTCGAGTAGCAGACTCGCGTGAATCCGGGGTTCGAACCCTGATCACAACGCAAACAATGAAGTTGGAACAAAGACGAATGAATGGAAGTTCCCGGAGAACTGTATTCATGGCTCGCCAATGCCATGATAGGAATGGTCAGTGTCATTATTATTATCACCACCATCACCGTACCATCATGCGAGTTGCTCGAGGGGTGTCATCAGTGACAGATCAAGGAAACTTTACGGTAGGGCCGGTACCTGGTCCCTGACAGACCATGTGTAAAAGGTTAGGGCAAACTATCTATTTTAAACCACAAATTCAACAATGGGGCCATGAGATACAGTTTATACGTTGATTTTTCAAGTATAGGTGGGCTCAATGTGGAACCTTCAATGAGTGAAGAGGCAACCATCTCCCAGGCCAACTACACCAAACGGCAAGCAATAAAAGGCTGTAAAGTGATCTGGTGCAACATTGACTCCAACAAAAAGTACGCCGCCATGAGTTAGGTCTGAAGAGACCTGTTTTAGAGTCGCTGAATTTCCTGGCTCATAGGTGGGTTGGGCGAAATCTTGCAACCAAGCCATCTGGTGGCGGATCTAAGTTTCCTTTTAAGGCGAGGTGTTTCGGAATGTAATGGAACCCCCATGGAGTAACCGTGCGCTGTGTGTTAAAGCCCACAGTTAAATGGTGGGGCTTATCTTTTCTAATGAATCATTTGGTGTGGAAAATAGCCCCACAGATTGAACCATTGACTCCCATTATGGCCTCCCCGGAACAGACCATTAAGAAGCACTAGTTCCAGCTTGCCTACGGGGATCCAGACCCGTTCCGCTTACGTTTCATAATATTACCAGTTTGGGTTTAGCTTTGTTTGAGCAAAAAACTGGAAAATGAAAGAAACCTACAAAAACGTATAAACTGGAACCAAAACCAGTGGTTTGAGCTACCGATTTTGCTTCCATTCCCATTTCTTGGAGGAGCCATTCTTGAAGGGTGTTCCACCCAAACCAAGAAAAACATATAAACTAACATGGGCTATTCATTTTTCCTTTCTCAACCTTTGGCTTTGGCACCCCAGCATACATTGTATTACACGTCCAAGAGTGTCAGTCATTGGGCTCACATAAAGGAGCCGGCTCCAAAGTCGGGGAAGTTTTAGTTGAAGACACTATATTTGGTTTAGCTTGTATATTTTAGATTTTTTTATTGGGTCGTGAGTGACTTGGAGATCTTGCATGGTTTTGTATGAGTTGGGTTAGGAGTCTTATTCTTGGTTGTTTGGGTTAGGATTCACCCCGCATTAAGATCCATGTAATCAGCTGCCACTCTCTATAAGGGAACCGAGTAGCCCCATTTGAGGGTTCGACAGTTGAGAGAGAGAGAGCTTGTGGGGAAAGGAGGTTTAGGGGAAGGGCGAGAACAAGGTGGAGTTTGAGACTCCCTTGTTGGTCGACTTCATCATCTATTCTTGGAGGTAGAGCCATATATCACGGGGATTCAGCCACCAACTAGTGCCTTGGTGATAGGGTGGAGAGTATCAGTTCTTGGGCACGCACATAGAAGCCGGGTTTAGCGTCAGAGAGGTTTCTATTTGAAGACACTGCATTTGGTTCAGCTTGTATATTGAGCTTCTTGATTGGGTCATGAGTGACTTGGGGTCATGCATGATTGTACACAAGTTAGGTTTGTGTCTTGCATGGGTAGGATCATGTTGGATACATTAGGAGTCTCATTCTTCGTTGTTTTAGTTTAGGTCATTGTGACTGGGTTAGGATCTGCCCAACATTATGATCCGTGTAACCAGCTCGGACTCTATATAAGAAGGCTGAGTAACCCTAGTAATTACACGGATTGAGAGAGAGCTTGTGAGGAAAGGACGCCTAGGGGAAGAGTGAGAACAAAGTGGAGTATGGGACTCCACTTAGAGGGTATAGCCAGTAGAAATTTAGACATTATTTTATTATGTGATATCACACTTCTATTAATGATATCTATCGTGTAGTTCCTTTTTCTTGTGAAATATTTATCATTGGATAAATTTAGGTGAATAAACTTCGTTATTTTATCATGATATTTGGTTTGTTTATTCATAAAGTTTTACCACCACATACAAATTTTATTAAGATATCTCATACAATTCAACAAGTGGTATCAAAGTAGGTTCTTGCTGTTAATTTTTAATTAATTTTTCTCAACTTAATTTTTTATTGGATTTTCCGTTGACAAGGTTAATTTGATTACATATGAGATGTTTTCACCATGATAGGGTGTCCCTACCTAAGGTTTTCAACACAATCACACAAAAAATCTTCTAGTTCTCCATTTGAAAAGAAATGATAATCTTCCACATCAAGGATCAACGATAGGTATCAAGGTATCTCATACGATTCAACACCACAAGCACCGCACTTAATGTGCAATACATATGAACAAATCAATTAACATAATCATGCATAGGACAAAACAACCAAAAGGTCCTCTCATTTGTAATGAACATAAGCCTAAAACTAATCAAAAGAGCTAATCAACACTTCCTTAAATGTCATAATGGCAAAATACAACTATTCTATCGAAAAATTTCGAATACTCTGGTCAAAACTAAACCAAAACCAAAAGCTACAACGAAGACTTTTTCACACTAAGGTTATTATTCTACATGTAGGTCGCTATAGAGCTCATTCTTTTGCTATATAAGTATCTAACTGGAACAAACAAAGATCATGTCTTATAGTTTGCATTCCAACATTTTAGAGGTTTCCTTTTGCTTTTTAAAGTATTCACCATCTAATTTTTTATACCATATGCAAGGTTCATTTCATCGTCCTTCCAAATATCCATATCATTTCAAATGTCTTTTTTTTCTTCCATTGGTACCACACTAATTGTTTCTCTAATATTGTTAATGCTGAACTCTTCTTAATAAAATAATTTAAAGCCATACTAAAGGAATAACTAGACTACACCTATGTGAAATATTTTGGGAAAACCTTTCTCTTTTAGAAAAAAATTACCATAAAATTCATTGCCTAATTAATTTTAACTGCTTCTAGTCAATGATTATAAAAACTAATGTGCACTGATGAACTGTTCATTTTTCGAGGCCAACGTGTAGAGAGCAAACTTTCAAAATAAGATGAGTTATCAGTAAAGAAGCAAGCCAAAGCTGGTCATAAACTAAGATATGACTGCTTATGCATGCTTTGGATTCACTAATGGCAAGAAACCAACGAAGTCAACGTGCATACATATTATAGCTGAAAGAAACCAACAAAGTCAAACCCATGCTCCATACCTCCATCATTAGAAGACACTGATAGATGATTTGGATATTGATATCATGCAAACAACTCTATTATAACTTACAATCTATTTACTTATGTGCATGACAAAGACAAAATTATTCTCACTAGGCATGGTTAAAGTCAAGCCATGCCTGAACTTGTGGTGGAGGAATGCCCTATATCATGATGCTTGTTACTAACATGAGCATTCTATGTAAAGTTTCCCTTCCTCTTTTTTCATTTTTTTTGCTTATGATTACTAATATTTCATAAAGATTTTAATCCAAAAAGCTTATAATCATCATCATCATCATTAGGAGTCAAAAGGTTAAGATCAATAAACTCCGATATTATAGGCATATGCTGTCTAATCAAAATTGTCCTAGCAGCATTACATCTGAAGTATGAATCTACATTTTGGACAAGATCAAACCTCTTGTTTCCTCCCAATGCTTAACCATAATTTAGCATCTTCAAACATACTATAAACTAGTAAGGTTATATCTCAATTTCTTTGTCAATATTGCTATTATTATCATGTTTGCCTTAAGCTTATTTTTATCCATGTATGCAAAACCTTGATTTAAGAACAAGACATCCTCTTCCTCAATGCTATTGTACTTGCCTATTAGTAAATATCCTTTCAACTTATTGCCGTATACCCATTGCCACCCAAGAGCATGGCATGATTGGAATACCTTGTTGTAGGTGGTACACTTATATCTTGATTCCTTGAAAAGCCTCTTTTTTAAAATACATTTAAAAAATTCTATCTGTGTTTCTATAAGGCAATCCCATCATTCAAAACCAAAGATATCCAATGTGGCTGGTCTAACATAATTCATCTTCATCTTTGTCTTGAAAACTTCATAGCTCATTCCTCACATTTTGTTAGTCAATTCTTCCTCAAATTTAGTTTCAAAGACATGTTTCCTCCCACATTTAACATTAAATTTATGCTTCTTATCCTAATCCAAAGCAATCCACCTCTACTACCATTATGTGCAAAGTTCAATTCAATCTTAAAAAAGTTATTATTAGATCAATCTTATTAGTTCTCTTTGCCTTTCCAAACATCTTAGACAAAATCATCAAAGAAGTGTCCACATTTTTCTTGCTCAAATTCAAAAAGGCAAAGAGGATTTTCACCAGAGAAACCCGAGATTGCTAGTAGTCTAGATCTCTTCAACTTCCTCCTCTTCAGCCCCACTCATTATCAAATTGACTATGACACTATTCATCTACAGTTGCTCCTCAATGCACGACACTTTATTGAAGCTTACATAACCCGTGAGTGACTTGAATGAAGGAAACTCCTTCCTACATTATATGTAGGATTTGTTGTATTTACCAATCGTACAAACACAATATAGAAAGCAATGTTATTAAAGCATATCATGTGATATGATTTTATCATGTATCGGTATATGAGTCGATATGATTAAGGTATTTGTATAGCTATATATAATGTATCATGCCATACAATAATAGTGTGATATGACCCTTAGTATTGTATGATATACCCCTGTATCGTATGATATAATTTTTTTGGAAACCATACTTTCAAGTTGTTTTAAACCCCTTTGGTGACCTTCTTCGGCCTTCCTATTGCTTCCTCTTTCTAAGAGGGCCTTTGCTCTCTCCTCTAAAGGTGGAAGTCTCAAATTTCGTATATTTGTCAATAACTGACAATCTTGATTCATGTTAGCAAAGAAATTTGGGAACAACAAAGAGAAACAATAATGATGAGATATAATTTTTGTAAACAGTGGAGTCAGTCGTGTAAGACATCATCTAGCTAAAACTAGAATGAAGGTGAATCATTGCTTTATCATACCTCAACAAGTATAGGTGCAAATGCTAAAAGAAATAAAAGATATATACAAAGAAGAGGAGAAAAACACAAAGCATCAGGAGTAGGAAGAGCATGAGAAACACACATAGAGAAATAAATAAAATAGCTAGGTTTTTCATGTTTTATTTATTTTCAAGTTTAAAACTTTGAGAATCTATGACTGTCTCGATTTGTAGTGGCTTAAAACTTTAATGTTGCTTTTTTTTAAAAAGTTTTTATTAAGATAGTGTTATCTTTTATGTATGTATGTGATGTATAAAATCATTTTTCTAATATGATAGTCTTTTTAAAAATTTATAAAGAAATCATATGTACAATACAATATATGTATATCAGTATTTGTAACGTTGAAGGAAACGACTTCTTAAGGTTCTCTCTAAGACCATACCTAACTTGGCAGACTCTCAAAACCACCCATATCTTGGAGTTGACGGTCACCAATCTTCTTCTTTTGATAGCATTGTCATATGAAACCTCATGCAACCATCAAATGCCCTTCCACACATGAACTTCTTGTAGTATTTGCAAGAATGGATGAAACCTTGGTCATCATCCATGAGAATTCACAACACACTTAACCAGATAAGCAAAAGAAATCTATCTAACTGGTATTGTTTAATATTGAATTCTAAGCTTGACTACCATCTGCCAAACCAAAGGAAGAAACGAGGAAACCCAAAGTTATGAAAGGAAATAGAGTTAGATTTGTAAATAGAAAAGTTGTAGGAGAAGGATCATGGAGTCTTTTGCAGATGGGTGCTTAGAATTCCATTCCAAGAGAGTAACTAAAGGAAATCTTACCATTAGGTTGACATGACAAAAGTAGAATTATTTAGGTAAAGTACTAATTATCAACTTGAAGATAGGAAGAAGTGCTATAAAGCACCATGTTTCCTAACTGGATTTCAACTTTCTATGGAAGCAATGTCAAATTGAATAATGGAATACAAACTCTCCCTCTTTCTGAACCCAAAGCATTAGCTCAATAGGCAGGGCTCTCCGACTCCCAAGTTGTGGGTGCATGCATGTGTGTGATAGGCTTGAGGCTCCCTTTGCAAACAACATAAAAGTACCTCTCTCTGATAAGAGGAAACCATGTCTTAGGAAAATTGGCCTATATAAATTTTTTATTATGATTGGTTCTAGGGAAAGGTCTGATTCATGGGAAGCTTGGGGACCCAAATTTATTTTGTGTTGTAAGCTTTAGAATCTTGGGGACATAATTAGTCTTTCTTGGGACCGACAACGTTTTAGATATAAATATATATTACCAGTGGTCTAAGCTAGGGATGTAGCCAGAAGTTTAAGGTTAAATAAAAAAAATCTAACTCTCATGTAATATAATAAATTATTATGAAATAAATTCAATGCATAATATTCTAGAACTTAAAAACATTATAAACAATATGACTAAGTGGAAGAAAATTCTACATACATCACTTCTTTTTATCAGTTTTCCCTCAATGCTAATTTATAAAACAAGTCATATATTATAATGTGTATACAAAACTCTTCAGGAATCTATCTCCTTTTAAGCTAAACAATCATGTAATATGTGAGAAAATCAGCTTCCATCTTATTCCATACCCTTGTTTTAACGAGTTTGATAGCCAAAACTTAATATAAAAAGAGTCAAAACAAGGTGAAGATACAAATCAGTGGATAAAGACACTAATGGTAGAGAAGTAATGAAATTATGAATGTTGATGGATGTTAAGCTCATATGTTGCAATTCATATAACAAATAAATCTTTTCGTACTAAAAAGAATCTAAGAATAGAACTCTTCCAAGTTTATGTATGCCATCAGAATTACATGTCGTATAGTCATCTTTAAGATTTGAAGATGTCCTCAAAATGAAACCCCTTTAGCTTATTCGTGGAATCTGCTGTTTAATTTCTTTAGTTAGAAGACACATAGTACAATGACACTCAAATGTCATATTGTACTTTCAAATATAAGATTGAATTATGTAAGGAAATAACTCATATCAATAAACTGAATGGGACTCTTGCGAAATGTGCTTTCTCTAGAAGACTATCTCAACAACCCTTAACTTCTGAACTGATTTTGTGGTACATACTAAATTCACAGCATTTATAGTGTATTGAATTTTATTGCAAAGCTTGATATAAAGAGCACCAGAAAAGAGATCCTCTCTCATTCTATATAATGGATCAAGAATGGATTTTTTTAGCTTGTCACATGTATCCAATTCTAACACGCACGCACATTGAGGAATCAAAATAAGACCTTTAAATTTACTGGCCATTTCTTCTTTAACTTGCCTATCTTAAGTAACGAACATGAGCATCATTATTTGATTTGTTCCTTGACTGTCAATTGTCAGTCATCATGCTTTGTGGGCAATGCAACGCAATTTTCGAAAATCTGTTTTCCGCTTTTCAAGAAAGTAAATCTATTAGAGAATTTCAAGAGGGCTTTCAGTAATAACTGAAAGATGTAAGCACTAGAATTATAAATTAGTAGCACGTCATATAAATGAGACTACTTTTTCACCAAAATGCAGCTCCTTTGTGTACTTTATGAAGGATGTGAACAAGAACAATGATAGGTAGGATATATATATATATATATATATATATATATATATATATATATATATATATATATATATATACATACATATATAAAGAGTTATTAGATTCTCGTTCATGCTAGACCATTCATGCCAATTAAAATTATTGAACGGTTAAGATTTTGAGATTGATGATCTAAATCAACAAAGCAAAAGATAAAATTGTTTTGAAAAAGTGAAAAGTATAAAGTAAATCATGTGTTATTTACTTGCTTTTTAAATTTAAACTATCCAATCTATCTTATAATCAAACTCGTTCCCTCTTTCTATCTAACTTTTTCATGACTATTGTTTGATTATTGCTTAAAAGATGATTCAACTATAGATTTAACAGAGTGGATCTTAACTCAAGGCCCATATAATACATATCAGTTACGTACCACCTGAATCAACTATAAACCATGGATCTGCCTGATTCAAATATCTTGGTTAATAAACATGTGTAGCTCAGCAAGTTCCATCATCTCCTCTAGCTTCTTATCCTTTCTTCATCAATGATTTTGCCATGCCTTGTCACAAAGATATTCTACACCCTTCCCTACCACCAAGATGTAATTTTATGCTAGATATATTTGATGGACCAAGCCAAGCTTTGATACCGGTTGTCATGATCGAAAGTGCAATAGAATAGAACCTTAATCTAATAAACTAATGGAACACAAAAATGAGAAAAGAAATTTATCTGATGACAAACTAAGAACAAAGACACAAGAATTAACATGGTTCTGCATATCTAATATAAATGCATACAAGTTACACACAACTTGAATCAACTATAAACAATAGATTCGCTTCACTCAAATATCACAACCATAGCTCAACAAGTTATATCATCTCCTCTAGCTTCACATTCTTTCTCATACATGTTTAAGAAGAAAACAATTGATTCATTTTTTAAGAGAAAAGAGAGGAATAATGATAATGCACAATCTAGTGAGCCAAATATATATTAGAGATGAATGTTGAAAATGTTGCTCTTGGCTTCTTACAATGAAAAAGTGAATGAAGTTGTTTTGGAGAAGGCCCCTCAAAATGTAAGATATGCATCTTCTATTATTCAAAAGGAAATTTTAAATATCTTTGCTAGAAAGGTGCAAGATAAAATTTGCAATGAGATTGGTGATGCAAATTTTGTTTGATTGTTGATGAAGCTCGAGATAAATCTAAAAGAGAATAAATGACTTGTTAGATTTGTGGATAAGCATAGTTTCATAAGCATCGTTTGGATGTAGCACATGTTAAAGATACTATTGCGTTAACTCTAAAAACGAGAGATATTCAATATTATCTGATCATAATTCCATCATTCAAAATGTGCGGGGTCAAGGATATGATGGAGCAAGTAATATGAGAGGAGAATGAAATGATTTACAGTCTTTGATTCTCCAAGAATTTCCTTACGCATATTATGTTCATTGTTTAGCTCATTAATTGCAATTGACTCTTATTGTCATGACTAGAGAAGTAACGATGTTCATGCATTCTTTCAAAATCTGACTTTTATTGTCAATGTGGTGTGCTCTTCTTCTAAACGCAATGATGAATTACAAGCTACTTATGTAAATGAAATTGCTCAATTGGTTGCAAATGATGAGATTGAGACAAGAAGGGAATGAATGAATCAAATTAGCACATTGCAAAGACACGAGACACGAGATGGAGTTCTCATTTCAATTCAATATGTAGCCTTTTACGTATGTTTAGTGCAACTGCTTCGGTTCTTGAAGATTTAGGCTGTTGAAGGCTCTACATACTCCCAACGAGGTGATGCTACTTATGCTCTTAAGTCATTGATGTCATTTGAATTTATATTCATTTTGCACATGATGAAAGAGATTATAATTGAAAAAACTTAATAGTAGATTTAGTGAACAAGCGGCGATTGTTTATCATATTGAGTATAGCTTTAGATCCTAAATATGGCTACAAGTCATTTAATGTTGGTGACATATGTAAACTTGTTAGAAGTTTTATCCTTCGGATTTTTCTAAGCAAGAAAAGATTCGCTTGGAATATGAATTGCAACATTATGAGTTTGATATCTTTAAACATCCAAATTTTCGAGAATTTGTCTACTATTGCTAACTTGTGTCAAAGATTGGTGGAAATTGAAAAATCAAATGTTTATCCTTTGGTTGATAGATTTTTCTTCGCCTTGTTTTCGACTTCTTCCTATATCAATAGCAAGAACTCTTGATCGAGCGCGCTTTTCACTATGAAAATTATTAAAACAAAGCTATAACAAGATGGAAGATGATTTTTTCACTGATTACATGGTTGTTTACATTGAAAAAGGAGATTGCTGAAAAATTTACTACGGATCACGATAATAGATGACTTCTATTCTATGAAACGTGTCAGTAAAGCTTTAAAAATTAAAAGTTTATTGCGATAATTGACTCCCTATTCTATGAAACAACATTGAGCACCTGCTTAAAATTAAAAGTATGTATTTTAAGATTGGCTTATGTTTAATTGTATGAATGTTTCTAATTTAAATCATGCTAATTATGAATTAAATTGAATTTATTTTTATGTTTACATTATATGATAATTAGATTTTTTAAACTTAAATATTTAAAAATATATATCTAATTTTTAGTCTCGACTTCCCACTGGATTAAAATCCACAGGCTCCGCCCTAAATCCCATCTCAGAATCAAATTGATATTCTTAGCAAATGTAGAGACTCAAAAGAAATATTCTCATAAACATACGGAAGAACCCACAGGCCCCAAGTCCTAAAGGCCTTCCTCACCATTATTGATAATTTGATACCAATAACCATAAAAAGAAGAAGAAAATTATCAATTTAAGGATGTTTTGAAAACTCCTTGGTACCACAACCGGATTGATTTGTGGTGTTGAAGATCCAATGGTTAGAGTTGCTACCACATTCCATGTTCTTGTGCTTGGCTTCGATTTCCTCCAAGCTTGTGAGGTCAACATGTGCTCACCCCTCATGGTTAGGGGAATCCATTTACCTCCAAGCTTGTGCGTGTTGAAAGATCAACTTGTGCTTCATTTTCGATCAAGCCGTGAGGGAGCCATCACGTGTCACTCACCTCATTTGTTGGGGAATACGCAGTATTCAACTCAAGCTCGCCACCGTGAGCCCTCTCTAGGCTCCGGCTTCGGAGATCTAGGCCCCTCTCTGCAATGTAAGCTCACTAGATGACGAGGCTAAGGTGGTGTGAGATTCACCCAGAGCGTTTCTGTTTTGGGGTGAGCTCGGCGATCAAGTATTTGTTGATGTTGGTGGTGATGTCCTTCAAATGGAGGGGTGTTTATGGTGCCGTGGTGGTGGCACCTGTTCCCATGGCTAAGTCGGTGAAGCAACCTGTCTAAAAAGGAAGCGAGAAATGAATGTGTGCCGTAAAGGGGTCTATTTTCCTTGGCAATAGAAATGCAATGAGAACACCGTTTAGCCAAAGCTGGAAAAATGTTGGAAAATAATATGTCAAGCTATGCTTAGTAAAGAGGCTGTAGCCATTGTAACTTACACCAACCTATGAAGCAAGGACACGAACACGTATACGGAATCCGAGATGAATATGGATATGAAAATATATATTAAAGCCCATTTAAAAAAAGGACACGAACACAAACACGGACGAGATTATATGGATATGAAAAATATAATACAAATTATAGAATACGAATACAAACATGACATATATAAATTTATAATTTATTAATATCATTTCTATAAATTTGAAGATTTATAACATCTTAATATATCATATATACTAATATTCGCTATCTAGTAAGTCTCTCTTTTAAAAAATATGGAGAGTATAATTTCTATTGACATTTTCTAAAAATATCCTAAATCAACTTCTCTTAACATAACTAATCATGTACAAATACATATACTTCTAAAAAAAAATTAATCGAGGAAATATTCGTATAAGACAAGCTTCGAAGACGACAAAGTGGATGACTTAGTATGAAAGCAGGGAAGGTAGAAGGAGCTTGGTGATAAAAATAGTAGTATGTGAAAGATAAAACTTAAAAGTCTAATAATGGCGTGTCAATGAAGTATCCTAAACGTGTTCAAGCGTGTACGAGAAGTATCAAGTGTATCAAGGCATGATGTCTAAATTGAAGAAATAATAAAGAACGTAATACGTATCCACAGATTCAAGACGTTCTAAATTGAAGAAATAGACACATAATCTTTTTTAAGTAGGACACATATCAAACAATGCAGTATACATCATGTGTCTAATACGGATCTTCATATGTGTCTACACCTGACACTGGTATCACACACTGAGACACGTCACAAAAACAATACGTACTTGTACAATAACGAGATAACGTCCAATGAGTCTTGGTACTTACTTGACCAAAGTGAGTAGTGCAGAAACGACCCTTAAAACAGGTAGTTGGTCTTCATCAAGCTTTACTTGCTTAGAGCAACGTGGCGGAGACTAGCCGAGGACCTCATGAATGATTAAAACAAGCCTGAGTTCAAAAGAAGCATAAGAAATTGAACTACTTCGGGCTGTGTGCATGGATGGGAGAAAAAAAAAAAGTTGAAGACATGATTGGCAATCTACTTGCTTGCTTAATGGAGAAACTTGGATTTTTATAGGGATTGCGTAAAGGTGAATAAAAGGAATTCTCATTTAGGAGACATTTGAGATTGCGTAAGTCAATAAAGCATGCCGAATTTCATTTAGGAGACATGGCATGGTAAATGGTCCAATCATTCCAACATTGTCTTGTAAAGATAGGCAAGTTTTCAAAAGACCATGCACGCGAGAGGCGGAAGGAGGGGGATGTGTATGAGCCACGGGTCTCCCTAATTTGTAATATTACTTTTATTTATATATGATTTTTTTTTGTACGGCCCCTATAATAAAAAAATAATGCTATATCTCAATTTCATATATTACAAAATAAGTAATAAAGGCAACATAACAAAAAGCTACACAAATAAAAATAAAATAATATTAAAAACAAAAAATGTTAAAAGTAAAAAAGTATAAAGAAATTAGAAGTTAAAAATACATTGAGTAAGACGGAGAGAGATTTTGTAGAATCAAGAAATATTAAGAAGTTTTTGGTACAAGAATAAAATAATATTAAAAATAAAAAAGTTAAAAGTTAAAACATAGAGAGTCGTGGAGAGAGGCGGATGAGACTTCTCCAATAAGTTTTTCAACTCTCTCCTTTTCACCTTTTGCTCTTTTCAGTCATTCTCCCTCTTATCACTTTTAGTTTGTTTTTTTTTTTCATTCTACCATTTTAACGAGAGAAGAACACGTACCGAACTACAGATCACACGCTTGAGCCTGCAATCATGCACAAGCACAACACAAGGCTTCAAATCCAAAGACTACAAAAGTTAGTTTATATTGCATAATATTATTGGATTATTTTATTTTTTATTATAAATCTTTTATTAATTTATTCTCTTAATGCTTTTTTTTTTCTCTTGTTTGTTTTTATAGATTTATAAAATTAAAAAAATAAAAACTTTTATATCACATACATTATTTAATTTTCTTTATTCTACTTTGTTAATTAATATTTATATTGTAATTGGTTTAGAGTATTTAAAATACATCAAATTATAAATAGATTTTGTAACTCACTTTTTTTTTTATATATACCTAGTTAAAGGGCCATAGAATTGCTACGAACGAGAAATCCCTCGCTGTTTTAGCCTTGCTCTCCCTCTCGTGTGGGTCTTCCCTAGCCCTAATCTCTCTCGATTTCTCTTCCTCTCGCACACTAGTCCTAATCTTTCTCTCATTCTTTGTCTCTAGCATGCATGCCCAAATCGAAAGAGTACATTCGCTGCGGATTCATCGATTTCACGATAGCTTCAGTTGTTTGTTGTGCTTCAAATTAAGAACAGTTTAGTTTGCATCTCTAGACTTTTTCCTCTAATCTCTTCTTTCTTTCTCCTCTCTGATTCAAGGAGTTCATTATGGTGAACGAAAACCAATAGCGGTCTCGCGTATTCTTCTGCTTCTAATTGTGTTGTTGCTCGCGTCTGATGGAGAACAAAGCGACACTTTATTGGAGCTTTGCGAGTGTTTTAATCCTTTAGGGAAAAACTGGAGGATGTTTTTATCAATATATTTAGGTACTTATGTCCATCATATTCCTAGCTTTATCTATTCCTCGAGGATCTCAATAAAAAGAACTCATGAGTAAGCAGCTTGGCCACTCTCTCTCTAATTTCCAAGATTAAGTCGATCATATGCATATATGATAAGCTAATTAGCCCATTTTAACGCTTACTTTGGTGCACTATCACATCTTCTTTTGTTTTGGCTTGGCGAGATTGCAGTTCAGAAAACTGTATTAGAGAGAACTTAATTTTCACCTGATCTACATTATTGTTAGATGGCAATGTGTGACGGTGCAGAGTATGCTAAATTACATGGTGCTTTGTGAATTAATTTTCTCAATAAGTATTCAAGAAAATTATTCAAAAGAAAAAGTAAAGCCTCTTCTGCAAGGCAAGGGATGCATCAGGTGCACTTCTCACGTACATTTTAGGTTACGACTGTTTGCTAGTACATACCATCAGATCGTGTAGCCTATGAAGCTCATATTTGCATTTGAAGCCTTCTTTTATTTATTAGTGTACTACGTTTCCTTCCTTCGTGGATATTTCATTTTATGAAGTTATGTATTTATTAAGTGTAATGTTCATTCGTGTGTGCTTGCACTTGTGGGTCTGGTTCACATAAACTACTACTGCATTTTAGCT
Source organism: Brasenia schreberi (assembly GCA_036023115.1). Lineage (NCBI taxonomy): Eukaryota > Viridiplantae > Streptophyta > Magnoliopsida > Nymphaeales > Cabombaceae > Brasenia > Brasenia schreberi. Next base: position 17,915,629 of record JAYKKT010000074.1, on the reverse strand, counting down.
TTAGATCTTACACTGTTTATGACATTGATGCTAAGTATATTTTGACTTTCCATTATTATTGGTTATACCCTCTTGAGGCTTGCATATTTTCAAGAAAAATGGAACTTTCTCAAAGTTTACTGGGCAAGTTCTATTGAAGTATATTGATTACCAAGATGTTGTCTGTTTTTCCAGCATTGCATATGTGCAGCTTGATGCTGAAGTGAGTCCTACTTATTTCATGAATGCTATATAGTTGGAAAAATTCCTGTCATTATATCGTATCCTCTTGCTTGATATTCATTTGTTTGGAAATTATGGGTCATGTTTTCTTAGTCTATCTTTAGTGAACATTGTCATGTTATTTACACTATTCTAGGATTTCCGTGAGACCGATGCTGGTGTGCTTTGGAGTCTTGCTTTCAATCTTTGTAATGCTCTTAAGATAGTAGAGGAGGGGGTGTTCCCCCTCTATAGCATCTCTGTTCTTCAATTTTAAAAATGGTTCGCTTCATGGTTGCACTAGCCCTAGCTTGCATACTTGATGTCAAGTGGTCCATCTTATTTGTAGGTGTTAGGTTTTCTTGTATCTATGCAGTTGACAAAAGTTCATGTTGCTCTTCATTTATGTTGGTATTTGAAGTTTACCTTGATTTAGATGTTTAGATAGCTCATGCACTAGATCAAGGTGTTAAGATTTTGTTCTTGTATTTATGCAGCTCATGGAGCTTCCATTTGTTTGTGATTTCATCTATTAATATTTGAAACATCACTGGTTTGAGTATTTAGATAGTTTCGTCTCTGGTTATTGAAACTTAAAGATGTCCTTTATGAAAGTGATTATCGTGTAGAATGGATACCTCAACGTAACATGGTAGAGAATCTTACTCATCGATGTTTTCTAGATGTGGCAATCATTTGTCAGGGAAAACTATCCAACTTTTATTTTCAAAACATCATTTAGATGATCACAAAAGCATACTAAATTGCTTTCTCCTCCTTTCTTCCCCACATCACCTGTCTGTTTTACAGAATGGATGGAATTGGATTGATTGGATCATCAACAATAGGCATTTCAAAGTCTGGAAACTTAGATGATACTAGAAAAAATAACACTCAAGCATATTGAAGCTTCGCACTTGGATTCAAATTCAAATATAGCCAAATTGATTGGTTGAGAGCCTGCATTGACTACTTTCAAATACAGTATGAGCAAAATGGATCTCTTAAAGGCTTACTTCTCAAGAAAAATATTGTCAATGAAGAGTAACTCTTTTGTCTACGTATTCTAACCGATGCAAGTAGCAAGCACCAACTCTGACCTCATTTCCGAGTGTTATTAAGCAAGCTTTCAATGCTTTCATTTCTCGGTCTTTTTGTTTGATTCCTTTCACCATCTCTTGTGAAAGATCTTATAAGAATGGAATAATTTACATAATCTATGTAAGATGAGAATTAAATCTTACAAACTCTTTGATGAAAGTTCTAAAAAGAGATTTGATACAAAAGGCATTAAAGAGGACGAGTCTAAGCCCACTTTATAAGATCGCCAATGGTGGGATATCGACTTATGCTTGAGTAATATCAAGTCTTAAGTTCAATGAGCTAAAGTAGATCATTAGACTGATCACAAGTACCTATAAAATACACATCTCAAGGTAAAAGTACTTGGTCCCATAAAAGTGAAAAAAAACAAGTTGAACTATTCTCTTAATAGACGTATAGTAAATATAATATTGGAGTGCTCTTCTTGAAGTCACTTCTAATAGAGCCGACCTACATGAGTATGCAGTAGGGCTGCTTCTTAGAGTTTTGAGCTTCACTCTTAACTCATGATAAAAGATATTGGGCATAAGGCTTATACAAATGTATCAATAATAATATAACATGTACTAGGGTTGAAATCTTATATGTAAAACATGCATACTTCTTCAAATGGATTGAATAGTTTAAAGCTTGTCTACTATTTAATTCGGATAGGTGGAATCCATTTTTTACTAGGTAAAGGTTCAAATCATGAAAGACCTTTATCAAAAGTATAAGATTTCCAAAGTGATAAGTTTTAGAAATCTTTTGAAAATAGTGGGATCGTTAATGTATTTTCAAAATAAATATGTTCGGCTATAACCTAGTTATGAGTGGGTATGCTCATGTAAATAGATGAATTATAACCTGTGGTTATGATCCAATTATGGATGAGTTAATGCTTAGGTAAATGGTTGAATTAAAGTAGGTTATGGCGGTCTGTTATCCAAGCAAATGGTTGAGTTATGGTTAGTTGTTGTGATTGGTTTAGGATCTAAGTGAGTCCTATAAATAGGTGTGTCTCATCTTGATGCAAAGGTACGACAAATAGAGTAGAAAATACCAATTATTTTCTCCTACTAAGTCTTCTTTCTTCTATAGTGTTGAAAACCATTTATGCATTGTACTTAATGCCAGTAAGACTTGTAAACCTCATCGTATCGGTTTGTTGGTGTTGTCTATGGCTCAGTTGTGTTAGTGTAAGATGAATCAAGGGTCTTCATTATATCTTGAAAAGATGATTATGGCATCTATTACATCCGATAATTTGACACAAGTGACGACATATAAACTTAAAGTTTAGCATTTGTCATGCCTCAAAGAATAATACTTTTCTAATCTCCTTTTAGGGTGTTGATCTATCAAGAAGCCAAGATTATTTATACTATGAAGAAAATATTATCCTGTGCGAGAAACATTGACTATTGATATCGTCTAAAAACAATGTTTGTTGATTTTGTCTATTATAAAAAAGATTGATTGTTGTTTGTCGATTACAAGAAAAGCAATTTGCCATTTGCTGTTTGTCAACTTTGTCGATTCAAGAAAATACTTTTATTAGTTGTCGATCACAGAAAAGTTTGATTGCTAATATCTCTCAAGGAGCCTAGCCATCTATAACAAAAGTCACCACCAATAAGAAATCCAACACTAATAAAAGCTATTTTCAGCAATGAAACAATGTGAGAGCCCGCTTGAACCCACTCTCTTGCTTCATTGGCTCAATAAAATTATGACTCCCCTAGCTAACCCAATGCTGTCCTCTTCAAATGTACCCATGGAAGACCACCTCACACCGACTATGATCAACCTCCTATTGAACCTACCGCAGGACTTTCGGTTCAGTGTGAGTAAACTACCAAACTTGTTGGATCCAATCTCAATAGGAGCTAGAGTTAAATGTGGAAATGGTGGATTAAGCATTGTACTTAATGGATACACAAGACCCCGTGCATGCTGAAACACAAGTGCTCACCAATGATACCAAGTAAGGTCTAACAACTTTGCCCTAGGGTGATCTTGACGCATATTGTTATGTGGAATCATATGGGTGCTAGTAACCACCTCTTAATCGATATCGTAAAGAGATTCTTATTGGTATAAACATTTTTGTACATAGAGATGCATTTTTTGTTGCTTTGCATCACCAACACTATTAGAGGGTTGGGCTTGGTGTTGAGTATATGGAGGGAGATGGCTTTTTGAGTTGGGTCCATATGGCTTGGAAGTCCAAATTAATCAATATGGTGATCAGGCTTAGAGGTCTTCAATTTTTATTAGGTTGCATCAAATGTTCATATATGTGACAGTGGGTTTTCTTCTCAGTTTAAGCATGAGGTAAGAATGATTGAACTATAAGGCAACTAGATCTGCTCTCTTCCTCATCGATGGACCTTGGCTTCTTGTAGCGGATTTCAAGATTGTCTCACCTTTGCAAGAAAGTTTAATTCGTATTTGTAATGCCTGGTCAGATCAGGCTATATTGGGCCCGACTTGGACCTGCATGGGAACTGTCCTGGGGTCCCACGATTATGGCAATGTGGCTTATCCTAAGACCACCATAGTGATATGGTGGTTGGCTTGCTACAACGATAACATTGCTGCTCCTAAAAGGGAGGATGGGCAAGAGCAGGGAGAAACCTGCATGCAAGAGAGACAGAGAGGGAGTGATCACGAAAAAAGAAACAAAAAATAGAAAGAGACTGAGGGATAGTTTGACGCATCGAGGGCATGCCAAAATAACCAAAAAATGGTAAGATTTGTCAGATTTTAGGTAAAACAGGGTTTTCTTTTCATTTTGATTTTTTTGATGAACCACCACTTGTTGTCTATGATTCTTTGAGGAAAAATAATGGCCAGGGAATTTAGTCCTTGACCATATCTTTATAGGCCAAAAACAAACTCGGGTGGGACGTGTCCCCTCCCTCCCTCCCTATCATGTCATGTCAGGCCATATTACACGGATGGTATCCTTGTTATGTATCCTACAGTGACATAGTTGAGATCTATGTCGTTTGTAGATAAATCCATAACATAACAACAAAAACTAGATCTTGTACCTTAATCGGATCTTGACAGACCCCAAATAGATCCAGGTTGAGTTCTTGGGCCATTTCGGGAGAGTTTGAAGTCTTATTTCGACACAGTTTGAATCGTTGAATTTGGATTCGATTATAAAAAATTAATGTTATGCTTTTGATTTAGGGATTAATTAAGGTGATCTAAAGGGATAAACAGTATGAGATTTAGATCTATGTAGAAGCGACATGTAGGTGGATGTATTCGCTTTCCAAATGCATGTTAGAGATGGTTTTACTTTGTTTTAGATGGTACACGACATGAAATGATTAAATATATATTGGTTTTATTGGATGTGATTGGAAATTGTCTTTTGTATTGGTGCATTGTATGAGTATGCCTAAATCCGAGTGAGCATTATTGGGTATGAACCCACTTTTTTCATGGTGGTATGGGATGTCATCAAAGGGTGGATGGCAGTGCTAACTGATGGGTCTAAGTGGGTGTAGGTGAACCATGAGTCAACATGGATCCATAATTCATAATCCCAACTATTGTATCGTCACGATGGGAAGCTTACTGGTTTTTGGATGAACGTATCAAATGGTGCTAACCCGTTGGCTACTGGTCTTACATGCTCGCATGTAGCTTGTATTTTACAACTTGTGTTGTGTTATATGGTATGCTGAGGTTGGGAATGTGTTGGGCGATATGGTAAACTAGCGAGAGTAGAAATTGTTTTAAAAAGAAATAGTTTTGATACTAGATTTTGATATCTAAAATTAAAATGTATTATAAATTATTATAGATGTCATGAGATTAGGAGATGTCTCAGGTAACAAGATAAGATTTGAGATTGTTTATATAATTATGTGAATGTATGATCCTACCAATGTGGTTTTTGAAAATTGTTGCCATGTAGACTCGAGGGGTATGACTTGATGTGTTGTTTTATAGTCCCTCAAGGTTTGAGATATGATTAGCTGGTATTATGTTTATTAGATATCACACATTGAGATAGGAGGAGGGTTCGGGAGCCTCCTACAGAGTGATCGTGGTTGGACATGATAGTTGTCCTGATATCGAAATTAAATTGTATTACTAAGGAGTGCTTGATTTTGCATGCATATTTTAGTTGATAATATTTATTTAAAATTGTGATATAGTTTTATCTTGAGATATGATTTGAAATATTCACATCTTTAGTGTGTTTATAATTGTAAAGATATCACATCTATCTATAAGCACAATTGTTGTGCTCATAGTTTACCTAATTATAGGATCTAGTCAGTAGAGGCATTAAGAGTGATGTGATGGTGAAACCTTGGGAATAGTTCTAGAACACGTGATAGTATTTAGTTGCTTTTAATCAAATTATTCTTTTTGTTATACCACCATGTGCAGTTAAAGTTTGATTGTAAATAAATAAATATACATTTGCCTACATTTTGAATTATTTGGTAAATGCTATCATTGACTTATCAATGGTTTACAGAATTTGACCATATGGCATGGCATGAATAGATCTTATGTTCATGCTGAATGAGTTCTGTGGGTTGTTACGGTATCAGGACATACCATCCATGTTTACATCAGCATAGCCCAAGAGGTCGTACACTCCGTGCAAAAGAAGACCCGTAGAAAAAGTTATCTTACCATGTTGATCTTGAAATGATCAGGTATGATGAGAAAGCATCAATATCTTAAGAGAGATTGAGATTCATAACTGATTAAGGAAAATTATCATGAAATGCATTCCTCGATCTCGACTTCCATCATGTGGAACCAGTTTCTTAAATAAGAATTCATCCCTACATATGTTTTCGATCCAATCTCTCTATTTCTTTGGACAATGTATGGAGAAACTAGCCTACCTTATCCATGATAGATTAAACCAAGGAAGGAAGGTGGCTACCCTTCTGTTTTAATTTGCAAGGATGAGCCAACTATTATACACTTGATTTTCGTAGATGAGATCTTATTTTTAGAGAGGCATCTCTTGATCACGTTAATTATGTTATGAACACACTAGTGAAATTGGGACAGTTGGCAAGGCAATAGATCAATAAGAGCAAATCCATTATCTTCTTTTCATGCAATATGAATCAATGCATGGAGGCATTAACCATCAAGATGGAGTTGCAAAAGCTTCAAGCTTAGGAACCTACCATGGACTTCTTATCATTTTTATTTCTTGTTGGAGGGTTCAGTTTCATGATCGAATATAGAGAGTCTAAAGGAAATCAAACGAAGTGGAAAATGGGAAGTTTATCAATAATTGGAAGAATGATCCTTGCTAGTTGGTGACTGTAATTTCTCTTGACCTACACGGTGAAGGTTACACTTTTGCTAGGGAATTGTATATGGTGCCTTGAACACTTGAGATGGATCTTCATTAGGGGACACTGGGAGGGATTGCGTAAGCTGCATATATTACTTGACCTACTTTGTGCAAGCCAAAGCGTCGGGTGGTCTTAACATGAAATACATGCAAGCCAAAGAGTCATTAGAATTGGTCTTACCTCTTGTTCTTGCTTTTTGCTCAAGCTTTGCTCCTATTGCATGCAGCTCCACTATCGAGGAAAGAGATGCGTGAAAATATGGTTTGGTGGTGAAATAGTTTGAATAGAGAGTTCATGATCAAGCTCACTTGTCACTTCATTAAGAGTTGACAGAGATGATCAACAAATTTCTTCTTCGAACTATGCATACCCACCATGGAGCGAGTCTGTTTCTTTCTTTGGCATCTTGCACACGGTCAACTCTCTAACTATAGCTTTGGTTGGAGAGGGATTGCTGAGACCAACTCTAGTGGGCAAGCCCTCAAAGACAACAACAATTATTGGGTGGTAGGATCATCAGGAAAACTTGGGAATGGTGGTGAGGGAGCCCGGGGTGCATGCCGTGATGACATCTCATAATTATGTACTTTGATGAGAATCTTTTCGTAGAAAATAAGTTTATTCCAATGACATAAGAAATCTATATTGCACACTTCCTTGAGTTAGAGAAGCTCAATGGTTTGAGCATGTTAGTAGGTTAGAGGCATAGAGGGGTTGTCACTAGCTCTAGTGAGTGAGACTAGAGATGTTCATGGGGGCCGAGTAGGGTTGGGATCAAAGTCTCCACCTTCATCCCTCAATCTTGTCTCTTTCCCCGCCCTCATTCCCAAGATGGGACCAAAACTAACCTTATTATCCTGTGTGTTGTCATAGGTCCTCGCGAGGGTCTTTTGAGGAAAAGAGAGATGCTCAAATGCATGTTGAAACTCAACTTTTATATATGAAATGAAACCTAATTTATGTAAAATATATTCAAATTGGAATGTATTATTACAAACGAAATGTGAAAAATGGCTATGAATTTACGAATTAAAAAAGGAGATAATACTTTTATTTATTTATTTATTCTTATAATTTGTTTTAGTTTTAGATGAGCCTAACTTTATAGAATCAATTAGAAGAAGGGTAGGAGCTGAATTCGTGGAGTGGGGACATATTGTCCCATCCCCTGAGAGATTTCCTTGCTCTCCTCATCCCATTCTCATCCTTGTTTTCAGTCTTCAAATCTGTCCGTCGTTCTTACAGAAAATCGAGGATCCCCTTCCTATGAACATCTCTATGTGCTTCTGATAATTGTAGCGAAATAAATTACAATCTTCTACATTTGTGGTACTTGTTAGGACATGCGAGCATCAATAGGTTTTTCTCCATTTTTATATATATAGACATGATTTTAGGTGTTACACTCTTATTACCCAAAAACTAATATGTGGCCGGTGTTAACAATGGGTAGATTTAGTCACTCATATATATATATATAAGAGAAACCAGTTTACCTTAATGAACAAAAATAGTGGTTAAAATAAAAAATATAATCTATCGCACACTTTTTTTCTTTTTTATTTCAATGATATGTCTCCTTATTTATTTCTCTATCTCTCTCTTGAAAATCAAATTATCCTCACTTATTCATTTCTCTTGAAAATCAAATTATCCTCACTTTTGCAAAGCCAAGTTTTGTCAATTTCCATCCAGGAAAAGTTATCCATTGGTTTTTCATAAATTTTGAGAAACTTAAGAATTTTTTATTATTTATATATCACTAAATTAAATTCCTAGGGTCCTACCACCGGCTGTTGTAAAACATAATAAACGCTGGCATCTCGGTCATTTACAGGCATGTAAGGGTAAATTTGTCATTTCGGATGGAACCGGTTTGTACGATATACCGTGTGGAAGGGGTTCGTGAAGGGGCGGCTCTTCACCCTCGATCTTTACGAGTCATCTGGGGGGAAATACAAACCCTAGCTTTACCCTTTCTCTTTTCGTCTTTTTCCCGACGATCGACCGGGAAAACCAGATCTGGTGTATCTCCATCATCGATCTCCTTGCTTTCCCCTCATCCGATTGATACCGATTTCCCCTATTCTTCTCCTGTATTTCACGGGTTCTGTTTAGGGTTTCCTGCTTATCCCTCTTCCTCTCGTCGATCTTTAGATCTTTGTGTTTCCTAACAAAGTGGTTCCGTTTTCCTATTGCTTTGATCCGTTGTCAATTTGGGTTCTGACCTTGGGGGCTTCGGATCTAGGGTTAGAGTCTGGGGTTTCCCTAATTCCTCTCTCTATCCGTGCCTGTTTTGTTTTGTTTGTGTCGTTTAGCGTTCGTTTTGTTTGGTTGGGTGTTCGATTTTTTGGGATTGAGCGGTTTCCGTATAGGTTTGAATTTAGGGTTAGGGTTTTGGGGGAATTCCCTTGCCGGCGTTTGATCTTCAAGCAATTCGCGGTAGATCTTATACCTTTTCGGTATTAGTCCCTGCCGATAGAATTCCACCTTTCAATTGGTTGGTCTTTGTATCTTTTCTTCGCCTTCTGAAGCTTGTCTTTGTATATATTCATTTTTAATATTCTCCTCTTGTTGAAAAATTGATTCGGGGCTTCCATTACTACCGTGTTTCCCCATTCTACTTTGCATCATATACTCTGTTTCTTGTTCTTCTGGTGAAACCTTACACACATAGTTGTCCAGTTTGCCTCTAGCGTGGGTGACTTTTTCCGGGTAAGTTGTACAGTCAATTTTTGAGGCCTTTGAGCTGTTCTGTTATCAATATGAGCTAATTCTGTTGTGACTATTTTATACCTTTCTTTTTTCGTTGAGTAGTTGTTATTTTACCTATTTGTGCATTATCGAATTTATGTTATGAGCAAATTGTGGTTTTCTCGCTGTGAAAATTCTGAATTCTGGTTTCCTTTGATTTCGTTTTCTAGAGCAGTGCACATCTCAAACTGTAGTTAATATAGTTGAATTCATCGTCAATGTTACGAAGATATTTTTGAATACTTATCTCAGCCTCTCGGGAAAATATTGGAACTTCCTTGGAAGTATTAACGTTTTCCTCAATATAACGGATAATGAAATATAAGTAACACTTCTTAACGCATTTTTTCATTCATGTATAACCTTCTCCTCTCTGGCGAATCTAGTTTTATCAATCAGTCATACTCATGACGCTGTTATGAGGTGCTTTAATAATTGTTTTGCACGCTAAGTATAGTTTGCCAATCGGTTGGTATTAAAAGTTTTCCCCTCATTTTATCGAAGGAAAAAGGCTTTTGCCTCATTAAAAGCTTCTTCAGTACAGGTGCTTGCATGCAGTGGTGACCACATACTTGTTACTCTTTTTCTTGACTCTTGTTGGAATATAAATGTAATTTTGGCTTCAGTTCCAGGCAAATCTGTGAAGTGTGCTGTTTGCATATTAGCTATATTCTTAATCTTCACTCTTTCAGGTGAAGGTATGGTGTTTGCACAAAACAAACGACCTTTTTCTGATGATGAGTCATGCCCCCATGCTTCAAAGAAGCATGCAGGCCATTTGGAGATTAATTGTCAACTCCCTGCATCTGTTGGTATAGGTCCTTGCGGTAATTTACATCATAAGTTATCCAATTCAGGTCAGTTAGTTGTGTTTCACTGCACCGTTTTGTTGAATTATGTTTCCAGCTTCCCTGCTTTGATATGAAAAAGTGTTTCCATCCCAAAGGTATTGAAGGTGATAGATGGCCTTCAAAATGTGACAACAGTGGAACAGTGAATTACAGTGTTGAAGTTCCTGAGATCCTAGCTGGTGGTAAATTTAGGGGATTTAGGTGTGATGGTCCTCCTGATGTGATCGGCCTATCAACAAAGGGAACTCCCGGAGGAGTCTGTCTCTTTTCCGATGCTAATGTCTTTCCAGGGAAGGAAATCATCGAGTCTGGTTCACCTATGAATGAACCAGATACTGTTGAAATGCAAGATTCTTTTCAAAGAGATTTATTAACACAGATTGAGGAATCTATTTTCCCAGCTATTGATTGTTACTATAGGAAACCTGTTGCCATTGGACCTAATCACCAAGCAGACGTGCCCTCATGGGATTTGCAGTGTGACACTTCTCCTCTCTATTCTAAAGGATTACTCACCAACCATGCATCATCATCATCATTTTCTAAAACAATTCGTTTGGACGATGTAGATGATTTTAGGAGGATGGGTTCTTGCATAATCCAAATGCCTGATACGGAATCTGATGCTTACAGTGTCAGAACTGTTGGTTATGGTAGAATTAACTGTACATGCCCTGATCGAAGATCGGTGAGGTGTGTGAGACAGCACATAACAGAAGAGAGAGATAAAATGAAGTCGCTTCTTGGGCAGGAAATATTAATGGAGCTGGGGTTCGATGAGATGGGAGAGGATGTGGCTGGACATTGGAGCATGGAAGAGGAACATCTCTTCCGGGAAGTTGTTTATTCTAATCCCATGTCATTGGGCAAAAAATTTTGGAATGAACTCTCTTTGTCTTTCCCCGCAAGGTCAAAGAAGGAGTTGGTCAGTTATTACTTCAATGTGTTTGTGCTCCGGAGAAGAGCTCTCCAGAATCGATGGGTCATTTGTGATGCTGACAGTGACAATGATGAATGGCAAGGAAGTTCTTATGATGAATTAGCTGTGTCAGAAGAGGATGATGACTCGGTTCTGGAGTCTGAAGCATTAGACAAGGTTGGTCACATTGCTAATTATGTCCTTGAGAATGAAGATGATGATGATGATGATGATGATGATGATGATGATGATGATGCGGAGGATGGTGATGAAGATGATGAGGATGCAGGAGAGGAGGAGGAGGAGGTGCATGAGTTGAACAAGAAAGAGGGAGAGGAGGAGGAGCTGGTGCTTGAATATGTTTCTGGAGAACCTGATACTTGCACACGTTCTACAAAACCAAATGATGTTGGTTGTGGTTCCGATATGGGTCTTCTGCTTGATGAGACAATCCATGGCAGATGCCTTGGTGATCAAGATGTACAAGATGAGTCTTGTATGTCATTTGAGTGCTATCCCAATAATGGCAACCTCCATAATGCATCGGGTACTTCAGTTATCCCATATGTGGGCGTGCTTTCTAAAGCTAAAGCCAAAGCAGATGAAGGCCGCATTACAAGTGATGATTATGGGAACAAAGAATCTGCTAGTGTTTTTGGACAAGGCTTCCTCTCTGAGCAACCTTGTGATTCGAAGGTTTGGGATGTGGGTTTCCTTCCAGTTTCTAGGAAAGATGTTGATATCTTACCAACATGTAGTATGATGAAAGAAGTTTTCGGCGAGGAATCCTGGCATAATGAAGCATTTAGGGACAGTTCCAGAATTATTTAGGTGAACATCGAATGATCTGACACGTTCCTCACGTCATTTCTTCATCCGAACTCGATATCCAAGTATGTCTAGCAAGTCTTGTAGACCAAGAATGTCCTTTAGTAAGCACGACGGTCGGCCATGCTGTCTTCTGAGGGATATTGAAAACAATCTGCTCAACCCTTTTTCCGTGTCTACTATTCATGTTCTTTTATTTGTGTTTGTCTCCTTGTACACAGGTTTAAGAGTTATTAGGTTGTGGCTCGTCCCATCTGTAATATTTTCTTCAAAGAATTTTCTTATAGTCAGCAAGTTTGATATAAAGCCATTTGGTTGGCTACCCTGATACAAGCAATGAATGTGAGCGCTTCAGTGTAGCTTTTGTATGTACCTTGTTCATTCTTCCTAGTAGCAAAGGAGTCTGATTCATTCTTTGGTTGGCTAACGTATCCCGTCCAAAGCTCGTACTTGTATTGTTCTCTATATTTGGCAATAGGTTGATTACATTTTTCTTGTTCAACACTACTGATTTATTGAAGACTAATGACGGGATACAATTTTAGGTGCTAACTTGATTGCTTTTGGGGGCCATGGAGTTTTTTCACTGGGTTTTTGTCGGTTTTATACCAGATTGGATTGGAGTTTCTTGCCAGCTTACTTCACAGAGATGCCGAAATTTTGCTGGGCACTTTCATGGATCAAAGTGAGCGCCCCGCTACGCTCAACGATGCTCTCCTAAAGGGACCGGATATGTAATTCAAGACGTTTCTCCGGTGTCGTTCGATTCTCAGATTTAAGGTAGTCGGTTACATTTGGTCCTCAATTAGGAGTGGCACCAATGGAGGATAAAATGAGAGAACATCGTTTAAGATGGTTTGGACATATAGAAAGATCGGACATATAGAAAGATCAAAAGAACCTGTAAGAAGGTTAGAAAAACTAAATTTGGAAAGTATTAAAAGAGGCAGAGGACGACCACAAAAGTGTTGGAAAGAAACAATAAAGAATGATCTAGCTTATTGGGAGTTAACTGCTAACATGGCACACGACAGGGATCTGTGGAAACAAAGAATCATTGTAGCCGACCCCGTCTAGTATGGGAAAAGGCTTAGTTGTTGTTGTTGTAGTTACATTTTGTCCTCATCCCCCTATTATGGTCTTCGGTATGCATTTAGACCCTCGAAGGAAGTTGCTTCTTCGTTAAGTGAAATGCTTCTTGATGAAAAAGTGGTTATATTGAACTGAACTAAGGACTGAATTGTTTTTCTCTTTCTAAAATCGGTTCCGATGAGAACTAGATTACTCTTATTATTTCATATGCTTCAAAATTGGTTTTTTAAAAACCAATTTTTAAAATCAAAATTAATTTTTTTTTGGATGTTTACAAGCTTGTAGATGGTAATAGAGTAGAGCTTTCTGTTCAACATTTGGTAACTGGATCACCTTGCAGATTCTGTCAATGGTTTTCTAGGTGGAGGCAGTGATTTCTGTATTGATGAAGTGCATGTGGAATCTCCTCTTAAAATCCCTTGATCATGTCAATCTAGACATGTCATTGGGTCATTGGGTATACCTATGCTCGGCTCAACTAGAACCTTCACGGGTAGATATGGGTTTGGTTTCCCTTTTCCACATAGGGTGATGGGGCATATATATATATATATATTATATGAATGGTTTAGATTAGAAAATAAAAAATGAAAAGAATATGTTAAGTTAATTAAGTGCCTTACAAAAGTATGTGTATTTTTTACTTTTGATTTTTAATTTCAACCGCCTATTCCTCTTGATCAAATAGTTGATATTGGTTTGCATCTTTCAACTTTCTTACGTATATTATGTATATATAATGGTTGGATCCTAGTTAACATTGACGCTGCTCACTCGTGCTCAAATGTTATTTTTGAGAGCATAAGGGTAATAATATTGTTGTACTTATTTTTTCAAAACTCTTAAAACTTTTTAAATTACACTCATACTACTAAAAAATAATGAGTGGGTAGGATCTGATTTTCCTATATACATACAAACACAAACACATACACACACACACATATATATAACCACAAATCATAATCAAAGGAAATTGAAACTGGTGCTATGGTCCGGTTCAGTTTGATGATGACTCATAATGGTTTGGTATGTATATATACATACATTTATGTATATATAACCACGAATCATAATCAAAGGAAATTGGAACTGGTGCTATGGCTTGGTTCAGTTTGATGCGTGACTCATAATGGTTTGATATGAATCTTAAAAATTTGAGAACTGATTGTATGGGTTCCCTGCGTGGTTGAGCATAGAAATGAACTCCATGTTCGGTACACGTCAGCAGATACAAACTTTCTTCCAGAGAGTGATCCGTATCATTTCATGAAGATTGTTCTGTGAGTATGCACCTTTGTATGTGCTTGGCCATCTCTGTGTGTGTGTGTTGAACGAGTAATGAGTTAAGGGAAGCACCTCACGGCAAGACTCTGAGCGTTTCGAACCTCGGTTCGTGAAAGACAGAGACAATCCTGTACTTTGGGTCTCATACCCATGAAAGGTTCTGCCTTTTAAGAAGTTGCACCTATGGAAGTCATGAAGACAGTATAAGACTCACAAAACTTACGGACCAACACCCAGCCATCCGAATCTTGCATGGTTAGACAATTGCATCAGGGTGAATTTGGGTTCATCGGGCTTTGGGCTTCATCAGCAACAGAGAAGATGAAACTTTGATGTAGGAAAATCGTGATAGGGTGCCTCACGACATGATTGAGATTCTATCTACAGGAACTTGTGCAGTTTTTTTCTAAAATTATGTGAAGTATTTTTGTAGTTAGGGCTCTAGCGAGCTTTCTTAAATTCACACACATATTGTGACTTGACTGGTTGCTGCACACCGCAATGATTGTGTACTCCAACGCATGTCAAAAATAAGAGGCCAAATCTATCATGACTACTTTTAAATAGGTGTACAAGAGCATACGATACATACCACTACATGTGCAGACGCGCGCACACACACATATATGTGTGTGTTGGGGGATAGACTCGTACGTTCACACCTGTGATAGTTTGTAATCCTCTCTTCCCAGTAAAAAGTGGGGGCACAGTCTAACATGCTTATGCCTCCCAGTAAAAAGTGGAGAGAGAAAACCCTTTACTATTCCAACGTGTGACGGGAGTTTAGGGTTTTGACCTTACACTAAAGGCAACAACCCGCGTCAGCAGCCTTTTGAGGGTGATCAAGATTTTGATGAGATGTCTTTAGTGATTTTCCTCTCATGCTCTAATGATACATAAGGACCAGTTGAGATATAAGGACCCGTTGAGAGATTATCTTTCTTCTATATATATTGTCCATATTTCTTTGATACAACTCTCATCGATACTATTCTTGATGCATTAAAAGCTAACAAGTAGAGCTATCCGAAAAATCAAATAATTCTAAGTAGAGTCAATTGAGTGATAGCCTTTCTTCTTTAAAGTGCTTAGTTGATTGAAACATTCGGAACCTTTTGTAGGATCAAATTGGTTCCTCCATATATCTCGGTTGTTTGAACTTGAGCCCAAGTGATTCTTGATCTATTACACAGTAGATAAGGCAAACTTTCTAATGTGCAATAGATGTGAAATTGGTACTAAAATGGATTTTTAGTGAACTTTTGAACTCGATGAAGATTTATGATAAGTAGTTTTCTAATGTGCAATAGCTTTGGATTTGATTGTACAATTTGAAGTAGAAAGATAAAAGTCATAAGCAAAATAAGCATAACAAAAAGGAAAATTTTACTAATTATAAAGAAAAAGGCAATGACTAAGAATTAAAATTAGAAAAAAGAAACAAAAAACAAAGAAAATAAAACAGACAATAGATTAATGCTTTGGTTGATGTGTTTGTCCTTCAAAATAAGCAGTCTTATCCTTTTGTAGTTGATGGTGATTGATTTTTAGATTATTCTTGTTGTTTTACTGTTCTAGATGACTTCACAGCTTCTCCAACTCCACAAATAGTGACTCACATATCTTGATGGTAGCCATGCAATCTTTTTTCTATGATTTTTTTTGAAAGTGGCTCCTAAATCATGTGTCTAATATTAAAAGGTGATAAGTAATATCAGTTAATGAGTCATTATTTTCATCTTATTGGTTTCTATAATGTCTTGTTTTAGGCTTTTGATGACTAGCATAAAACTTTGTTGAATTTATTATCATGGATTCTAAACATTGTAAGTATTTTGTTGGAATGTCTCCTCTTAGTGATACACTGCAAAGCATAAATTTAATGAAAAGTTAGTAAGGGTCGTTACTTATTCGCTCGTGTATAGTGAGTCAATTGTAGAGATGGTTCTTACATTATAGAGGGGTATGTGTAAAGAAATTAGTCTTACTATATTACCATTTGAATGTAGTGAACAAACTATAAAGAGGGGTTCTACATTTTCATCATGAATAAATGGAGGGGTAATGAAGCTATTTTTAGATAATAAGGTTTGGATTGATAATGAAATATCAAAACTTTGACTCACAAGCTAACGAAGGTGGTATATACTATGTTTAGGATAAAGATTCATATTCTATATTTACAAGAAACAAGGTGGTCAATAGAAGAAAAAGAAATAGATATTGAGAACACATGTTTTAAATTATGATACTTAGGAAAAGAAAAGACTTGGAATAGAGTTGATATTATTATAGATAAATATTTGAAGGATAATATATTTTATATACAATGACAGGTTGATGATGAAATTAGTGTTAGGAGTATAAACTTTAAATATAGTTTGTACTTATGCACTACAAGTAGGACTAAAAGATAGCATAAAGAAGATATTTTAGAAGCAATTAGATAATATAATTTAAAGAATTTGACAGAAAAAATGATTTGTTTGGAATTGGATCTAATGAATACCAAGGTATTGATTAAAATTATGGTTTTGGAGATT
Source organism: Brasenia schreberi (assembly GCA_036023115.1). NCBI lineage: Eukaryota > Viridiplantae > Streptophyta > Magnoliopsida > Nymphaeales > Cabombaceae > Brasenia > Brasenia schreberi. The sequence goes on along the minus strand of JAYKKT010000074.1, from coordinate 17,898,711 downwards.
CAAATGAGGAAGGTAAAGAAAATTTTAAATTTTACCATGACATATGAGCTTTTTATACCCAATAGAATTTTTAGATAACGAGATGAAATTTTAATTACTTATAGGAGTCAATTATCACAATACAAATTGATTGTTTTGCTTGTAGGAGAAAAGACAAATAGTATTGTAAGAAATATAAGGTAAATTTAGGAAGAAACTTAACTACGCAATGTTGACTTCTAGTTATAGATTTGAAGGTAAGAAAGTAGATAAAGAGACAAATAGTACATAGAGTTACTCAAACTAAATGGTGAAACCTCAAAAATCAGAAAGATGATATATTTAAAAAGCAAGTTCTTCATGGGGATACTTTAAATTATATAGGTATAGCTTGTGATTATGGAATAATATGGTTAAACATATTATAAAATTAATAAACTTAAAGAAGGCATACTAGCCGAAAAGGAAGATTGGTATTGGAGTAAAGTGGTGTAAGATAAAATTAAATGAAGAGGATATTTTATAAATGCCAAGAAGACTAATGAAATTTAAGAGATTTATAAAAGGCAAAGAAAAAACACATAAGACCGTTAGTAAAGTAAAAACCAAAACACAAAGGATTTATATAGAAAAAACTCAACTTAAGAGATGTTTTTAGGAAAGTTAAAGCTATAGATAGGGAAACTAAGGATCATACTTTTACTAGATGTATCAAAGATGATGATGAGAATATCCTAGTGACAAGTGATGATATCAAAAATAAATTTTAAAATTATTTTCATAAGTTTTTAAATAAAAATATAGGTGCTAGTATAAACTTAGAAAGGTTAACCAATTCAAAAGTATATAAATCATAATTTCTACTAACATACTTAAAGGAATGAAGTTGAAGAGGCTGTTAAACCTATTAAGGTTGATAAATCTGTAGGACCAAATAGTATTCTTACTTAAGTATGAAAAATCATAAAAGATAGGGTATTACTTGGGTTACAAGATTATTTAATAAAATATAAAGAAACCAAAAGATTCATAAGGAATGGAGAAAGAGCTATTTATACTCATATACAAGAACATGGAAGATATTCAAAATTATGTAAATTATTAGGTATCAAGTTTTATTGAGTCTACGTTGAGATAAGTATCAAGTACAACAAAGAATAAATTTATATTCACGATATAGAGATCTACTATTGATGCTATCCACTTATTGAGATGTCTTATGAAATATTTTATAGTAAAAAAGAAGAACCTTAACATGATATTTATTGATTTAGAAGAAGCTTATGATAGGATGCAAAAAAATATTCTTTGAAAAACATTGAAAAGAAGGATATCTCGTTGACATACATCAATCCTATAAGAGACATGTATGATGGTACACAATCATGTGTAGGGATTCATGAGTGAATGACAAATTTCTTTGTAGTTAATATTTGATTACATGAAGGACTGACTTTAAGTATATAACATTTATATTGATTATTAACGAGTTAATAAAACACATTTAAGATGAAGTATATCAAGTTATTTGCCAATGCCATTATAGTAGTGGACTGAAGCTAAGAAAAACGTTAACAAGAGGTTGAAATATAAAGAAGAAAATTAGAAAGTAAAAGCTTTAAACTCAATAAAACAAAGATAAAATATATGGAATGCACTTTTAATCTTATTGTTGCTTCAGATGATTTATAAATTAATATTGACAAATATTGAATCCCTCATAAAAAAGTTTTAAATACCTATGGTTAATTTTTCAAAATGATCAAAAATTGATAGAGATATATAAAATTAATGTAGGTCAGCTAAAACAAAGAAGTGCATTAGATATCCTATATGACAAGAAGATACCACTAAAGTTGAAAGATAAATATTATAGAGAAGCAATTAAACCTTCTATGTTATATGATTATGAGTGTACAATAGTTAATCAATAATATGTATAAAAGATATCTTTGGCAGAAATGACGATGGTGAGATAGATGCATAGTTACACAAGAACATGCCATATATGTATTGAGGTTATTAGAAATAAATTGGGAGTGACACCAATCAATGATTAAAATGAGAAAAAATCATTTAAGATGGTTTGAACATATGGAAAGATAACCAAAGGAAGCCTCAGTAAGAAAGTATGAGAAACTAGATGGTAAAAAATATTAAAGAGGAAGAGGAAGACTATAACAATTAACAACAACAACAACAACTAAGCCTTTTCCCATACTAAACGGGGTCGGCTACATGGATTCTTTGTTTCCACATAGCCCTATCATGTGCCATGTTAGCATGAAGACCATAACAATATTAAAAGAAAATAAAAAAATGATCTATCTTATGTTGAGTTAGTTGCCAGCATGTCCTTTCATTTACCATCTAGAGTCTTCTGTCGACACAATAACAACTGTCAAAGTCTGCCTAAGACCATTTTGTTATACAAAAGAGAAACAAGAAATGATGAAAAGGCGACATTGCCATGGCACGCTCAATGAAAGAATCTAAAATTCTTGTTTAAGATAATCAGCAGGTTAATCCAATGATCAAGGAAGGGGAGACTGTCTTAAGGTGGATTATCAGATGGTTACAAGAAATTCTTATGGTTAATAGCTCCACTTCTTACCACATGAGAAACCAAAAGAGAAAAGGCCGGGCAATTCCACTCTAAGGTCAGTGCCGCATAGGGCGTCGCTTGCGGCCAAGACAGGTAGGTAGGTGCATCTGATTTGATCTTCCCTCTTCCCTTGAATCTACAATTTCTTATCCACTTGGCCTTTAGGAACGCTGTTCTCTCATGCCCGGCATTCTGTTTATCACACAAACAAGTCAACGTGGAAAGCTGAAGCTCGCCCTCTGAGCATACCACACAAAAGCTTTTGGAGCTGAAATGAAAAGAACGCTCCTACTAAACGGTGGATTTTGGTGGACTTAAATCCTACCCAAATACATATATACATACCCACATAATATGTCATGTATGCTACCTATATGTATGTTTTTATTTTATTTTACACAACACTATGGAGTTGTAGTAGGATCAACCGGGATCTGACCAGAACCCGACTCTGGATTAGTTGGGTCTAGGTCAGCCTGCAATTGACTCGGACCATGAAGTGACCAGACCCAAACTCAACCTCTTGACCCTATTCGCCAAAATCTACCCATACTTGTAGTTTTAGCCAATGCTCAGCACTATAAGCATACAACATGAATACAGACAGCACTCGGCTTGTTTAATGTCAATCTTGAATTGGTTTAGTACCAAGATTAACCAAGCTCGAACATAAGGTCAAGCTGGTTGAGACAAGCATGAATGAGAAGCTACAGTAAGTTTGAAAATGTTAAACATTCCTACAAGACTTTATATGACCATTTAAGCATGTCACCTTGCCTAGAAGGCTGAGGAGTCGAATCTGATCTCTTGCCTTTTGGTGATTCGGTTCAAGAAGAAAACCTTCTTCTCTAAGTCCTGCTTGGTCTACCAAAAGAAAAGAAGGCCGTTGTTAGAAGGGATGATGGAGATACTACTTCCTGGGGAACCCGAGAGCCTCTTCCATGGCGGCTGGATATGGTCTCATGAATGTGAGAGGGGAACCTCACTGGGGACTGGACGATGGTGTCTAATGTCCGTTAATGATGGATCATCGATGAAAGAGGAAAACCCAGGCGGGCTACCTCAGAATAATGCCAATCAAGTCACTGGATCCTTACATAGGGGTGTTACACTTAAGATGCAGAACGATCCAAGGAAACCATGGTTCTTTTGTCCGAAGTGGAAACGATGGTTCTTTTGTCCAAAGTGGAACAAATGTAAACATGCCCCAATCAAAAGCACCGGTCACAAATCCAAAATACACCCTTGTGGAATTGCCTTAGATAAATCAGTGCCCCGCTATAAATATGTATGGGATATCTAGCCTTCCTCACAGGATAAAATGCATACATAACTCGAAGAGTACATACCGGACTTCGAGCCAACCTCGAACACGCCTTAGTCACCTATGACTGGGACAGAGAGAGACTAACCAGAGGTACAAAGACTAAAGTAGCACTACAGGTAAAGAGACGAAACCATGAGACAGGAAGAGAGAGAGGAAAAGTTGTGTGTTTAGAGAGGACCCCTAATCACCTATTTATAGAGTGCACGTGTAGATCATGGATTGTAGATCCGTTCGAAATGACACACCGCTTTATTCGCAATCATTCCGTCTTATCCGGAACCATTCCACCTTATTCATATTCGTGACCGTGAAAGACTCTTGACCGTTAAATCAAACGTTTTTCGTGCAAAAATACAAACCAAAAGGTAAACCCAAGCCACAAGCCTAAGCCTGGTGTGCGCATGTGTGGTATAACATGTCCTCTCTAAGCCCGATAAACTAAATTTCATGAGCTACCAAATATATAAAAGGACATGTGGGTTTGTCACATTCTTTAATATGGGATTAAACTTTGTCTCCTTTTGGTCATCACATTCACAAATCTCTCATATATTACCTTTTACACTTACATATATCATTTAAATATTTAGGGATACTAACATGAATTAAATATCATTAATACACATTAAATCCAACAACCCCCACAAAGTCCTTAAGTGTAAAAAATGCTCTTTTAATCCAACCATCATATTATGCTTTCAATAATGGTACCTTCCTATTTGAATTGTTACCTTAGTTATTCAATATTATCCTTACAGGAACTAGGTGAACATATGTCTTAAACTTGAACCTTTGGTTTAAAGGTGTCTATTGATAATAACGTAATAAAAAGCTATAGTGTGATCTATAAAGATGATGCATTAATGGTCATTCATCTATATCCTATATCATGATTGACTTTGGGGAACAACCTAATTCTCTTATTGTGGTGACACAATGTCAATCACTTAGTTGGACATCTCTAAGGATATACTTACTCTTTCATTCAGAGAATAATCTCTTGCTAAACATGCAGTCATTACACTTTAGGTTTACAGGGGACAGACACACAGATATGAAAGCATGCAACAAACCAAAAGCAAGTCATCCTCACGTTCTACAACAAGATTCAATCCAAGAACACCAAAAACATCTCCACTCAAAGTCTCCCAGGTTGGGTTACCATCATTATTGACTCTATTTATCTATAGGCTTTAGTCTCATTCCTTTCGAAGTGTCTCCACACTTTTCTTTCACTTGCTAATCCTTTTCGTTAAAGGATTGGCAAGATTCTCACAAAATCTGAACATAATCCATCTTCACAAAGACCTCGTAGAAAGATATTCTCTTACAAAGGCTGTCCTTTTCGACATATATATTGACTCTTGCCATTGTAATAATGGTTTTGAACAATTTGATATAGTCATGTGCTATACAAAGTTGATTAAAACAATCGACATAGGTCTTTCACATAAAGGGAGTATCTACTAGCAAATTCCTTAACCAACTCAAGCTTCTTCACTAGCAAAGAGCCGTAGTACTTAATGTTCTAACTCTATACTGGATTGAGTTAGAATAATTTGTTTCTTTGAAGTTCTAAGAAATATCTTCCACCAAATGATACTAAAAATGTATCGACTAGTTGCTTTTTGAATCATCTTCGAAGTGGTATTTTAATCGCAGATCCTGTATTAATCCTTCCAAGGACCGCGCGAGAAATATCTCGATAAAGGTGTTTCACGCTCATGCTTCTTTTCAAGTAACACATAAGCCCTCCAACAAAAAAATTTTCAATGTTCTTCATTAGGACAATTAGTAAATCTACAAAGAATTCCAACAACATATGCAATATTCTGGGTCGTGTATAATCATAATGAGTACAATGAAGACTCCTAATAATACTAACATACTCATATTACACAGCATGCTTTCACCAAAGGTTCTTAACCTAATTTAACACACTAAGATCATAAGTAGAACAAAGGTGTGTTGCATATCAAAATAGGTGGTTGCCAATCTACACAACATATTTTTCTTCAATGTAATGAGATTGATCCAAGGAAATGCCATTACTTATCATTGTTATTTTAATTCCAAGAATAACATTAGCCTCTTTCAAGATCTTTCTTCATATCAAAATCGTCACTAAGCATATTGGTTGCTTACTTCATTAACAACATTAATATTTCACAGATATGTCAAAGATTAATAGATAGATCATCTACATACAAGCATTAAGAAGCAAAGTAATACATTATGTAACAAGCTTGTAATAAATACACTTATCACTTTCATTTATTCTCAAGCTATGAATTTACTAATAACAAAAGAGTCAAACTTATCATTGTCATTACTTAGGTGCTTGCTTAAGACCATATTGAGGGTTTTTCTAATTTACATATCTTATGTTCTTTCCAAGAATAATAAATCCTTCAAAGCCGGTCCAAGTAAATGTCATCTTATTGAAGTCACCATTCAAAAAAGCTATCTTAACATCCATCCTGATGCACAACTAAGAGACGTAAATTCGAATAAGAATAGCAAATAAAACACGAACTGAAGTTTCTAGGCTAACGTGAGAGAGACTAGGTATCGAAAAAATCTACATTTTCTTTTTTTTAAAAAGCCTCTAGTTACAAGTTTAGCTTTGTATTTATTCATACAAAACTAATCAACCGAGTTGGAATTTTCATTTCCCTAGTAATTATATATTTAAATCACCCCATAGGCTTACAACCTGTACAAGCATATAAATCTAAATAAGTTTTCACATTTTATTAGATTGCAAAGAATAAGCTATTTCATCATTCATAGCTTCTCACCAAAGATACACTAATCAATAGATTGGTAATATATCTCTTCTAAAGAAATAGCATCTCCTTCTAAAGTAAACTAGTTATATAATGTAAATTAGGCACAAAAATCTTTTGATATTTTAGGTACCTTATACTACCTTCTTAACTTAATTTCGTCAATATTAGATGGTTCTTTACGCTATAAACAACATGTGGGCTCATTACCAACAATATTTTCTCGTAGAACCCTCTAATTACCATGTAACCCCCACTAATTTTAGATTTAAACGAACTCGTCCTCAAAGAAATCATATATCAAGTTGATTCAATAATTACTTTATTTTTAATATCAAAGAACCTATACGCCTTGTTATTTAATGCATAATTCAATAAAATGATTGGGACATTTGTTAGTATATTGTCGTTCTACTTGCCAAGTTTCAGATCTTTTTAGGATACGTATTCAGCATAACAAGCCAAATACCAAACCCCATATTCTAAAATACGAATATTTAGTATTCGTATTATAGTCATAATTCAATAGTGAAACACAAGTTTTGAATTAGGGAACCCCATTCAAAACATAGTAAATAAAGTTAGGAGAATTTAGTCCCCACCAAAGAATAGACCAAACTTAATTCAATAAAATAGCCTATAATACAAAGCAAGAATCGTATGAGTGTTCTATGCATTTTTTCGCTCAACTTTTAACTTCCATTAATTCCAGGCAAATAGAAAGGTGCAATTACTTCATGAACCGAATTCAAGTAAGCTTCATACAACTTATTAAATTCAATTGAGTTATATTCCTGTTTCTATCACTACAGAAAGTTTCTTAATTCTTTTCCCAAACTAATTTTCTATTCCATTCATAAACACTCTAAACATATCAAGAGCTTCACTTTTATGGCGCATCAAGTAAAATATATGTATAATTTGGAACAATCATCTATAAAAGTAATAAAATATATTTTGTTATTCCTTGTAGTCATTTTATTGAATTCACAAATATCAATGTGCACCAAATCCAAAATCTCGAATTTCTTCCAATCGTATGACAATATTTCCTAGGTTGCTTTGCTTGCATACATATACCACATTTTTATTTTTATCTATGATAATTTTAGAGATAAGATTTAAATTCATCATTTTTTCATAAAATAAAAGTTTACATGACACAACCTAGTATGTTATACATCAGATGATTCAACATTACATATAGAAGAAGAAAAAGATGAAACAAAAGTAGATATTTTATTATAATTAAAATTCATACAAGAATCAACAATTGGTTCTAAATGAATTTTAAACAGTCCTCTACATCACATAAATATCCCTTTTCAAAGAAACACCCTATACCAAGTCACTTAATAATGACTTTATTACATCTACAATCTAACTTTAATCTCCCTAACTGAAGTAGGATCATTGAGGATATTTAGGTAAATCATTGGAATATGTTTAATTCTATCAAGATTTAGAAACTTTTTCGAAGGAAACTTTAAGTCCATATGTCATTCGCCCTTGATTTCAAGGGTCAAATGATCCCCTAAGGCTATTGTTTGTCTATAAATAACTTAGTTAGGTACAAACAAACATTGGTTAGTATAGATGTGCACATTAGCCCTAGTGTCTATTATCTAGTACTATAACTTATAAATAGAAAGGAGATGGGGTTTAAGAAATAGATACTCATCACTAGGAGGTGCAATGGTCACTACCATGTTAATCATAGCTTCTTCAGAGGTCGCATGCTTCTTGACTTTCTTTGAGGGACAATCCCTCGCCCAATGTCCAACTTCACAACAAAGCTAATATGGTTTGTTTTTAGGTTTCTTTTAGATCTTGACTTTTAGTTTATACTTTACATGTTTTTCTTTAGGATCACTAGGTTGTTTCTTTTTGACTATCTAGTTAACCTCAGGGTTATTGTCTACATGCATAATGGGTTTCTGACTTCTATATTCTTTCTCTATTCTTATGTCTACCATTAGATCACCACCCTTCTTATGCTTGAGATCTAGGCCAAAATGCTCCAAAGATTTAGGAAATTTCTCTATAATAAACATAACAATAAACTTGCAGGAAGATCTATTTTGACTTCCTTCAAACCATAACATAAAAATTGAAACTCATGGGTCTGTTCGATAGCAAATTTCCCTTCTACCATTTGATACTTAAGAAACTTAGCCATATAATACTTTTCAAGATCGAGGTCTTTAATATTGTATTTTCGATCTAAGGCAACCCACCGATATATCTATAGAAGGAGAAGAATTATATAAATCAAATAAAACATTTGACAATACCGGTAAAATACAACAGCGGCACAAGGTGTCCTTCTCCTTCTACTCGATGATTTTATCTGAGTTTATAGGGTCAGTATCATCGGGTTTGGGATAATATGACTCGATATACAGATGTAGACCCAACATAGTTAACTAAATTTTTATATGCTACCGACAACATTTAAAATATGGACCGATAAACTTTTTTGATATCAAGATTAAATAAACCTTAGGTCGGAAGATAATAGTCAGAGATATGTTTGCTACAGTAAAAATTGATTTTTCTAAGATTGTCCAAAGTAATAGTATACATACATACTTAATAAAACAATATACAACAAATATAAATATATCCTAATCATAAACAACCATAGATCCAAAATAAGTCATAATCAAGCCGTATGAAAAAGTCCCATCTTATCCAAAACCATCCCACCTTATCCATATCCGTCATCCTGAAAGACTATTGACCGTTACATCAAAAGTTTTTCATGCAAAAAGATAAACCCAAGCTGAGGCTTAATGCACACATGTATGATATAACATGTACTCCACAAGCTTTTTGAACTAAAGCTCATGAGCTACCAAATATATAAAAGGACATATTAGCTTGTGATGTTTCGATATGACTAAATTTTGTCTCTTTTTGGTCATCGCATGCACAAGTCTCTCGTATGTAACTTTTTACACTTTACGACTTTCACATATATCATTTAAATATATTAGGGATACCAACATGAATTACATGTCATTAATGCACATTAAATCCACATCTTTATCCAGGCCTAACTTTTGTTACAAGCGCAGTTCACTGGTGCGTTTGAGTGATGATTATGAAGAAGGAGAAGAAAGCAATTTGAGGCATGGCTTTCGGTCCAAATGAACCAAGATCTGTCAGTAGCAACACCAAGGATACAAACAGCTTGAGTTGGGAATAGAAGCTAATAGAGACAAAGCACCTCAGCTCCATGTTTGGCAGAGAGCTTTCCGTCCACAGTCAACAATCGCAAGAAAAAGCTGAAGGGATCAGCCCAAGGAAAAAGTATTCAAGACAATGGAAATGAACTTAGACCGCGAGGAGGTATCATCACGCATGACACCTTTACTAGCCCTATCTAGCTTCGTTGGTTAATAAAGAAGTCAAGAAAGGAGTCTAGGGAAATGCAAAGGAGGAAAAGCTTCTCTGACGAAAGGAGTGAGCATAGGCCGTATATGGCAAAATAAGAAAGGTATACACAAGAAAGCTCATTGTATCACAAAAGAAGCTTACAGTTCCTGATGGAAGACAAAGACATGGATACTGATGAGGTTAAAGATCAGGAAGTTAATGAAAACACAGAGAATTAAAGAAGAAGGGTTCCAAGGAGGAAATCCCAGAATCCGAGAGAGTGGAGCATGCACTGCTCTATAAATAACAGAGCAACCCACAATTATATATACATATAGAGAAACACATAAATATAGAAAAACTGTGAAAACGAAAAACCGACTGCCAAGAAACCTCGAAATAAAATACCTCTTCTTTTTGTCCTTTTTCCAGATCATCATAGCTGCGTAACAACAAAGAAGTCTACTCGAACACTGCCGGATACACCAAAGGAGCCCACCGGAGTAGAGCAGATATTCCATGGCTAGTCGGGTGAGACTTCAATGATAACTTCATCAACACGAGAAGACCGAGGAAGCTTGAACAAAAGCCAAATCTTTGATTTTAGAAATGCCATTGATGGACAAATGGCGAACCTGTAAAACGCAATGTAAGATTACATTCAGACCTTTCCTTCACTAATTTGTTGTGAATGACCACCTCCCCATCTTGCTTAACATGGAGGCTGAAAAACCCAATGTTGGATACTCTTGGATCAGAACACCATTCAGATTGCAGTTCATGTGGCTGTGACACACAATTTGCAGATAAAATAACGATACTCTGGTCTAGAATCATGCAGATAGTCGATCTGTAAGGCATAACCCAGAATATAAGCACATTGCCGGATAGGTTGAAGTTTTGGAACGAGAATGTTTTTGGACATGTCAACAAGTAGATTGAAGGCCTACAAACGGCAATCAAGGGACCTAGTGAAATTGATCCAACACCCGTGAATCTTGAACAACTGAGAGATCTGAAGAAGGAACTCTCATTAGAGAAGAAATGATGTGGCGGCAACGCTCAAGGATCCCATGGATTGAAGGAATATGACTCAAATACTTCATTCTTTCATAGTTTTGCTTCTACCAAGAGAAAGACAAACACTATAACCGAAATCAGGGACGCGTTCAACAATTGGAAGGAAGATTTGCAGGGTATTGAGGAAACATCAGGGAAATACTTTACCAATATCTTCAAAGCCTTGAATCCTATAATATTTGAAGAGGTGGTCAGCAGTTTTAATGACAGTCACCGAAGCAACAAACTGAGTACTTAACTTTTCCTTAACAGGGCAGTGGAAATAAATGAAACCGAACTCAAATTAGTGCAACCAAAGCACTAGGCCCGGATGGGCTACCTGTCCTCTTCTACCAAAGATTTTGATACATAGTTGGCGAGTATATAACAAGGCCCCAATGACAATGACGAGATTGAAGAGGTGAATAAAATATTCCTAGTGCCTTTTCCAAATTTGTCACCGCTGAAATGTGTGCAACAGTATTGTCCCATTGCTTTATGCAACGTAGTGTATAAACAATTAGCAAGATCCCTTCCAACCGACTCCAAACTACCATGCCTAGCATCATTGATGAACCCCAAAGTTCTTTGTCAAAAATTGATACATAGAGAATACATTGATTGCCTATGAGATGACACACACCATTATTTGACAGCAAAAGTTATGAAATGTGTGAAGACTGTCTCATATTCAGTCCTTATGAGTGGTAAACCAGGCTTGCCTTCTAAACCGCATTGAGGGTTTCGCTTGGGATACAGTCTCCCTATTTGTTCGTTCTAGGGGCTAAATGCCTGTGAGCAATCCTGGGTAACGCAGTTCTCAGAGGAAGTTTGGAAGGTGTCCAAGTCTGTAGTAATCCTCCAAACATCTTGCATCTATTTTTCGCCTATGGCAACCTAATTTTCACAAAAGAAACGACGAGAACTGGAATCATCTCTTAAATCTTCTATCAACACATAATAAAGACCTGGGACAATGCTTAAATTATGAAAAATCAGCTATCTTCTTCATCTTAAACACTAATGCACAAATCAAATCTGATACTATGAGCTAGTGGGGAATTAGTAGAGAGGCTTATTCCGTAAAGTACTTGAGATTTCCACCCATAATTGGAAGAAGAAGAGCAAAAGCAATGAAGAACGTAAAAGGACCATCAAATGGAAATGTCCATAAGGATTGATAGCTGAAACTCTATCCAAAAGCAATCTCAATCTATATGATGTCCAAATCGGCACTTCCTCCATGCTGAAATGGGCCGAAGTGATTCCTACACCTGAAGGGCGAAATGGTATTACAGACTGCCTGCATATGGAGTAGGGAGAGGCAACCAGATCCAAATCACTAAGGGTTCTTGTCTCCCCCGAGCCTATAACTTCAATGTCCAGGATGTCTCATGCATTCCAGCAGACAAACAGGGGAGCTTATAGAGTTGCATGGGGTCGTACTTTAGAGGAGGAGTATTCGCATCAAGGATGACAAGGATATCAGAGACTGAACTCCTTCAAATATGAAATTTATATAGGAACAAGGTTTGAAAATTACAAATCTTCCAAAGGCAAAAGTAGTACTCTGGCGTATTTGTGGAAACACACTACCTACTATTGATAAATTAAGAGAGAAAGGTGCATCTGTGTTTATTATCTTTGCCTTGCGCACGCGGACTTGGGAGAAGTTTGAAACTTGAACCTGCAGAATTTTGTGAATAGTATACCAAATGAGAAATTGAGCAAATTAGTGATGTTGTGGCATACAGTTGGAAACACAGATGCAGTACGCATGTTCAAGACAAACACAGATGCAGTGAATTGGGGTCATCATAATGAACGATCAAAGTACCTTTATTGGTGAGGCCATTCAAGTACATGGAAATGTTGTTCATAGAGGAGAACTATTAGCAGCCACGGAGGGTGTACAGTTGGTAGCCACCCTGGGCATCAACTACGTGATCTTAGAAGGGGACGCAAAAGAGGTCTTCGATTCCTTTCCTCGTGACGAAGATCTCTCTTAACAATGGAATACTTTTCAAGGAAATTTACATGACAGTGGCTTATATACGCAGAAGGCAATGTGATAGCAGATGCCCTGGCCAAGTATACGAGAATCAAAGGAATATATACCGGGTTATATCAGTCACCAAGTCTCATTGCCAATATATTGACAATTGAAAGCCAGTAATTGCTGTGCTACAACTAATATGATGTATTCTGCTTTTTCATTCTTGTTACAATGGGAGGCCGAAGCCATGCACCCACCACGAGTCGAAGTCCTGCCATGGTGATACTGCAACAGGCATGTTGCCATTGAGCTATCACTCTGGTTGTGATGTATTTTGCTTTGATGTAATTGCAGGGAAAATTGTTCTTTAAGAAAAGCACCAGGCCATTGCCAATATATTGACAATTGAAAGCCAGTAATTGCTGTGCTACAACTAATATGATGTATTCTGCTTTTTCATTCTTGTTACAATGGGAGGCCGAAGCCATGCACCCACCACGAGTCGAAGTCCTGCCATGGTGATACTGCAACAGGCATGTTGCCATTGAGCTATCACTCTGGTTGTGATGTATTTTGCTTTGATGTAATTGCAGGGAAAATTGTTCTTTAAGAAAAGCACAAGGCCAACCTACCCCAATAAACTCAACAACGCATTTTTTTTGGAGAAGTTGAGAAGCCAAATTTGACGGCTCATGTTCAACTCAAGGTGAGGAGCTTGATCAAGTCAGGCTTGAATAATTCAGTCACATGGATAAGTCCTTTGATAAGAATCCTTAAAATGAGAAATTTCTCAATATTTATTTCAACACCTTTTTTCAATTACAAGAGGAGGCCGAAGCCTAACCCCACACGTACCCTCTGGGAATCGAACTCCCCACCAGAAGCAAGAGCGCTAGAGCACCCTGCCGTTGAATTAAGCCCTCTGGGTTATTTCAACAACTTTACTGAAACTGGTTGAGTGAACTAATAAATGCTGAAAAAGTATGCTACACCTTGATCAGAACCATTTTCACCTTTCTCTTTCTCTCTCCTCTGGCTGTTTGTGGACAAGAAATGTTTTCTCAACAGTATACGCTAACGCAACTCTTATCATAGATAAAGTCGTATCCTAAGCATCAGAGACAAATCGCTTTACTCTCTCTCTCTGGTAAGCGTGTGGGCGCAAAGAGGCACACGCACGGACTAACGTCCTCTGAACTCTCCCAACGGTCAAGAATCGAGAATTGAGAAGGCCATACTCGCATATTACACACGGAAAAGTGGACATGCATCGTGGAAGCTCTCTAGACTAAAGATTCTACGTAAAAACAGTACACTCAGTTACAGCCTCTCTTTTTCTCTCTCTCTCTCTCTATATATATATATATAAAATAAATAAATAAAAATAAAAATAAATAATATATATATATATATATATACATATATATATACATATATATATATATATATATATATATATATTATGGACGACCTCTTCCCATTATGGTTGCCCGAATCCAAGCTCACGGCACTTCTCTCTCTTCATAATCCAATAAAGAGGGAGGGATTGAAGTAATAATGCGATCCCCACAGAAATTCATGGCCCTCCACCCATTCACTTTTTGTCTTTTCTTTTTCTGTCATCTAAATCAATTAAATTACTTGGTCAAATAAAAGCATCCCATTAATAAGCCTATCATCTCTCTCTCTGCCTGTCTCTCTCTCTCTTGCCGTTTTCTTTTCAAATACCACTACCATCATTTATTATCGGCTGTTTGACTGCATCCCCAATCTCTCGTCCACTCTGTTCTTGTTGTCCGTTCCATCTTCCCTTTTCACTCCTCTTCTCTCTCACAATGCTCTCCGATTGTTCCTCCTCTCCACACTTTTGCTACGAGCGATGATACATAAAAGCAAAAATAAGAAGCAATCACAAGTTTTTGCTTTCTATCTCTATTATTATTCAATCAATCCCTGCTCTCTCTCTGGTGTCCCTGTAAAATCGCAGGGAAGGGAGCTGTTTTGCCTTGTGTTTTGCAAGTGTAGATCGATCTAGTTGCCTTCATCTTGTGTTGAATCTGAGGTAAGAACCCATCTCGAAAGTTGCCACAATCGACTACTCGGTTTCCGTTACAAACTGCTTCCTCCTAAGCGTTTCAGAAGCACTTTCTCTCTCTCTCTCTCTCTACCATTTTCTGGCATCTCCATAACCGATCGATTGTATCCTCATTGTGCCTGAGATCGATCTTCATAGGCCATCTGGAAGGCCGGAATACTCTTTTCTTGACCATCAAAGACTGTCATCAACCCGGAAAACCACGATTTCCTCTCAATCCTTGATAAACCGGAGATCTGATCGATACCAACTTCAGAAATTGAAGAAGCCTAAGACATGTCCCAACTGCATCACTTAGACTCAGAGAGCAGCAATGGCATCCCGTCGACGCCGGGCAAGTTCAAGCTGGAGAAGTCTCCTCCATTCTCTTCCTTCCACCGCAATCTCCGACTTCAATCTTCTTTCTACAAGCTCGCCTTCGGAGACATCAACGACGTTTCCCTCTTGAGGTCCCTCTTCAAATTAGTGAAATTCACCCACGTGATGCACCTGGCTGCCCAGGCTGGGGTACGCTATGCAATGAAGAACCCTTCCTCTTACGTTCACAGCAACATTGCTGGCCTTGTCAATGTTCTTGAGGTTTGCAAGTCTGCCACCCCACAACCTGCTATTGTGTGGGCTTCCTCTAGTTCCGTTTATGGCCTCAATTCTAAGGTACCCTTCTCTGAGAAAGATCGAACCGATCACCCTGCAAGCTTGTATGCTGCTACCAAGAAGGCTGGTGAAGAAATTGCACACACTTACAATCATATCTATGGCCTTTCCATTACTGCCTTGCGCTTCTTCACTGTTTATGGTCCTTGGGGTCGACCCGATATGGCTTATTTCTTTTTCACTAAGGATATCTTGAAAGGGAAGCAGATACGTATTTTTGAAGGCCCTGGCCCTGATCATCCCTCTGTTGCAAGGGACTTCACTTACATTGATGATATTGTTAAAGCGAATAGGAAGGTGATGAAGTTGCCGAGGAATGGGGATGTGCAATTCACACATGCTAATATCACCCTTGCTCAAGAGGAATTGGGGTACAAGCCGACGACTGATCTGCAAACTGGCTTGAAGAAGTTTGTGAAATGGTATTTGGATTATTATGGGAGCTCCGGCAGGAAGCGGGGTGGCAGTGAGAGTTTGAGGTTCTGATCAATTGCTTGGAGGAAGACCTGCTTAGAAGTTAATGATTTTGATTTTAACAGATTTTTTTCTTGTTTGATTTTTTATTGACATCCTATAAAGGAATGTGGTCCCTGGTGTTGAGTTTTCTTGGATATTGTTGTGGAACAATTCCTGGTTCTGTACCAAAACATGGAGACTCCAATTAGTGTTTAGATTTTCTTTCGCATTTGTAGTTTTACTTTGTGTTTTCTCTCAAGTAAAACTCCGCCCATGTAAGGATGACCCTTGGCCGGTCCCAAGCCCGGATAAAGGAGGAGGGTTGTGTTAGGCTTTGGAGAGCTGAGAAAAGGCTTAGTTGTTGTTGTTGTTTTCTCCCAAGTAAAATAATTTTACCATGATATTTTGATTCAAGTTACTTGGTAATTATCTATGAATGTTGTTGCATATAAGACTATAAGGGGCTTGCTCCTGTGGCGGTTTATTAGTGTTCAATTCAATGTTAACAATTGAAGGTGCTGTTTAGTGGGAGGTCTTGATGCATTCTTCGCTTGGCTTTGTTACTATGTCTTGTTCCTTTAGATATCAGAATGGCAATGCCAATTGATTGATAATTGATTTATGTGTCAAGGAATTTGGACGCACGAGCTGCTTCCAAGAAGTAACTAATGAGTTGTTTGGTGACTAACAAATTTTCGCTGCAGTTATCTTGCCTGTTGGTTGATTGTATAGAATGGGATTCTGAAAGTTTATTTTGTATTCATTCTAGCTGATAGAATATGCATGCATCTATTTCTCTTCTTTTTTTCCTCGTACCCTTCTAGTTTTAGGTGTTCTAGAATCTACTTCTGCAGTCTAATTTCTGGTATGTGCTTCATTACAGTATCAGAATATTGCAAGTCTTGCAAAATTGTCTTATATTATCAAACTTATCTGCCAAATACAGGATCCCACCTAGTTATGATCATGGTTAACAATAATAAGTTAATGGCTCTTCAATCGAAGACCAACCAAATTAAATTTCCATTTCTTTAAAAGTCTACTGAAGTTTTGTGTTTTCAAGAAACTCTTAGAACAAGTTTATGCTTTGGAAGAAAAGAGAAACGTAATCATGCATCCAGTTTAATGAATCTCAGGTTCAAATCACGGTGAGTCCTGATCTCTATAAAAAGCCTCGGTACACACAAGTAAACAAGTATGCATTTATAAGGGTTATCAACTAGTTCTATCATCTTTTTATCTTTTTCAATGTACATCATTTGTTACATGAGTTTCTCATTGAAGGCTTGAACAACTCTTCTGG
Organism: Brasenia schreberi; assembly: GCA_036023115.1. Lineage (NCBI taxonomy): Eukaryota > Viridiplantae > Streptophyta > Magnoliopsida > Nymphaeales > Cabombaceae > Brasenia > Brasenia schreberi. The sequence continues at coordinate 17,881,067 of JAYKKT010000074.1, read as the reverse complement.
AAGCAATTTGAGCTGCTCTGTGAAACAAGGCTTGCTGATATTGTTGCCTATTTTCTCTGTTAATTTGCATTTTGGTCTGTCTAATTTTGAACATATTTTTCCCAACAATTTCTTCCCAGCTGCTTGTTTCTGGATTTGCTAAATGAAGGTGTTTTCTTTTTCAAGGATTTTCACTTCCCTACTGTATCTTTAAAAAACTGCAAATATGAGGACCTCTTTACTTAAAAACAAGGCCTCTTTAGATTAATAATTTAGTAATGGAATCCTGCACAAGTTTAACACTATGGAGCCTTGTGTTTCTTCCTCCAAATTTGACGGATCGGATAACTATGAACTAAGCTGTAGTGTTTCCTTTCAAATGTTTCCTTGTTTTAAGTTTGAAGGTGGAATTGGAAGCCACAACAACGCCTCTCTACCTTATCATGTCGCTGGAGGCCAAGCTTGTGACCTTCAGGTTACCTGAACCTGAATAATTGTTGCTCCAGTCATACTGGATTCGGTCAAGCCAAATCATAATTTGCAGCGTCTAGATCTTTGCTTGCTCACGTCTTATTCATGTAGTTCTTGTCCTCCAAATTCATATTTGTATCTTCCACTCTTGATTTTCAGTTTTGGAAATTAGGGTCCAACACTTAAGTTCAAATATACTCTGAAGGTTTTCTATTTTGCACGGTGTGTATTAATGTAGTCCAAACATTTTCCAAAGCAAGAAGTTGGAGTACCTACAGATGTGAACTGTATTTCCCTTTCATAGCTTCTGTGGCTTGTCTATATCTTATTAGGGTTCTTTTTTGTGGGTTATCAGACATATAATTACTGATTCTAACCATTCATCCTCTTCTTCTGTGAAAGGTGTTTCTATTTTCTGCTTTTACTATGATTGCGATGCCTTTCAAACAGAATAATAATTGATCCAGGAGATGTCTAGGGAGATGAAATGGGTTCTCATGACCCTTAGAATGTACTAGTTACAACCACATTTTGATGAGATGTCAATTTTCTAAAGGTATGGATGAAAGCGAAACCTCATATCGGTGTGTTATCTATAGGGAACAAGGAAAACCTTTGGAATGAACTTGCCTAAATGGGGTTCAGTGCCTTGATGAAAATGGTGTTCCTCTTGCTGAAGTATATTATCAATCAAGAGTTGTTATTTATGTTTGATGCTGTTAGACCTTTTCCAAGTGTTAAATTTCTAGTCATCACTATAAGTGCATCCTATTGATATATATGCTTTATCCCTTCGTAAACAAGCCAACTCGAAATATTTGATGGCTGTTTGTATCTACATTAGGAAAGCATCCCGCATAACACTTTTGTGCCAAAATTGTGATCTCTTGGCCTTTTACAGCATTACTGAGGTGTGAACAGCAGCACAAGCCCTAAGGTTGTAGCATTTCACTTGATCACAGACTTATCAGATATAGTAGAAGAAGAAATCCTGCAGCTAAAGGTACAGTCATTAAGTTTTTCATCGTTGTTGCTTCATACTAGGATGAAGGGACTACGTTTAACCATGATAGTTTCTTAAAGACTAACTTTATGGGTATTGTACTGTAAGCCAGAGGTACTTTTTCCTTCCTAGGAAAAGGATCGTGTTTTTGGTTTTTATGTATTGGTTGTCTGCCCTTGTTTTTCCACATGCTTATTTTTGTAATCCTATATGATGTCCAATGCCCATGCAGATGTTACCTTCGATGGCCAACATTCAGATGTGGAGTGTCTAAGACAGTAGCTGATTCTGTGACCATGAAGTTCCCCTTGGTCTTGCATTGATTTGTAACGACGGCCATCTAATCACAAACTACTAGGGGGAACCCCTGCATTGGACACTCCGAAACTCCACTCCCATACTTCTCCCCTTTCAGACTTAACACTATCTATTTTCGATCCTTTTAGTGTTATTCAAGACACTTTATGGGTGTTGATCAATTACGAGTTTACTAGTGTTAACTTATGAAAACGGTAATCTGCAATCATTCACATACTAACATTTTCTGATATATATATATATATATATATATATATATATATATATATATATATATATATATATATATATACTTGTGTATAATTTTATCCCTCAAGTCATGATTTTTGAAAATTCACTCCCATACTTCTCCCCTTTCAGACTTAACACTATCTATTTTCGATCCTTTTAGTGTTATTCAAGACACTTTATGGGTGTTGATCAATTACGAGTTTACTAGTGTTAACTTATGAAAACGGTAATCTGCAATCATTCACATACTAACATTTTCTGATATATATATATATATATATGCTTGTGTATAATTTTATCCCTCAAGTCATGATTTTTGAAAATTGCTGTCCTGTACCTGTGTCATCACCTGCACCTGCATCTATATGACGTGGATTTGCTTACTGTTTGTTTGTTTTCTCTGTCCATTTGTCACATGTTTTTTTTGGACAAGATGAACCTGGAAGTTGGTATGAAGGGGAATTATCCGGAAAATTTAGTATACCAAAGATTTCACATCCCAAACATTACCTCTTTGTGACTTTTGAAGAAGTTTCTGATACTTGAGAATGTTGCGATCTCACATGGATATTTCTTCTTTTTTGATGTGATATAGCTAATATGATCCAAGTTTCCATCTCAGGTAGTCGTTTTGAATTTCTTTTCGGCTGACAATCAGTTTTGAACATGGTATTGGACACGACCGAATAGTTAGGGACTAAAATAAAGATAAGGATCCACGTTTGTGTTTCTGATGCCGGGATAACAGAGGCTACATGCTGGTGCAAATATCTCTGTCTAGATTTGTTAACCATCATAGACTTGTGAATTCGAGTGCGTCTGGTTTCCAAGTGATTGTAGGGACGAATCCTATCTCCAAGGGAAAGGGTTCTTCAATGCTTCAAGAGTATTATAGGATCTTGAGCCTCGGTAGGGGAGGGTTTTACCGGACCCATTTCAGTCCCGCACCGTGCAAGGAAGGATGACCTCTCACGGTTTGGCACCAGATCGTTACCACTTCATGAGCAGCTTCGATTTGGATCCGTTCAGATCTGCTCCAGACGGTTCCAGCCTTAGTCGACCTGTTTCATACCTGGTTTTAGTGCTGTGATGTTCTGTACCTGGCCCAAGTCTATATAAGGGCCCTTTATCGTGTTTTGTATTTAGTCTGCATTTCTTTTTGGTTACAAGAGGAGGCCGAAGTCTAACACACACCCATGCATGCACGCACCCTCTGGGAGTCCAACTCTTCACGAGCTGCATCAGCGACAAGGCGCCCTTCCATTGAGCCAACTCTCTGAGTATTCAGCCTGCATTTTAGAGCATTTAGGAGAGAGAATCTTAGCGTCCGCATGCGTCTGAGAGCATTAGAAAGAGCGCAGTGAGTGTGGCGGCTGAGAGACCAGCGCCATCTCTTCCTCCTTCATTCTTCTGGTTGTATTTCTCCTGAGAAGTTGAGTACCGGGTCAGGAACCCAGCCGGTTCCTCTCTTGGCTTGGCCGCAGCGGCACGGATCCTGGCGAGTTCCTTCTATTTATCATTGGCGAATGAAGAGCTCTTGGCTCTCTTCAGTTTCTGTTTCCAGTTCTTCACCTTTGCTACTAGTATTGCTTCAGCCTCCCGTGTGTATGTGAGTGTTTGCAAACCGGAGGGAAAAAGAGGGCGGAATTCACGACGTGGGCTGGGTGGATTCAGGCGGAATCCATCGCCAGTCACCTGGATTCAGTTACACTAGAACATTTCCAAAGTACTGCTTCTGTGTTACAAGTGATCGTATCTAAGGGAATAACAGTGAAGTAGATTCTTCTTTGGGGTCAATGAAAACCCGAGCAAGTCTACCTGAAGAGCTGCCTTACATGTATTGCCGCCAGCTACTCCGACATGCAGAAGGTATGTATGTAGGAGCACCTCACCAAAGAGAAAAAAGAGGGGGGCAAAAACCGTCTGTCGGCAAGAGTGGCCAACCATGGCCATCCACACGGTTATGTTATCATCAGCGTTGTTTGAGTGTTGAGCTCTTGAAGAAGATACTTCGACATTTGGAATTTAAAATCTAAAAAAGTTAGGATAGTATTATTTTTTAAGCACAATAAATGCTAACATTTAGATTTATTTATCGTTACCAGTATTAAATAATTGGATATAATAGAACCCAGCAAACACCTTCAAGATACAATAAAGACCCTCAAATCATATTACACGAATACAACTAAGCCTTAAACAAACCAATAAAGCCAATTATCGCTATATTAGGACTTGTAATTGCTTTTGAAAACTAAGTACAAAAGGACTTATATTGTGGGAAAAAGTTGGATGAATCTTATTTGTAATACAATTATATAGACACAGTGAAGAAGTCACTCATGTGGTGCTATTAACAAGCATAATTATATTCTTATTCAGGTACAACAAATCCTTATAAAGTTGTTTCATATATACTTTTTTGTTTAATTCATTATTTAAAAATCATTTTAATGTCCATTTGGTGAATGATAAGATTATATATAGATTGGAGTGTTAAAAACATCCTAATTGTAGTTATTCTAGTCATCGTGCATATATATATATATATCAAAATAATCAATTCTTTTTTAAAAAAAATCCTATCAATTATTCTATCAACTTTCTTTTTAAATTCATTTACAACCAATTGCTCTAAAACAATGAGAAAGGTATATTAATTTCTAAATTTTATTATTATCGAGTTCATCTCATTTGAATGACTTCCTTCCAAAATATTAAAATTAAGAGACTTCATAGATTGAATCTTTTTTGTTTATAACAAAATGGCATATGACTCACAATTGAGTCACAAGTTTCTTCAACTAGAAACATACGAAAATTTGATCTAGTGGTTTTTATCTTTCTTTATCTTTTGCTTTGTCGTGTTCATTTTCACAAACATATCTTATAGATCTACGAATTGAGATAAGTCTATCCTCTTGAAAAATAACATATCTTGACTCTATCAGTATATTACTAAGATATGAACCATTTGATTTAATTACATTAAATGTATATGTCTTGCTATATTCAACATATCCCAAGAAGATACATTCAATTTCTCTTTTATCCAACTTCTTTCTTTTTAGTTTTAAAACTTTGACAATAGTCTACAACCACAAGCTTTGGGAAAGTTTGAGTTACGTCTTCTTTTATTCTAGAGTTCATATAAGTAATTCTGTTTTATTTATTTGAAACTCTATTTAAAATGAACAAGTGGTTAATAATGTTTCACTCTAATAACCATTTAGTAAACTAAAATATGATAACATAGATTTACCATTTCTTGTAATACTATATTTTTCTTTTTTGTTGTGAAAAACAAGTCGTAATTGGATGTATGATTCTCATAAACACAAAATAACTAGTATTCTCCTCCCCATCGGTTCTCAAATGCTTAATGAAAGTTTCATGCTAAAGTTCTATATCTTAAACTTTTTTAAAACTTCATCATTTCCATTCGTCAAATATACATAACAAAATCTAGTTCAATCATCAATAAAGTTACAAAATATCTTTTACCTCCTATCGTTAGTCAATCATACACATCACAAACATATGAGTGAATTAAATATAAAATTTTGAAACTTCTTTCAATTCTTGGAAATGAGAGTAGTTCTACTTAGTCAATTTTTAGAATTAAATATGGTTTAGCCATGTCATACCATTTTGTAAAGTTTACATACCTCAAAAGAATATGCCAAAAATTAAATAAATCAATAATATAAGTAAAAATAAAATTCTTATTATTGAGATTCGACATAATCATAAACTCAGATAAATAACCCTCTCCAACAAATATATCTCCCTTAGACAATAAATTTGTCTCTCTCAAATATACTTTCAAACCCCATGTTTATTAAGTTAGGGTACCAACACTATTTTTTTTTATATATGGTATAAAAAGTAAATTCTTAAAAGTAAAAACTTTACCCAAAGTATATTTGAGTTCAACCATTTCTTTGCCTTTCACTTAAGTTATAAAATCATTGCTTATGTACACAACTAGTTTGTTTTCTTCTACTAAGGTTTTGAAAATACTTTAGTTTTTACACACATGACAAATACTACCAAAGTTTACCCATTAAGATTCAATGTCTTCTATTATATTTACTTTCTATATGTCAACAACAAGATTGTTCTTAGAAGAATAAGGATTCTTGTCTTTGTTTAACTTTTTAAAGTATTGGTATTCACTTTTATAATGATTTAGTTTTCATAATGATAGTATCAACCTTCCTTTTTCTTAGGTTTAGTATCTCTATCATTGTTTTTATAAGATTTCTTTTCTTTGAGGACTCTATAGACTTAGCTTCTTCTATAACATAGACTTTTTCTTAAGTAGATTAGTTTTAAAATCATTTTGCTTTCAGAACTCTTCCTCCAACTTAAGTTAACTAGCCAATTAATCAAGAAAATTGTTTTCTTCTTTGTGTTTAATTTTTCTTTTAAAGGGAAGTTTGCCTATAATAGAGGAGACTATGATGGTTTTATTTATATTTATCTTATATTGTTTGAAATTATTTAAAATTCGTTCAAGCTCATATAATTGATCTATAATGGATCTACTATATATTATTTTATAATTATTAAATGAGTAACAAAAAGTATTTTACTTATAACATCCTCCATTATATACATTGCTTCAAATAAGGAATTTGACATGTTTTTGAGAATGTGACTCATACAAATATAATCATCATTTTCTCACTTTTATTATTTATGAGCTTATTCAAGGGTCTCATTCTCCTTCTCTTCCAACCTTAATGCAGTGAGAACAGGCATAACCTTCAAAATGGTATGAAAAAAGTATATCTTTTTTTACCACGATAAAAAAATATTATCGTTAAAGTAACTGAGTTTTATACAAACTGTCAAAACACAGAGATGATGATACACAAATCTAATTATCACTACAATAGTACTTATAAATGCTTTTGAAAACTAAGTATGAAAGAAAAAAGTTGGATGATTCTTGTTTACAACACTACTACATATACATATGGTGAAGGTATAACTCATGTGTTGCTACTAATGAGCATAGAAGAAAAAGACTATTTGTCACAACATGATTGTTAATTGTACAATAAGTTACATCTACTATCACTCAAGAAGATTGTTTTTGGTGACATAACATAATTGTTAATTGTATCATAAGTTACACCTATCATAAGTGCTACTAAGGGGCCCATTTACCACTCAAAGATAGCTTTTAGTGCCACAATATGACTTATAATAAGTTATATCTACTATCAAGTACTACTACTTACACAATTATCATAGAAGAAAGTAGCTTCTAGTACCATAATATAGCTACAACCATAACCCTCAACATAGCTACAACCGTAACCCTTTACTAAGTATTTTGGATATTTTAGAAATCACCCAAAAGGTTACACAAGTAGATTTAGGGAAAATGATGGTTATTAGGTTCTTTCAAACGCTTTGTTTTTCTCTGTTGGTACAATGAGAAGATAGAAGCAATATACCCTCCCCACGTGTTGAACTCATGATCTTTAACTTGCAAGTTGACCCCCTCGTCAAGTGAGCTATTGGTCGTTGTGCTCTCCTAAAGCTTACTTTGTGACAAACAAATTACCCAATGCATGCGAAAGACAGGTTGATGCGGGTGGAAATTTCTTTGTCCTCGTATGCAAAGGCATGAAGTGCTCTTCGGAGGGGAAGCATTGAAATTGTACTGAATGTGAAGGACGAAGGACTCCGAGACTGCAAAGAGAATAGGAACCTGGCTCCCAGAAGGAAGATCTTTCATTCCTCTCAAAATCTCCCGCTGGCTAAAGTAGTTAGCACAAAAGGTTTCAGAGTTACCGAGGCCTCTTCAGGATTCCTCTTATACTGGGGCTTTGGTTTATGCGCACAAGGGATGCCCATAGGAGTCCCCTGACTACCCATATGATGTCGGAGAGCCCTCTCACGGTTCCAGCGGCCATGGGGCTTTTGGTCTTGACAATCTCATGGCTAACATATTCAGCCCATGGAGATCAGGGAACACCAAGAACATCCCAATCGGGTTCTGACTTCACTTTTGCTAGTTTATGCACAGAGGGTTGGCCACAGAAACGGAAACGTGACTGTCTATGTGATGGCAGAGGCCATTTCTCACTGTTCTATCACCCTCACGGCTCTTGAATGTTACAATCGTTGTTGGATAATACAATCCAAGTATCCATCTAAACTAAACTGCATTTAAGGTAACTCTTTACTTTTGAAAGGTATAAGTATCATTCATATAAACTTATAAAAGTATATAAAAATTAGACTCTTTATTTTTGAAAGTTTAAGTATCATTCATAAACTTATAAAAGTATATAAAAATTAATAATCTATAACGAGCAAAGCTTGACCTCTCCTCTGCCGCTGGTGGACGACCTGAAAACTTTTCTGACGTGACGTGATTTATATAATTTTCCGAAACATTCAGACTGCTTATACGGATTATTAACTTTTTTGGGTTTCGGCTGTGGCCGCCTCATCTCGCCCCATGAATAGGTCCACGAGTGTCTGATCCATTTGCTCTTCATGAGGTTAAGCTGGGTTACTTAAACAGTCATTGGCTTCCCAGAATGCACAGTCTCACCCACCGATTAAGACTCGGTTCGACATGGCTCAGAATGAGAACTGTGGTGTTAGAAATATATCGGCCAGGTGCAACTGAGATTCTTTATCAGGAATTGAATCCATGAGCCACACTCGGCTTTAATCTTGCCTTGATTTCAATTGAAACGTACGCCAACTTCAAATGCCTTTTTGACATTGCTTTCATGTCCTTTATTACGTATGAAGCACAACTTCAAATACCTTTATTACATGCGTGGCCTGTGTTTTACTTGAGAGAAAAGAAAGAACCAACCAGTCGTCAAGGCCCTTAAGGCAGAAGCAAAAGCAATACTTAGCTTCCTTTCTTTTGCGTCAGAATCCAAAATCAAGTGCACCATGAAGGCTTATATCTGCTTGCTTAACCCGTCGTGCACTTTTTTTTAATTACAAATAACCGTTGTACACTTTTCTTCCCTCCTAATCTTGTTTCCTTAAACAAACATCATTGAGATCCTCCTATTCATCTCACTATTTAGCTGCACCACATGAACTCATGATGCCACAACAATGGCGAGCTTGGCTCAACAACTACGGTTAGTCTGCCGCAGAATTTAGATCCTCTCTCTCTCTATCCATCTCTCTCTCTATCTATTAGACAGAAGCGTTAGGTCTTGTTGAATCGTTGACCCCCCATCGTCGACATACGTGGGTGGAATTTGTAGGTGGCCTATGGTGTATCTTCTGCCGTGAGCGCTAACAGCGTCTTGTGTCTTGTTTCAGAGTGACTTTCAGTGGAATATGGGACGAAAATCAGGAACCTGACAGCACAAAGGGAAGGCAAGTTCCTATACAGAAGGGCCAATTTTTCAGAGGTATTCGATCTCTCATTTTCATTATGTCAATGGTGGTGAAATATTTGTTTCTTTTAGTAGTTGGCAGCAAAATTCATGCATATGAAAGTGGTCTTGCATGTGCGCATGTAGAATGCAGAAAAATGTGTTTGTGTCTGTCATTGAGAGAGGTTAAACTGACAAAAAGATACCTGAAGTATTGTATTATGGTATCTTTGTAAGTCATAATATTTCAGATTTTGATACAAGTAGCATATTACAACAGCGAAATTACTATTTCGATATAGTGATGTCAATTGAAACACTTTTTATCGTACTTTATACCACAATAAGAACCTATTTAGTTTCAGTCATGGATGACACATGATTCTTAGTAATTGAAACAAGTTTCTTGAACATCTGGTACTTCTCATTGTGGTATCCTAGATTATTTTCAGATCAGTATCTGGCGCTCGCATGCCTCGAACTGGAAATGCTTGAAGATATTAAACACACACACACACAGCTTAAATCAAGTTGATGTATCTCTAAAGCAGTACCGTATTGTGCAGAAAAGAAAGCACAGATCAGTTGGTGGTTTGGAAGTCAGATACCTGGCTTAATGAGTGCATCTTCACGGTACCAGCCCAGCGAAGACGGTATATTTGAATCTGCAGTAGCAGCAAGTGCTTATGCCATAACAAAGCTGGAAGAATCGCGCACCATGAGCCTTAAGAGGTCTGACGAGGGAAAGGAAGTCCTTACACTCGGAAAAATACTATCCCGAAAACCATCGAGATCAGAAGATGCGCAGTTGGCAGGTATTGCGAGTTATAGTTTTCATAGCACAATTTTCAATCTCTTAACGAATATGCTTGTGTTCATACTGTCTTTCCAGTTCCATCACGTTTAAAGCTGACAAATTTTACGTGCTTGGATGGATTCTTGAGAATTCACTAGAGAAGGAGTATTCTTGATGCTAAGAGTCCTCAAGGATTCAAACTCGAATCTTATGCCTATCACCATGCTCATATTTTTGCGTCTCCAAGCCGTGAAAGTTACCGCATCGGTGCCTAGTTACTGTGTTTCTCTACTTCTGTGAGAATTGGAATACGGATATGAGGTGAAATACACAAGTACATTGTGTGTAGGATTTACAATTCAATACAATCATCAGTAAATTGAATCCAAAGCAGGAGAATTCAGGTTATAGCATAAATCAACTCCAACTCAACCACAAACTTAATATGTCGACATTTTGAGAGTTAGATCTTGCATCTTAAAATATCTGCAACAGTACGTAACAACATCAATTATTTATATATGTGTATATATATATATATATAGAGAGAGAGAGAGAGAGGTGCCACTGCACTTTTTGTTTTTTGAAGTTGCGTTGTGCTACCAAACATTCATGATCTATCTGTAAATGAAATTCCTCACGCTCGCACATAGATATATGGAAATGTTTTATATTCATCATCTAGCATCTTGATCATTTGAAAGATCAAATCACAAAGAATTTCTTTAACAGGAGAAGCCGCGCTGAGAAAATCAGAAACTACAAGAGAGAGAAAACCTGAAGGAAAAGCTCCAAGTTTCAAGCGTCCAACTGATAGCAGCACAAGGCCTGCTTTGAAACCAACAGTATCGATGCCTCGGGGGAAAACAAACAAGAGAAACGAAACCTCAGAGTCTGGTAACAGAGAAATGAAGGCTGCTGCATGGGAAATAGCAAAATTGGCTAAAATAAAGAGCAGGTAAGTTTACGCACACACACGCACACTCAGCGACGTACTTCATGTTCTCAAGGTTGAGATCAAACTTGTCCTGCACTGAAAAGGATTAAAACTTTCAGGTATGATAAAGTCATGAAGACAATTCGTTCATGGGAAGACGAAGAGAAACAGAAAGCAAGTTCAAGACTGGACAAAAGACAAGTAAGCTATAAGTTACATATCTTTCCTATAAGTCGATAAAGTTTTTCTCAAGAGACGGTTGTTTCAACCGGTCAATAGTAAAGCATAAAAGTGACAAGTGACAAGAAGGTGCTTCTACTTGTGTAATTGGTATAGTAAAGGTAGTTGCTTCAACCTTACAGTAGCTCTTGGCGGAAGTAGAAGCAGCTGGGTGCTGTGCTTTGCGAGTCTTCTGTTTTGATGATAGTAAGTGGATGCACGCATAGCTCAACTAAAGCCAAGTTTACCATCACCAATCATCCATGTCGAGAATCTTATAGAAAGTTCAGTCATTAAGCATGGTACTTACTAGCTTAATATCAAAATAGTGGAGAATTGTGAAAGATTGAGGTTTTGGAAGGAAATTTTGATGAATTTTAACAAAAAAATGCTTCCATTTTTCTGTCAAAATCAATGTAACGATGGTGTAGGGGCGAGTGCGTGACCTGACAACTTTGAAAATCATGACTGCAGAAACACATCAATATATGTTAGTATATTACTTTGCATATATAATTGATAATAGATGATAAAACTAGAAGAAAATTCAAAAGTTATTATTCAATTAATTATATCAATCAATACTCCATGAAATTTTCTTTGAAACGGTAGCTTTGAGTTAAGATTTTTAGTGAAGAAGTATAGAAGTACTTATAGCTAGTGCTGAGAATCAGCCAGGGGAAGTGTGGTGTCAGAGTGTCGGACACGGATGCAGCATCTAGTAGAAGTGTCTGTGTTTGTAAGATGGGTCAAAATCCATAAATGAAGCAATCCTCCAAAATTAAGGCTGTAACATAGAGATATTACAAAGCATATCCATTTTTGTGGACATTGCAGGAAGCATTGAAAAGGAAGAGAGAAAGAGCTATTGAAACATATCACGATGAAATGAACAGGATCAACAGGATAGCTGGTGATGCAAAATCTCAGGCTGACGATCAACGACGAAATGAGGAGGCCAACACCAAGGAAATGGCCAAGAAGATCAGATCCACCGGAGAAGTTCCACGGACTTGTCCGTTCTTCTAGAATTTAAGGCCACTACTACCTCGATTCAATTAGCTTTGTCAATATGATGATCACATACATTCAGTTTAGGAAGCTTCTGTTGGTGACTTTGCTGAAAATACGTGAACCAAAGTACTCTCTTCGAGGCATGCAAAGTACTATTCTTTAGACTATTTTATATCTCTCGGATTTCTCTTTTTCGAATGCAATTGACAAACTCCTTGAGGATACAACAAAGAACCTTGGCTTACCTTCCACAAGCTTAACCGAGTCTTTGACAACACCAGCACTCCAAGATAATGCCACAAGATTTCCTAGGGCCTAAGAAATCTCGCTCATTTAAAGAGACTCTCTTGACTCAAAGAACATAGGTGAGGGAAGTCATGAGGCTGTAAGAGATGCTTAAGAATGTGGGTTCTCTCCCTTTGGCAATGGACCATGTGCCCTTTTAAAGGCATCCAAGTAGCTTTTCAAATGTCCACTATTATGGCTCTAATTGGTGGCTTTATGACTTAGCATGCCCATTGAGCCTATGTAGTATTGTAACCTTTCTCTATTTAATTCAAGAAATAGGTAGTAGATATTATTTTTCAGATTTATAGGTAATTAGGCAACCTTTGAGCTGCCCAACTCTCTAATTGTAACTGCAATGCAGTTTCATGCAATTTAATTGCATTTACACCCACTTTTACTACTATCATTTGTAAATTTCTCAAACATTCTCCCACCAATTTACAAATACACTTTTCAAAAACACTATCTTGAAAACTTTTTAGTTTCAGTATAGACATCTAGCAATTGAACCAATACCCAGTAAGATATGGGTTCTCATTCATTCATCCAAATTGAAATGGTAGAATGCATTGAGCCATACAATCCATTTGAATAAGTGTGCACAACTTACATATAGGGTTTATGTACCAATGGAGTCACTATATACGTTAACACAATTATAAAGGCCTTGTGTCTAAGTATCCTCTTCCATGAGTGTTATTGGAGTGTAAGCCCAATACTCTTAGAAGCGGCTACACTTCACACTCATATATGTCGAATCCATCAAGAATGCCCCCATAAGAGCATCCTAGTAGAAATTTTCTACGATCAAGAGCATAACTCAAATTGTTCCTTTACTTTATAGGATCTATCTTGGAATGGTTAGAGAGGTAGGTACTTGCAATTACACTAATAATGTACTTCAACCCATTGAACTCATAACTTGATGTTACTTAAGCCTGAGCTAGGTTTACATTATTGAAGATTTATTTAACGGGCTTGATATCCATCCATCTTGATGTTTTTTACACCAAGTCCCTTGTCAAACCCTTTGTCAAAAAACTTGCAAGATTGAATTTTGACCTTATATAATAAATATATATGATTCCATTCTTAATAAGATATTTTACATAACTATGTCTCATACCAATATGTTTGGATTTCCCATTATACACATGGTTATAAGCCTTGAATAACGTACTTTAACTATCACAATTCATCGATATTGGAGCCAATAGATTCGATAATATCAAAATGTCATAAAATAAGTTTTTAAGTCATTCACCTTCCTTCCTTCCTGCTGCAAGGGCTATAAATTCAGTATCTATGGTGGAATAAATTATACAAGTTTGTTTCTTTGAGGCCCAAGAGATCACACCTCTATCAATTGTGAAGACCCATCATGGTCTTCTACATAAGTAACCCAACTCGCATCCGCATAACCTTCTAAAACTGAAGTACTTCTATTATAAAACAAACTATAATGGAGAGCACCTTTTAGATATTTTAAAACTCTTCGGATTGCAAACCAATGGTCCCTACTTGCTTTACTAATGTATTTACTTAGACGACCAACCACATATGAAATATTCGAACTAGTGCTAGTCATTGCATACATCAAACTGATATCAATTAGTGAAACTCGACAACCATTATTTGATATCAATTGTATTTACTTAGACGACCAACCACATATGAAATATTTGAGTTTCATATTCCAATTGTGAAACTCGACAACCATTATTTGATATCAATTTTGAATTTGGATCAAATAGAGTTGAAATGGGCACATGATGAAAATCATAAAAAAAAATTAATACCTTTTCGATATAATGAGATTGAAACATCCTGATTCCATCTCTTTTTTAAAGGATTTTGATTTTCAAAATTACCTCAACAATTCCCTAATCTTTTATATCAAAATTCATTGAAAGAAAACCTTTTACTTTTCCAACTTCATTAAAATTAGTACCAAATATAAGCATATCATCAACATACAAACAAATAATGATACATTTGCCATCATGGAGTTTGCTATACATACATTTATCAGCTTCGTTATTTGAAAACCCTTGGCAAGCACTACTTTATCAATTTTTTTGTGTCATTGCTTAGGGGGGTGTTTTAAACTATATAAGGATTTAACTAATTTGCAAACTTTATGTTCTTGGCTAGGTATAATGAAACTCTTGGATTGATTCGTATACACCTCTTCGTCTAGTTCACCATTTAAAAAGGTTATTTTAATATTCATTTGGTAAATGACGAGTTTATGAATTGATGCAAGTACTATCAATAATCTAATCGTAGTTTTTCTAGCTACTTGTACATATGTATCAAATTAAACAATTTTCTCCTTTTCAGTAAAGCCCCTAACAACTAACCTTGCTTTGAACTTTTCAATGGTCCCATCAATTTTCATCTTTTTCTTAAAAAGCCACTTATAACATATAGCTTTTGAACTGGGAGGGAAGTCTAATAATTTCTAAATTTTATTTGAAAGTATTGAATGCATTTCATCTTGGATGGCTTCCTTCCAAAATATTGAGTCATGAGATCTCATAGCTTCATCAAAAGTTTCGGGATCATTTTCAACATTTAAACACTATTTAAAATAGAATCACGATTGCCTTCTACCAAAAACATTTGAAAATTGGGTCCAAAAGTCTTTTAAATTCTTTGACTCTTACTTTTCCTAGTCTCAAGTCTTTTAGAAATCTCATTTTCAAATTCAAAACCATTCTTTGATCTTAAGCTTGAATTAAATATATTTTCTTAAAAAATAGCATCTCTTAATTCAATAACTCTATTGACTAGATACGAGTCATTTGATTTTATAATCATAAATCGATATGCTTTACAATTTTCGACATACCCCAAAAAATACACTTAATTCCTCTTTCATCTAATTTCTTTTTTTTAGGTTTGGGGACTTTAACAATAGTTCTACATCCCTAAACTCTAAAATAATAGAGACTAAGTTTTTTATTTTTTCAAAGTTCATAAGGGGTGATTTTGTTACTTTTATTAGGAATACGATTTAAGATGTAGCATACTCTTAAAAACGATTCACCCCATAAACCATTAGAGAGACCCGAATAAGAAAGCATTGCATTAACCATTTCTACCAAGACTATTATTTATTTCAGCTATCCCATTTTTGTTATGGAGAATAAGAAGTTGTGATTTGATAAATGATCCCGTTGGATTCAAAATAACTTCGATCATAGTATTCTCCTCTACTATTTGTTCGTAAGCTTTTGATTAAAGTTTCTTGTTCGATTTGAAAATCTTAAATTTTTCTAAAGCTTGATCTTTAGAAGATATCAAGAACACATTGTAAAATCTTGAATAATTATCGATGAATATCATAAAATATTTCATGCCGCCAATAGTTGGCTAGTCATGCAAGTCACAAACATATGAATGAATCAAATCTAATATTTTAGAACTTTTTTCTACCTTTTGAAAAGGCAACGTAGTGATTTTTGTTTGCATACAAGTTGAGCATTGTTCAATATGTCTTTAAACTTTAGGTATTAGATTAGAACGCATCATATCTTCTAATCTTCTAAAGTTTACATGACCTAATCTATGATGTCATAAATCAAATGATTCAACAATATAAGCAAAAACACTGATTTCATTCATAAGGTTCAACTTAAACATGCCATCACACATATAACCTTTTCTCGCAAACATGCCACCTTTAGATAATATAAACATGTTTCCTTCAAAAACCGACCTAAATCCATATTTATTCAAAAGAAGAACATAAATTAAGATTTTTCTAACATCCAAAATATACAAAACATCAATTAAGGTTAAAGATTTAATAGAGGTAAATTTGAGTCCCAATGAGCCCTTTCCTTTGACTTGAACTATTGAGGCATTTTCCATATACAAAATGGGTCCATCATCTTTATTAATGGACTTGAAAAGACATTTGTCTTTGCATATGTGTCGAGCCTAGTTGAGTCGACCAACCATGCACCAATGTCCTCAACCATATTCACTTGGGTTACAACCACAACTAGATTCTCTTTAGTTGAGGAAACAATAATTGTATCATCAATGTGCATTTTGTGTTGTTTAAAATAATTTAAAATATGTTTGAATTCATAAAATTACTCCATGACAGATTTTCCATCAATCATTTTGAAATTGATGAAGCGAGTAACTAAGAATTTCTTACTTGTAGCATCTTCAACAATGTACCTCGCTTCAAGCTTTTTGTAAAGGTCCTTCGTGCTTGGAGAGTCTTGGTAGAGATCGAACAAAAATTTGACATTCCATTGAGGATGTGTACCAATGCAGATGTAATCATCATTGTCCTCATTCTCTTCTACCATGAAAGTGGACACGACCTTGAGAGTGGTAAGTAGGAAGTGCATCTTTTTGAAATAGCATAAAGAATGTTGACAACTTTGCTGAAAATAAGTGAACCAAAATACTTTCTCTTCAAGGCGTGTAGAGCACTATCTTTAGGCTATTTTGTCGCCCTCAGATTTCACTTTTCTGAATGCAAAGGACATTGATAAACGCCTTAAGGATATAACAAAGAACCCTGGGCTTACCTTGTACAAGTTGAACCGAGTCTTTGACAACACCGGTACTCCAAGATAATGCTGTGAGGTTTTCTAGGTACCAAGAAACCTCGCTTGTTTAAGAGACTCTCTTAACTCAAAGAACATAGGTGAGGAAAGTCATGAGGCTGTAAGGGATGCTTAAGAATGTGAGTTCTCTCCCTTTGGCCATGGACCAAGTGCTCTTTTACAGGCATCTAAATGGCTTTTCAAATACCTACTATTATGGCTCTAATTGTTGGCTTTATGAGTAAGCATCCCCATTCAATCCATGTAGTGTTGTAACATTTCTCCATTTAATTCAAGAAATAGGTAGTAAGTATTATTTCCCTTATTTACGTATAAGTAGGCAACCTTTAAGGTGTCCAACTCTCTAATTATAACTTCAATGCAGTTTCATGCAATTTTAATTGCATTTACACCCACTTCCACCACAGCTTCTCACTCCAACCTTAAGCTGCAGTGGCCAGCCACTGTGATAAACAACTTTTGGAGAAAGAAATGAAAACAATAAGCTTGTTTGGAATTCAAAATATGTTTGTACGCAACACTGCAAGTTTCATTAAAGACTGGTTGCTTTTACCTCTTATGGGTTCATTTGGCGTTGCAAGAATAGCTTCTCTTTTAATTAGCATTAGACAGACAACCCCACATGAGTGAGCCCCCTTGTAGTGAACTCCTAACCTCCAAATTGAAGGTTCTTTCGGTCCAAGGCGTTAGCCAATAGAGCCGTGGCTTTGTGCATAACAAAATGTTCTAGCTTATAAGTACAGTGAGCAATAACTCACCTCGTTAGTGGCTCGACTCACAAGTTGAAGGTCATGGGTTTGATACCCGGGCATGCATCTGGCTTTTTGACTCCCCATTGTGCCGAAAAGAAAAGAGTATAATTCTAGCTTAGAGGGATAACCAATGTTTTCAGAATTTCTTTTTATTTTTGAATAATTATTCAAATTGACTCAGAGAATTAGCAAATTTTAATATAAATTTTGAATTAAAAAAGCATGAAAACTAATTAAAATCCTATAAACAAATTAGAATATAAAACAGGCAGAATCATGTCAAACCTTAAAATACTCTCTCATCAGTAAATTCCCTTCTTTAATCATGTGCACCCGATTGGTTTCAATGTGATGCAGCGATGCTTCCATCACCCTCAAAAAATGGAAGTTACTTGAGAGATCATTTTCCCAGGAGAGCAAATACGCCCATTGTCAGTTTGGCTCATAAAGTGTTTGCTGTAACTTGTTTACTAGGATTGATCAGCCAAGTAAAATAAATAGGGTTCAACTTGGATCAAGTCTTATGTGCTCGTTAAGTAACTGCATAACATGCAACAACAACCAAGCCTTATCCCATACTAGGCGGGGTATAGAGTTTGATCTTCCGTCACATAGCATTCAAATCCCAAAAAGCCAGATAATATTTTATTGTTTCCTTCCAATATTTTTTATCTCCTCCTCTCCCTATTATAAAGTATCCACCGTCCTCACACCTTAGTAGAGTTTTATTTATTGTATAATATAATCTAAACTAAAATGTGACAGGTTAGCTTGTGACAAATAGGTCGTAGAAAATTCCCATTAGGTTATTTCTTTAGGGCCATATTGAGCTATCTCTGTACTAGTATACACTGTAAACAATGCTCTTGTTCACCTCATTTAGTTCAATCTTATGTGCTTGAACTAGGCAATGTTGATGAGTTCAACTCGCATAAATGTAAGCCAAGTTTGAACACCTAGGTTCAGTTCGTTCTGTTCCTTCACCAGTAGTGTGAATTCATCGATTAGATTGACCCGAAAAGTTGTAGCAAGGAGTTAATGTACAGCCATAGGTGAACGCCATGGGATAATTTGATTTAAGCGAACATGAATAGGCATATAGTCATAGTAAATGGAGGGCATGTGATATTGTTGAATTAGTTTACACCTTTGGCAAGTCACCGTTGCTTCCAAGTTTCAACTCCTGATGTTATTAAATTAGACCGAATTAGCTCCAACCGGTCGTCAAGTTTGTTCAGCAGAAAAACTCAAGCTTTCCCACCACACTACAGGGTGTTCGATTACAAGGCCAGGATTATGGAATCGGAATTATTTGAGCCGCCCACCCCTGGTCGGTCGGTCTTGTAATCAAGTAAAAGGCGGGGTTATATGACTGTGTATAGGGGTTATATGACTGTGTATAAAAGCCCACATTTTGATTATGAGGGGAAGTGGAACTATAGTGTTCCAGTTCTGTAGTCTTGAGTCTCATAATCAAACACCCCTTCAGGTACGTACGTACAAAAGGAGCACAAAAAAACAATAGCTTACCTGGCTAGGGGATCAACTCACAAGTTGGAGGGATGAGTTTCATACGCAGGGCATTGCATCTGGCTTCTACCTCTCGATTGTACCAAAAAAGACGACGTAGAAGGGTTACCATGCGAGAAACAAAGAAAAATAAAATCCATGGTTCTGTCTCTGATACTACAAGAAGATACAGATGCAGGGGTGCACAATACATACACACACATACATACCTCAAGCTAAAAAGCAAATCCTCCATAAAATAAAATATGGAAGAGATCAGGCACATATTTTTCCATAAAATGACCCTTAATGCTTGACTATACCAGCCAAGAACTCACAATATAGAATATTAGCACTCCTTTTACTCATTAAGGAACCTATATTACCTTAGTAACACTCACACCGACTGTATCAAGACAACCTCTAGTTGTCATTGCTTTCATGTATAGACCTCTGTTTCTTTTATGTATATAATAGAAAAACCCTAACGAGCGACCACAAGTTTAGCATCCTGGAGGGAAATGACAGTTTCAAAGGCACCAACCAGAGCTTTCACCTTACTCTTTCTGCTCTTGACAAGCTTATCTGCAGTCTCTTCAATTACTTGATTGTAGTCTTGGATTTTCTTCTTAGCCTGAATGTCTTGATGCCTCAACCTTACCGCTGGTGCAATGCAGCTCGAATTGTTAACATAGTTAGTCCCTAAGCTTCTCCTCCTTGTAGAACTCCTCCATATCACACGCTCGCTGTCATGAGTCTGTAGGACCGTTCCTTGTCTGAATCTAAGTCTTGTGGGACTGCTGCTCTCAGCCGGTACACTGATCACTCTACCTCTCCTAAATATCAATTTGTGAGGTGAATCTTCTTTCACTTGTGGGTGGATCGCAGCACTTCGAGGACTTTGCTTCTCTTTACATTGAACCGTCTTATTTACGTTTCCTGATTTAGGATGCTCATACATGTGACTGAGTTGAGACCTTCTATTCTCTTTTAGAGATGATGGTGATGATGAAGATGGTGATGCTTGTGACAGCTTATTTTGAATCCTGTAATGATGACGAACATCTATAGTTTTGTGTCCTGATTTAGTAAAAGTACCATCAACCGGGAGTGAAATGCTAGCCCTTCTCTTGTTTGCTGAAACAAGGTCTTCCTTGAATTTCGTAGACTTTAATCCAACTCCATTGAGAAGAAGAGAAGATGGCAATGAATTGGTAGATGACTTTGGATTGCGGTTCCTTGAACCCAATTGTGTATTTGTGGCAGCTGATGGAGCATTTTCACTTTTCTCTGTAATTTGCATCGTGTCCTTGGGTTTCTTGCTTCCATTTGCTATATGTTTTAATTTTCCCGAGAGGCTTGACGTTTGAGCCTTGGTTACCAAAGGTTTAGAATTTGGAGTCGACACTGACTTGGAAGTTAATTTGACTTTCACTGATGGTGATGATGCTGAAAGCATTTTAGCTTTGGACTTTATTGGTTTCGAGATTGCCGGTCCATGGCTCTTAAAGAATGAGGAAAAAGGTTTTGTTGATGGATCTGTTTTTCTCACTTCTTTTTTTTCTGATAAAACAGTGTTCTTAAATGTAGCATCTCCATCGCTGCCACCACTGGAATCTTCTAGAGAATTTGCCAAGAGTTCATCGGTTGAAACCAAAGCTTTTGGGGATGATTCAATCTGCTGCTGAGGTTTTGAAGTTTCATCTATGTCAATCCTCTTTTTCTGTGTAGACCTTACTGAAAGTTCCTTTTCTGTTGATAGATCTCCGTTGTCCTCTTCGACTTTCGATATCCAGATGTCCTTACATGTATCTTCGATGGTTATACAAGAATCAACTGAAGCATTTGACAATGAAGATTTGGCCATGACGTCCTTTTTTGCGACTACAGCGACTTTTGGAGATGATTCAACCTGCGGTGCAAGTTTTGAAGCTACACGCTTTTCAGTCCTCTGTTTCTGTTGTCTCAAGCTTCCATTTCTTTTTTCAGGGGAGTTGAAGGGTGATGTAGAACCTGATATTCTAGCTCCATTTTTGTGAACAACTTCTGATCCAGCCACAGTGATATGCTTCTCATCCACATCTGCGTCTGATTCAATATTATGTGGAGGTTTTGAATTTGCATGTATGCAAGTCCTCTGTGTCTGTGGAGACTTTGCTAGAAGTTCCTTTTCTGCCGATAGATCTGCTTTTTCCCCTTTAACTTTTACCTCTTTCATTTCCAGTATCCCTATGTCCTTAAAAGCTGTATACTCATCAGTTGTACAACAAGAATCCACTGAAGCATTTGACATTGATGACTTGGTCAAAACTTCTTGTTGTAAAACCAACTTTGCCTTTGGATTTGATTCAACTTCTTCTGTGGGTTTTGAAGTTACATGTTTCCTCGTTCTCTGTTTCTGTTGTCTCAAGCTTCCATTTCTTTGTTGAGGGGAGCTTAAGGGCTGACCTGATCTTTTAGATCCATTATTTTCTGCGACTTCTGATACAGCCATTATGTGATGCTTCTTGTCCAGATTTGGGGATGCTTCATTCTTCTGTAGAGGTTTTGACCTCCCATGTATATTAGCCCTCTCTTCCTCTGAAGGCTTTGATCGAAGTTCCTCTTCTGTTGATAGATCTGCATTTTTCTCTTTGATTTCCAACACTCTGAGGTCTTTAAATGATGTATCTTCATCTGCTGTACAACAGGAATCCCCTGAAGCATTTGACATTGAAGAAATGGTCAAAGCTTCTTTTCCTGAAAATAAAGTTGCTTTTGGAGTAATCTCCCATGGAGGTTTTGAAGATGGATGTTTTTTACTCTTCTGTTTATGTGGTCTCATGATTTCGTTTACTTGTTCAGGAGATCCGAAGGGTGATGCAGAACCTGATTCTTTAGCTTCATAATTTTCTATGCCTCCTGATATAGGCACAGTGATATGCTTCTCATCGACATTAATTACTTCACATGCATCTCCTAGATCATCAGCTAGATTAATTTGCATCATATCCTTTCTGATAGAACCTGACATACTTTTTGTAGAAGATCGATGTTTTGATTGTGATGATGAAATCAGACTTTTGGCATGTGGTTTATGCTTCCTGTTCTTTCCAACGGGTATCTCCATTCTGTCTCCTCTTTTGCTTATGCTACCACTTTTCGAAAATGAATCGGAAGTAGGATACTCTCCTTGTGACTCAAAGGCCTGTACTGTTCCATATTTGCAGAAATCATGACAGGAGCTTGTAGAGGCTCCAAGATAACGAGGAAGGATCTTTCCCTCACTAGCAACAGATGACGAGATAGATTTAATGATTGATTCTCCCATTGAGTCACACCACAGTTGTGACTATTTGCACTTTTACCTGCAAAATTCAATGATCGACAAATATGTCTTCATATATATTATAGTAACCATAAGCAACTTCCCCACTTGTTATGGGGAAAGGCTTGTTTTTTGTTTTCTTTGTTCCATAAACCACTTCTTTTATAGTTCCACCAAATTGTAACACAATTGGATGATAAACATCTAACCCTGGACAATGGGATAGTTCAAAAATAGGGTAGTTTTAAAGAGATTCTTACTTCTAAGCAAATAAAAGCTCCAAATTCTTTTGTTACAAGAAAAAGGACCAAGTTTCAGTTTCTTACAAGTGACTTTAAGGATGCATAACCACACACTTATGAGATACATAAGGTGATCATTGTGTCCCTTAATCAAGAAATATTTTGGTAAAAAATCCTATGATTCATCTAAAACTTGATAAAAAAAATTCTAAACCCAATCAAACAACAATCCAAGAGGATCCAGAGACTGAAGAAATTCACCTCTAGCAGAGAGCAATAAAAATATATGACATCTTCTTTGTTGAATAGAAACAGAAGTGCTATACAAAAAGTGTGTGCCAACTTAATAATTGTATAGAAAAATACCCACCGCTCACTAATGCCCAAACCATCAAAGACTTAACAAAATTGTAAATTGCAAAGCATTGTCATGAAAGTGGCAGAAAAACCAACCAATACCAATTACCAAGTCCTTTCCCATATGCAGTTGAACAACCAAATGCACATAATTCTTATGCACCAAAGAAAATAATGGTGTGAAAAGGAAACAAGAACCTTATCTTCAATGAGAAACCTCTTCTCCGGATACTCTGTATTTGTCCTTTACTAAACAACCAACAAAATCGAAGAAACAAGAATATCACACATCCGTCGATCTGCAGAAGTACAACAACCATCAATACCAGGCAGCCAAGAGTAATTGAATGAAGATAAATACAGAGTACACAGTTCTGGAATTTTTAGTCATGAACTAACTAAAGAGCAAAGACGATATTTCCATCTTTTCTCTTTCAACTCGCGAGAAACAGTTCCAACCGCACAACCCTTTATTTGGCTAAATTGGCTAACTAGGGTGCAGAGAAATCCTGGAAGGATCATTCACCTGACCTTGCACTCAAAGAAATGTTTCTCTCTTGGAATTGGGAAATAATCACATCAAGTCATCCAAAGGAAGCAAAGGATTTTCCTCCTGAAATGTAAGCTAGAGAGAACACAAACTCTTCCACCATGAAAACGACAGACCCAAACTCCAAAACCATTAAGAATATTAAAAGGAAAAGAGTTGGAAGCACAAAGAGAAAACTGAATATATAGAAACCACATAGCTTCGACATCCTTTAATGAACATCAAAAACTCAATCAAATGTGAACTTTTATCGTCGAACCACCAAGTTGACATTGAAACCCACCACCAAACCATAAAAACCAATGAAAGGGACCTACCACCTGACGTTGTTTTCTGAAAGAGAAAGATTCATTAATATCAAAGCAGCCATCTTGAAACTTACCAATGCTGCTGCCTAATCTCCAACCGACCATCTACAGAAAACCCAGTTCGTGATCAAACTTTCCACAGAAATCTGCAATCAACATGCATCAAAAGCACAATAAAAGACACATTACTGATCATCACCCACAATCTAAACACCACTAAAGTGTCCACAAACAACAGAGAGGAGAGGAGTTTACCCTATAAACGAGAGCAGCTCAGGAGGCCATACCATTGCAAAACAAACAAAATCTATGAAGTATTTGAATGAGAAAGCAAAAACAAGAGTGAGAGGGCAGAGCATAATTCGTCTTTCGTATGATCGATCTTTTCAAACAACAATGGCGGATCTGAAGGTGGCCTTTGGCTTTGGTTGAAAGTTTCTCATGTGGCGCCACCGCTGCGTTGGTTGGTGGAGGTGCTATTGGAAGTTTTACCAAAATTAACTAACATTTATTTTTGTTTCTTAAATAAGGACATTTCTTGATTCACTTTGTCAAATTTTATAAGGAAATGACCCTTTTCAGCTCATCCTTTTTTACCTTTTCCCGTATTCATGGGCGGTAAGTTAAAGGTTAGGTTTTAGTTTATTAGGAACTTCTAGACTGCATATTAGAAACAAAACTAGAAGTATGGGTTGCCGGTAAATGAACCAAGCTGCTCGTAGAGCGACTCAGTTTGACTTTTATGTGGCTTGTTGAACCCCTCTTAAGTTAAGATGGTTGTACTGTTGTATTCAAGGTAAATGAAGGGTCACTTCCCTTTTCTATTTTTCAAAAAATATTAGGTAAATGAGCAACCATTATTTTGGGTTATAAGAGGAGGCCGAATCCTAACACACACATATGCACTCCCTTGGAGTCGAACTCCCCACCACCAGCAACAGAGCTAGAGAGCCGTGCCATTGAGCTAATGTTTTGGGTAAATGAAGGGCCATTAGCATTAAGAAAATCTCTCTCAAAAGCATCATTTGCATGAACCAGGATTTCTCGGCGAGCTCAAGTTGAACCTGCCCTAGTGACAGGCGCAGGGTTTGGGTTAATGAGCCTTTTTTTCTTACAAAAGCAATTAGCTAAACATGGTAAATTAGAGAATCATATGTTCCCAAATCAGCATTTAGCAATGTTGCTAAGTAAAAGTATGATATATTTAGTATTTTTTTACCAACAATATTATAGTACCTAGATTATTTGTGTTGTAAAAAGAAATCTACCACTCTTAAACCAGGTAGTTGTTATATTCGACTCCATTTAGTATGGGAAGGCTTGGTCTTGGTCATGACTAACCGGCATTGTTAAACATTGGTTTAGAGTGATATTAGCTAAAAAATACTATAACTCATGGAATCTCCCTTGCTTGATAGTGGAGGGGGCTGACAAGGTATGCCTAAGATGGCTAAACCTTATTGAATTCTTTTTTTTGTTGCTTATTATCAAGGTAGGGGTTAGGAGGACCGCTGCAAAATGTGCATACCCTTTGTATTGAACTCATGACCTTCTACTTGTAGGTTCTATTTAGTTGAACCTCTGTCCAGTTGAGCAATGACTCCTTGTGAAGTCTTGGTAAAGTTAGCTCAAGCATGGGGGGCTTAGCTTTTGACTTTTCTTTGCTGAGAAACTGATCGCTTATGTTTAGAACTTTCAGTTTATGACATTATGTGAGATCCCCTATAACAAGGAAAAGGGGAGACAAAGAGAATCGCTCACCTGGCTAGCAGGTCGACTCACAAGTTGAAGGTCATGAGTTGGATGTGCATGGAGTTTCGGGCTTGGGTGTACCCTTTGTGCAAAAAAGAAGGGGAGATTTGCTCATGGCTAAATCATCAACTTGAATTAACTTGCCGTACTAATTAGAATCCCTCTATAAGTTATATATTTATTTCCATTTCCTTCTATCTTTGTGTAAAATATGAATTTTTTTGTGTCAAACCTATTACAACCTGTACAACATGCCAAGCACTAAGATATACATACATACACACATATTATATATATATATATATATATATATATATATATATAGAGAGAGAGAGAGAGAGAGAGAGAGAATTTTGAGTGGGTGAATGTGAAACGGAAGGACATACTTTTGGTTTCTTAATCTAAGTCTACAGATGAATTTCTACCGTTAGATTTATTGGAATCTATCTTTGCCATTTTGAAGTAAACCGAAGATGCTATGAGGCTTGAAATCTATGCTATAAAAAAGTCATTAAATTCACAACCCATAAAATTAGCATTAAACATTGTTTTTGACAATTCCAAAGCTGATTCCCACTAGACAAGTTCTTTTGAACTTGACACAAGTAAAAAGTTTGGTTTGTTTGGATACGGGATCAGCGTAGATCCAGGTAATCAATCAGGTATGCAGGAGTTGCATTCAAGTGCATGTAGAAAAGAGAACAGTATAATGACTCAACTTGCTGTAATCGAATTGGAACCACATCTGTGTTCAAATTGGACATGGTTCCGGTTGCCAACTCTGTGGTATTCGGGCCTGAAAGGATTATCAAGAACTCAGAGAGAGAGAGAGAGAGAGGTGACAGGCCCTACGATAACTTCGAGAGGGAGGGAAAAGAGGTGACGGACACTGATAATTTCGATGACGTATAAAAGGCATGTGCATATTTTAAACTCTAAACATGAGAGAGAGAGAGAGAGGAAGACAACGGGCACTATGGTAATTCGATAACCTATAAGAGGTCAAGCTTGTGGATGATTTAAATTGTACATTAGTTTAAATTTTGAAAGCGTTGAGAAGAGAGAAGTACAGTCGTGGGTTCATTGAAGCAAGATGATGGAATAAATATTCATTGTCTGAAAAGTGGTGAGTGGGTCGTTCAAACCAACGGTTCTTCAGGGAATTTGATTGCCACACACAAAGCATGACATGGGCCGCTCGGTCCGTGGTCAAACCAGAATGTAAGGCTAAAATGATCCGATCCACTGCCTCCTTCGTGCTCAGTTCGCCCAACCATATGAACATCAAGGTGGCATTTCTAGCTCCGTTTGGCTTTTGAAAGCTCAAAGTAAATGATCAATTTTCTTTCAGACCTTTTAACAAACGAAAATTAAGGATCATTTCATTTACTGTTCCTCCCTCTCTCTCTCTCTCACACACACAACTCGATGTAGCATGGCTTATACAAAGATAGACTGCTCACTTTACGAATGAATGCTAGAACATTCAGTTGCTAGTATTTCCAAACAAATTTCCGTCATCCATTTTAGATAATTGATAATTGAAATTTGAATTCAAAAACAAAAAATATATGTATTCTTTTACTTTTTGAATGTAAATTTTAACTATCTATCAACTTAAATAGGTAGTTGATATTTGTTTGAATATATGTTAATATACCATGTTCCCTTTCTCTCTCCATATATACATATAGATATACATATATACATATACATATATATATACATATATATATATATATATATACATATACATATATATATATATATATATACATATACATATATATATATATATATACATATACATATATATATATATATATATATATATATATATATATATATATATATATACATATATATATTTGGATTAGCAAGGTGGGTTTCACAGCCCCGTTAACTTGATACAAAGACTAGGAGTAGACCAAGTTGGTTAACCCGTTCTGGATCTGACTCAAAGATGGAAATGGAATTGAATTGCCACCATCCGGTTCCGTGGGTTTTGGATCCAGTTTAATGATGGTTTTGGTTGCAGTTTGGTTCCATGATAGGTGGAACCAAAACTCAACTAGGAGTTGTGGTGGTTCGGTTCTGGCCAGTTATGGGAGTGGATCCAATTGAACCCATGACCGTGTCGAGACCGGGCACGCTCTACTAGGGAGTACGGTGTGCTCCAGCTAACACTCACTGACGTGCTCAAGAACCTTACGTTTTTGAAAAAAGCATTCCGTAGAGCTGATTTCAATCTAAAAAATTATGATTTACTTAATGAATAAAGGTTCACAAATTATCAACGGTAGAAAATTCCAAACCCCTCCTTAAACAGCTTACGCATTGAAATCAAGTTAACTGAGAAATATATTTCTTTTCTTTAAACCCGTCGTCTTCAAGAACCTACTTAAGACGGTGTTGCCTGGAGCTTACCAAGAAGATCAACTAAATTACAGCTAATAGAGAATGAAAAATCATGTCTGCAAGTTGCGATCATAAATTCCGCGTGATATGATCGCTGTAACTTCGACCATAGCTGCATGGTGAGTCTTATACACCATATATAATTCACACCCTAGAGCATGATTTCCAGAAGGAAATTAGTAAAAATTAAAAAAGAAAAGGTTTTTACTACTGGCATGTGCCCATGAAAGTAGTAAATGATTTTCCCCCACACTATGTAAACAGGAAAATAATTATATTTACTGGAGATTAATGCGGCGTCTTGTTAAGTGCCATACTGACCTCACAGATGCATTTATAACGGTGTTCATCTGTTAGGAAACAGGTTCTTGATGGGGTGATTCTGGTGATAGTTAACGATTTTATCAACCATCAAATTATGCTGCATAAAAAACTCTTGTTTTTTTTATGGTAAGATGGGACATCGAAGTCAGATGGACGCTCTAGGTATTGAACGCACGACCTCCAACTTGTGAGTCAAACCGCTCACTGCTTGAGCTATTATTATTGGCGAAAATTTCCTGTAGAACTTAAAAGGATCAATCATTTAAATACATTATGAGCACCCAATTATATTCTTCTTAACAAGTTTTTCTACCATTTTTGTTACATAAAACTACACAACTAAATAGTCATACGTGAACCAAGAATGGTCGACACACAGTAGTTGTTCATGTTCAACAAGTAAAGCTTGAGCCAACTCGTGTTCAGACAGCATTACGCAGAGTGACGCAAAAATCTTGTTTTCTTTGGATTCTTCTCCAAGAATGATTATAAAGGGGTTCTAAAAGGAAGGGCATGGTCGTTTGAAAAAACGCTTTTAATGCTTAAGGAATATGATAAATTGTCAGATTTGATCAAGAATATTCTGGATTAGGATCTTGGACTTTGCGATTATGCTGATGAATCAAACGGTGGGACAACAGTTAGAAATGTAATTGGATGATGTATTGATGTGGATGCAGATGGAAAAGGAAAATTTGAAGGACAGCACCTTCCAAGTTAGAGTTGCCATTGATGTTACTAAGCCCTTGCGCAGGGGAGTCATGCTTCAAACAGGCTCAAGATTGCCGACGGATTGGTATTATGTTCGATATGAACGAATGCCAAATTTCTGTGATCAATGCAGACGCCTTCCGTAGTATGGATGGTTGTAAATCTGAAAGATCTAAGGACAGGCAATATGGAGATTGTAAGAGCATCCTTAGATCAGGTGAAGCACCCAAATCGAGACAGATTTACAAGAGTAATTACTTGTTCTCCCCACAATCAGATATTCATGAAGATAGAAATAACAGGAAAATCTAAAATAGGATGAAGACCTACAGAAGCGAAGAACTTGAATCGTTTATTTGCATGATTCTCCCTCTATTGGTCCCTCCCTCTCTTGTTTATTTGCGTTTTGTGTTTTCATTTAAGGATAATTCTAATTCGCAAATTGTTCCATTTGTTTTTGTATTTAGAGGTTAGGATTTGTCAATATATTTTTAGTTTGTTCTCTCACATGTATTTTCTTCTTTTTTCTTGAGTCACATAGGGCTTAGCCCACCGAACTGAAGTTCGTAAAGGACTTCGTGCATTTTATCTTTAGATTGATTGGAGGTCTCCTCAATACATATTCACCTTATACTTGTTTGGTATACTATTTTTCTCATTTTAATTTCCGAGAGAATTTTCACAAAACTATCATATGGTTTTTCAAATTTTATATTTTGAGACCTTAATTTCTCAATAATTTCGAGGGAGACATGAGATCTTTATTGTTAATCAGTTAGACACCTGAAGTTTAAATAATTAATGAAATAAAGACCTTGCAGCTAACAACATTAGTTTTTTGTACATATTGTAAGAACCTCAAGTCCCAATTTGATTAACGATAGAAATCTTAGGTCTCTATTTGATTGACTAAGAAAACTTATATCCTTCCTAAAAGGCTAAGAAGTTGAGGTTCAAAAATATAAAATTTTAAAAACCACAAGATAGTTTTGTGAAAATTTTGTTGAAATAAGTTTGTTATATTAATAGACAAGTCTTGGCTTACGAAACCACAAAAAACACCTAAATATGTGAATCAGTTAAACCAATTTTCGAATTTCACAATTGATCATGAATCCGTTGAGGGGTAGATAATAAAGTTTTCATGTGAAAAGTGTAATTTTAGGAAGTGGCACAGTGAAAGAAATAGTTATAGATCACTTAACCTAAAGGCCATTTCTAGAAAACTGAAATGTTTGGTATTGGTAGACAAAAAAGTATTCAAGACAAGATTATGTCTCTAAGTGACCCAAATTAGTAATCCAAGATATCTAGCAACTCAACCTACCTCTTTAGAAGACCTAAATCAACCCTAATCCTTAGAATAACTTACCTATAAGAAGACAACAAGTGACCATATTTTGTTGCTTACCTTTTCTCAAGTGTACACAAATTTCTTATTTAAATTAGCCATAAGATCGACCCTTGTTTGACGGGATAAGAAGATTATTTGTGAAAAGAATCAACACGGACCCAAACATATTTGAAGCAATTGGAGGTACAACACAACAACAACAACTAAGCCTTTTCCCATACTGCGAAACCAACTGACAGCGGGTTGCAAAAAGGAGTTGTGGTTCAATCATAGGACGTCAACCTCGGCACATGAGGTACGGTAGCAGCAGTCCGTAATCCTTCCACTATTAAGAGCGGGAGGTGATCGCTGCTCTGTGAAACCAGCCTCACGCTTTACCCTCCACTCTAAAGCCCAGAACGCCCAGACCTTCGCCTCGTCGCGCTAAGCGAACCCCTGGCTTGGAATAGGACAGCCCGCACAGTGCACCCATACCTCACCGAGTTTGACAAACATGTTGTTCCACAACCCTCATGCCCCGCTCGGGTCACAACCTGACGCTGCTCAGGTCGGCTTGAAGCAATTGGAGGTAAGTCCTAAAAATCCTATTTCCAATTTCTTCCTCTCTTTTTAAGATGTTTTTGAAGTAAGGTTCTACGGAATTGAAATTTGCATACACATCCACAAGCATAAGGGTCTCAAGGAGCAAATGACTCCTTTGTTGAACTACGATGACAAGCTTTAGAGTCATAGTTTATTAATGAGGTGGCTTTAAGCTTGTCGCAAATTTTCTTTTTGTTTTATTATAAGCTTTAAGGTTATGTTTGTAGGTAGATACGCACAAAAGTCCACCCACCAAAGATGTAGCAACAGTAAAGGGAGTAAAACCTTGATCTAGATGAAATATGAAGGAAATGCAAAACTAATCCTTTTTAGTGCGTAATAGATGAGTAAAAGCACAAAGTACACTTGATTGTCCATCAAAAAATTCTTACAGTGGGTCCTTGTGATAGATTTAACCAAGCATATGAAATCACAAGAGCTTCAAAACTGTGAGAACCAGTCTCTGTCAGCATGCTTCTTTTTCTTTTTTGAAAACTTGCAGAGGTGTATATTCTAATTTAGTAGTTCCTTTATGGTCTCCATGCTTCATATTGATATTCATCTTCATCCAATCTTTTTTTTGTATATTACTTTGACTTAATCTCTACTAAGGTGTCATTTCTTCATGAAAATTAATGACTAGTTAATCATCTTCACAACAAATTATATAACTTTACAAGACCTTGCATCTCCCATATTGTAGATTCATCTTTTCTAAATCCATTTCATATGAGAACGAGATCCCCTAAAAGCTAGTAAAGAACATTTATCACTCCATGAACAGATTACAAGGAGAACACAATAGATAAATGCACTTAAGGTACAAACATTTATGACAGGGATAGGTAAAACAGAGTTCAAAATCAGAAAGTAAAAAGCTACAACCTTCTGATAATTCCAAACATATGAGAAGAACAATTAACTAACAAAAGAGTAGCCTAAATGTGGACATATTTTGTGATTGCTACTAACTTCAGGAAATAAACTAGTCTTAGGTTTCCCACATCTTGGAGAGAAGGAAAAAGAGAGTAAGAAAAAAATACTTTTGAAGAAGATACTCGAATGAAATAGATATGCACCATAGCAATGACCATGGTAGCCAAATACTTTGAACCCTTATTGAAAAGATAAAAGTAATGCATGTATCAGGTACAAGAATAAAAGCATTATAACACATTTATGAGCATAGCGGAACACTCATGGCTATGAACTAATCAATGGTAAGGACAAGAATGCAGCAATATATGCACAACTTTAGTAGAAGATTAGATGGTGGCATGGTTATAACACTACAGTATTTCATGTATAGAAAATGTCAACCCTGCACATGAAATGCTATGATATCACATCTCAGTTCCAACAAACCTGATATGATGCCAACCTGCAACAAGTTCAATTATAATCCCTTCATCAATCATTGCGCTCCTTTGTGAAATCAGCCATCCTTGTGAACCCTGCATTTATGTTTTTATGGAATGCACCTTAGATATCAAAAGGGCTAAAAACTTCGTAATATCTTAGTGTGGTAAAATGTATGGGCACGACAGGAACATCCATAGGCAGTTACACATCCAAGTAAATTTATTCAAACACACACTAGTCGTCACAAGCAGTATGTCTAATGCACAAAAAAGTATGTCGTTTCACAAATATCATTGCAAATCAACAGGTGATTTCAACTATCTTCTGAATCATTAACTAAAGGTGTGTTTGGGTAGCAGATCACAAATGCAGTTTAGATTACATAAATTATAAAGGCCAGTGAGATAGCATGAGACAAAGTCATGCTTACTAGAACAATTTAAGATAAGTAGTCCCTACATAGGCATGTTCCATCGGTAGGACTAACTTTTATAGAGTTGAAGACCATAGTTCTGCAATCAGCAAGAATGCTGATCGAGACCAGTGACAAATAATGCATGCGCTTCCTGAAATTGACGGTGGCTTCTTCCCTTGTACGATTGTTTAAAAGGAAAACAGAACACACATTACTTCCTGCCACTTCATAAATACGTGCCAGAATGACCAAAAAAAGGAACATTTCAATATATCATGCTTAAACATAGTTTCATCGAGCATTATATATTCTGATCATAGTAAACCAACACGATCTCACATTTTTGGAGCTAAATGTGACACACTATCAAACTCAATTGCGACTTACTTATTCTCTCTCTCCGCCCATGTAAGGGATCACCTTGCATTGCCGGTCCCAAGCCCGGATAAAGGAGGAGGGTTGTGTTAGGCTTCCGACAGCCAGCGTAAAACTTCGTCGGATTTCTACAACATGGATTACAAAAATTATGAGCATTGCTTTGGGGCGTCCCCGCCTAGCGACGTGCTGTAGAGCCCGAATGCAGTAAGAAATAAGCAAGGGCCACTACATTTTCGCCCGAATGTAGTGAATCAATTGCAGAGAGGGTTCCCACATCATGGACGGGTGTGGGTAAAGAAGTTAGTCCCGCTACATTGCCTCCCGAATGTAGTGAAAAATTTTCAGAGAGGGTCTTCGCATTTTAATTATGGACGGATGCGGGGGGTAAGGAAGCTAGTCCTAGATAATAAGATTCGTATTGGTTCTTGAAATATCGGAACATTATCGGGTAAGCTAATGGAGGTGGTAGATACTATGATTCGGAGAAAGATTCATATTCTATGTTTACAAGAGACAAAATGGGTTGGAGAAAAAGCAAAGGAGATAGAGGATACAGGTTTTAAATTATGGTACTCAGGTAAAGAAAAGGCCCGAAACGGAGTTGGTATTATCATAAATAAAGATTTAAAGGAGAGTGTAGTAGACATACAACGATATGGTGACCGAATCATGACATTGAAATTAGTGTTAGGAGCAGAGGTTTTGAATATAGTTTGTGCTTACGCACCCCAAGTAGGACTAGAAGATAGTATAAAGACAGTTTTTTGGGAAGAGTTTGGATAAGGTGTTTCAAAAGATTCCACAAAGGGAGATGATTTGTTTAGGAGGAGATTTAAATGGACATGTCGGTAAAGAGGCATTAGGATATCAAGGGATTCATGGAAACTTTGGTTATGGGGATATAAACGAGGAAGGTTGGGAGATTTTAAATTTTGCTATGTCATTTGATCTCTTTATAGTCAATACAATCTTCAAAAAACGAGACGAACATTTAATTACTTATAAGAGTGGCTTATCACAAACACAAATTGATTACTTTATTTGTTGAAAAAAGATAGAGCGTGTTGTAAAGATTGTAAGGTAATTCCAGGAGAAAGCTTAACCACCCAACATCGACTTTTAGTTATGGATTTACAAATAAAAAAGTAGACAAAGAAGAAAAGAGTGCATCGAGCTATTCGGACTAAACGGTGGAACCTCAAAAGCGAGAAAGAAGATATATTTAAACAGAAAGTCCTTCAAGGAAATGTTTGGAATTATGTTGGTACACCCTGTGATATGTGGAACAATATGGCTATACATATTAGGAAAGTGGCGAAAGATATGTTAGGGGTATCTAAGGGAGGTGTACCGGCACAAAAAGAAGCTTGGTAGTGGAGTGAAGTAGTACAAAATAAAATCAAGGCAAAGAGGGCATGTTACAAATTACATTATGCTAAGAAAACTAGTGAAACTTTAGAAGCTTATAAGAAAGCAAAGAAGGAAGCAAAAAAGGCCGTTAGTGAAGCAAAATCTAAGATTTGGGAGGACTTATATAAAAAACTCAACTCAAAAGAGGGTGAAAGAGATATTTTTAGGATAGCTAGGGCTAGAGATAAGAAAACTAAAGATCTTAATTATGTTAGATGCATAAAAGACGAAGATGAAAAAATTCTAGTGGCAAATGATGATATAAGAAATAGATGGAAAAACTATTTTTATAATCTTTTTAATGAAAATAAAGATGTTGTATTAGTTTAGGAGATTTAGCCAAGTCACAAAAGTGTATAAACCACAATCTCTATCGACGTATTCAAAAGAATGAAGTCAAAGAGGCTGTTAAAGATATGAAGGGTGGTAAATCGGTAGGACCAGATAATATTCCTATAGAAGTTTTAAAAATACTAGGAGAAATAAGAATCACTTGGCTCACAAGACTATTTAATAAAATATGGAAAAACCAAAAGATGCCCGAGGAATGGAGAGCAAGTACACTTATACCCGTATATAAGGACAAGGGAGACATTCAAAATTGTGCGAATTATCGAGGTATCAAGTTAATGAGTCATACTATGAAATTATGGAAAAGAATTATTGAACGTAGGTTAAGACAAGTAAGTACAACAGAGAACCAATTTGGATTTATGCCTGGTAGATCTACTATTGAAGCGATTCACCTTTTGAGACGTCTTATGGAACATTTTAGAGCAAAAAAGAAAGACCTTCACATGATATTTATTGATCTAGAAAAGCTGATGATAGGGTATTGAGGGAGGTTCTTTGGAGAACTTTGGAAAAAAGAGGTATCCCACTGACATATATTAACCTTGTAAGAGACAAGTATGATGGTGCAAAAACATGTGTGAGGACTCATGAAGGAACGACAGACTTCTTTGAAGTTAATATTGGGTTACATCAAGGAAACTTTAAGTCCATACTTATTTATAATGGTGATGGATGAGTTAACAAAACATATTCAAGATGAAGTACCTTGGTGTATGTTATTTGCAGATGACATTGTATTAGTGGAGGAGTCTAAGGAAAAAGTTAATAGAAAATTGGAACTATGGAGAGAAACATTAGAAAACAAAGGCCTCCGACTTAGTAGAACAAAGACAGAATATATGGAATGTAAGTTTGATCATTTGGCTACTTCAGAGGACATAGAAATTAAAATTGGCACACATTGCATTCCCCAAAAGGAAAGTTTTAAATACCTAGGGTCATTTTTTCAAAGTGATGGAAGAATTGATGGAGATGTTACACATAGAATTAATGCTGGTTGGTTAAAATGGAGAGGAGCATCAGGTATTCTTTGTGATAAGAAGATACCATTAAAATTAAAAGGTAAATATTATAGAGCAGCAATTAGGCCTGCCATGTTTTACGGTTCTGAGTGTTGGGCAGTTAATCATCAACATGTACAAAAGATGTCTGTGACAGAAATGAAGATGTTGAGATGGATGAGTGGTCATATAAGAAAAGACCGTATACATAATGAGGTTATTAGAAACAAATTAGGAGTGGCACCAATAGAGGATAAAATGAGAGAACATCGTTTAAGATGGTTTGGACATATAGAAAGAAGATCAAAAGAAGAACATGTAAGAAGGTTAGAAAAACTAAATTTGGAAAGTATTAAAAGAGGTAGAGGACGACCACAAAAGTGTTGGAAAGAAACAATAAAGAATGATCTAGCTTATTGGGAGTTAACTGCTAACATGGCACACGATAGGGATCTGTGGAAACAAAGAATCCATGTAGCCGACCCCGTCTAGTATGGGAAAAGGCTTTGTTGTTGTTGTTGTTGTTGTTGTTGTTGTACTTGCTTAGTTTAGCATCAATGGAATATCTGGGATCATACTCTTTTGTTTCAGGCTTCCATAGATGGTGCACAAGAAAGGATAATATGACCTTCTTGCGGTTGATTCTACTGCCGTCCACAGTCCCTGTTGCAGGTGCAACTTGGACATAATATGCTTTCAGAAGAAGCTATTGTTAGTTTCATAAGTTTTATGTTAGGTTAAGGATTTCATCGTTTATTTTGCTGCACTCTTTGTTTGCCTTCTACATGATTCATGAGCAAGTTTTTTCGGATTAAAGAATGAGTATCTGCTCTTATAAGGAAAAAGACAACTTCTGTCTCTGTTGATGATTGTTTAAACATTGGCAGGCCCTAATGTTAACATGTTTTCAAATCAAAGATTTTACCATGTATCTGAACAATATCTTTTACATAGTGTATCTTCGGCAAGTGCATGTTATCCATGTTCTGATTGCATATTATCCATGTTCTGCTTTGTTTACTACAGAGTATATCTTTGGAGTTGTTGAGGCTTACAAAATAAGATGGAACAGAGACGAATGCGCGACAAAAGGATCTGTTTCTGTTTTGTGACGAAAGTTTATGCGCATTTTTCTGCGAGGGAATGGCGGGGGCATTACAACTGATCAACGACGGAATTGGGCGTCCCTAAATTGCCACTAGTTTTACGCAACGGAAGAGCTCTGTTGTTGATTGGTTGGCTTTTCCTTGCAAAAGTAGTTCACAAGGGAACTGCGACGGAATTGCAACGCAAGCTTCTGTTGCAATTTCACCAACAGTCTCGTAGTGTATGATACCCCAATAAGATCAGGTGCGTTCCAAAATTTCGGTTGGGGGATCCAACCTCAAACTCTAGAGTAGAGAGAGTGCTCCTCCCTTCAGCCCCCAAACAAGCCTGTGCTTGAGCTTGACCATTAAGGAAGAGCAAATCAAACTCCACATTCTAATAGAGTCAAAGAATGCCTCAATGCCACCTTGCTCAACTTTTTCAGATGCCTCAAGTTGACCAAGATCTACCGTAGGGCAGCTAAATCGTTAGCCCGCACCTTGACCTCCAACATATTTCTTGCCTAGCCACAGCTAATGGGCAAACTCGAAAACTTTTAAATTAGGATTGCAAGATGGATACTCCAATGGCGAGTATTTTTTGCCTGATCCCAGCTTGGCTATCAAGGAACACAAAAGAAGTTTGTTCCCTCTTCTTCTTTTTGGAGTTTATTTATCTATATTTAGTTTAAGTCGTTGTTGGATAAAATGATAGATTGATTTATTTCCCAACACTTGTTGTCATAAACTAGTCGTTAATGCTAAAGAAATTTTGGCACATGCATCAACGAAAATAAGAAACCCCTATACAAAATTTTGATGTAATCATCAACGAGAATAACAAAACCACATGTGTTTGCAAATAAAAAAAAAACAAGTAATTACTCGATTGATTGTTATTTTAGAAAACAATAATTATAAAACTCTAATAAGGGAGTTATTTGAAAGTTGTGGGTAGAAGAGATATGCATTAAGGTGACATGTGTCTTTAATAGGACAAAGCGAATGGAACAGTTAATGCATTAGAAAATAATGGGCTACAAGGAAAATGGAGACTTGCACTTTAGAATAAAAAATAAGAATGTTCAAGTTTCCTTCTTCTTGTTTTAGTTGTATTTCATTTTATCCATTACTAATAATGGATAGGCAACATGGAATAATGCATTCATATTGGTCATTATTCTATATCTTGTATCAAAATAGCATTTAAGAAAGGAAGGTCATGCGTCATTATTATCTTTTCTCTGTTATATATAGGAAAAGAAAAAATTAGTGAGGCTTCGATATTGAGATAGATCCTCATGCTTTAGCTGAAGTTTTGCATGCTTATTCTTGATTGTAGTTATCTCAACTAATTATTTGTCCAACAGCATGCATCTCGATCAATATATACTACATATATGCCAAGCTGGGATATTATCTTGGATGAGGTTTTCACCCAACTTTCGCAATCGCTTGAGGAGCCTCACAATCAGCCTCTTCTGTAGGCGAGGCCTTGCGTGCTAAATTAACCAGAACCGGTACTTATTTATTTATATGCAGGCAGGTTTCTTATTTTAAAATGATCTTATACCAGAATAGTTTATGAACATTCTGGAGTAAGAAGACAGTGAAATAGACGGGAACAAGAACTATTTCAACGATCTTAGTCATTGAGTTTTGTGATAAAATTATTCCAAGAAAATTATGGTATTTTATTATCAAATTACAACACTAGAGACAAAAAAACATTATGTTGCCTTTTCTTTTAGACCTGCCATGGGGTATGGAACTCTTGACCTTTTGCTTCGAAGTTCTTTCGGAGTCAACCACATATTACAAAGATTTTTTTCTTCTATTCAATAACTTTCAAAATTGAGTCATTGTCCACTAATCAAAGATGAGCAATTAAAGAGTACGTCATAACCCAAAACGTCAAAATCATCAGCTTTGAATAAAAGGATGAGGTCTTAGGAGGCCGTCAATCGTCATGATGTAGGCCCTTTAATAAATACAGAAATTTACCAACACCTTCTACTAACCCTATTTACAAATGACTGAGACCACAAGGATACATCTGTGTCACCGCGAAATTGTCGTACTTTTTGCATAGGCCATACTGTGAGCCAGACAAGACCGGTTTGGAGCTGGCTCGCTGGTTTTAAGGGGAATTGAACCGGTCCAAAACCAGTTCCAGATAATCGAATCAGTAACCTATGGAACCAATGGTTTCAACTGCTAGTTTCGGTCCCTTTTTTGCAAACTTTTACTTTGTTTTTGGTTCAAACTGAAAATGTAACCAGGACTGCAGTTAACAATTGGAACCGGGTTCCACCTAGTTTGGTTTCAGAGCATGGTTCCAGACCATCTAGAACCGGTTGTTCTGAACTATGGCTTATCTTGAACCAGCCATGTCTATTGTGTGTAAAGGAAAAAAGGAATGCGGCTCTGGATGCAAATACCATGCTGCGAAGATCAATATAGCGGCACTGGGATTCCACATTTATTCTCGTTCTTCTCATCAATCAATGAACTCATCTAATCTAAGTGTTTGTGTGCTCTCTGATGGTCACCAGAGAGGGAAACCGTGGACATGGGGTGTATGAGTACCTGCCTTCACCGGCAACCACTTTTCCGTCCATCTCTCTACTAGTTCAAGTGACTGTGTAGGAGGAGGATGTGGACTTCCAAGGAGAAGTACCTTGAGGAGGAAGTGCAAAGTCACGATAACATTTTTGAGTTCTTTAAATATGGCTACGATGTTGTTGCGAGTATTGTTGGGTTCATTTGAGGCTGTGGAATTTGCATCAACCATTTGATATCATAGACTTCACTGTCTTCCTTCTATGCATTCCATTTTGGAGTCTCCGAATGCATTGTAATCAAGATCGTACCAAGTTGGATTCTCACTTCTTCAGAGGAGAGGAAGAGAATCAAGGATGTAAGTTACTGTGTGTAACGGAATGAACACATTCAGTCTCTATTTTTATTCCAACAGAATCATGGGATCCAGTTTTCGATTAAAAAAAAATGATTTAGAAAACAAATGCTTTACTTTATTAAATATAAAGAGAAAAAAGCGGACCATTATTCCCGCTAATCTAAATGGAAAACCCATAACGGTAAAAAAGAAAGAAAACAAAAGATTTATATGAGATCTTTCGTAAAAAAATATATACAAAAATCAAAAGGGTTTCTCCTAAACTTTTGGATGGAAACCGTATTTCAACATCTACTAAAACTCGTCCTTGGGGGTTCTCTCTAAAGCTTCAGCTCATCACTAAAGGTTCTATACTTCTCCATTGGTATTAGAGCCTTCCATCAATCCGCAACCGAGTTATTATGTTGTTCACTGTTGGTTTCTAATTACATATACCTTTTTTTTCTTCTGTTTAAGAAACAGATCGATACATAGTTAAAACTGTGATTGTTTATACAAAAAGAAAGGAGATAGAAAGAAATAGACTCATCTCTTCATCTCAATCTATAAAATAAAT
Organism: Brasenia schreberi; assembly: GCA_036023115.1. Classification (NCBI taxonomy): domain Eukaryota; kingdom Viridiplantae; phylum Streptophyta; class Magnoliopsida; order Nymphaeales; family Cabombaceae; genus Brasenia; species Brasenia schreberi. The sequence goes on along the minus strand of JAYKKT010000074.1, from coordinate 17,840,193 downwards.
ATGTATATCGATATGTTCAGTTCTAAAAGAGGAGAAACCAACTGTATTCTGTTTGATTCAAATGAGAATATATATATATATATATATATATATATATATATATATATATATATATATATATATATATATATATACACATAAAATATATAGAAAAGATTCATAGACACCGAAACTTATCTCAAAAGCTTTACTACAATTTAAAGTGTGTCCGATCTTAAGAGATTTGTTTTCCCTTTGGTTTAATTTGAAAAACAAAACAAAAGAAACAGAAAAAAGGAAGAGACCTATAAAGAAAAGAAAGGGGAAAGAGATCTCTACTTGTTGAAAACCCAAAGAACATTCACAAGCATTGGGTTTCTTAAAATGCCCGAAAGATGATTAACATACCATCAATGACAAGAAGGTGAGTAATGTATTGCCTGTGCCTGCTCCACCATGTGGCTAAAGGCTGGTGGTTAAAGGTAGTTGACGGACGACAACCACATTTTGTCGGTCTACATAGAGAGATTCACTCTCTTTTCTCTCCCTGTCTCTGGTCAAACCAAGCAGAAAGCCTTCCTCTATGCACTCTCCCTCTTCTCTCTCTTCCAATGTCTTTCTCGCAAACCAGAGTCTTTGTGAGAATACCAAGGGCAAAAAATAGGTTGAGCCCTTGGTTTACAAAAACTAGAAACCGTTTGGTTTGTGTGAAACCGCCTGGTCACACCATAGTTCTCAAAAATGCCACCAATTTTGATCATATCGTGGGTGGGTGGCAAAACCATGATTACACAATTAAGTTTTCAATCCCCTTTCTTATTTACATTCACCAGTCATATAATCTATTCACAAGTTCCAATATAATATCAACAAGCCTTTCATAATAAAACATATAATTTTAATCATCATCAACCAACACGCCTACAGAGCACACAAGTACAACTCTTATCAATCATGCACACTTATAAACAATTTTCAATAAATATGATAAAATTCATTATTATCAAAGCAATAGCAAATTATTTAATACATTCACGTCAAAAGCATCCCAAAACAAACTCCCATAATGGTCCTATTGAGAAAAGTATATCCTCCATCGGATCAAGGATCCATATCAAAATCTATCTCAAGAAGTAATGATCCAGCAATAATGCCTTCAAGTCATCTCATTCAATACTTACTTAAGCTTAAAATATAATATTAATGCATAACCTATACAATACGAGACTGGTGGCCCAAACAACACATAAATCAGAGCATAGATAACTCCAAAATCCCCAAAATACTATAATGGATTCCTAGATCCAACTTTTCTCATTAATCACTCTTCAATATAACTATAGAAAACCAATAAATTCCTCATAATTTTAATGTTCACTTTGTCATGATTCCGATGCTTCAAACCAGGTTCAAAATGGACACAAAATGGCCTTAGAACAATTGAAGTACCATAATATGATACTGAATCAAAGTAGAAGAGTCAAATTGACATGATTTATATTGGACCTATACTGAATCCATATCCAAACACTATAGGCACCCAATAGGGATTCATTTTGGACCTATACTGACCCTGCCTAGGTCCTGACCTACTTGGGCGAAATTGGTTCCCATTGACTTAGCAAGACAAACCGGTCAAATTGACATGACTCGGCCCAACATCTCAGCAAAGAAGAGTCAACAAAAATTGCCGAAATCCTTTTTTTATCATCAATTTCATGCAATTCCAACCTATCTCATGGGCAGATCTTAGTCTCGTTGGATTTGTCTCGCCTCCTTCTAATAGACCCTATGAATCAATTTCAGTTGTATTCGAAGTTGACGAAAAAATCAACATAAGATCCCACTTGAAATTTGGCTTTCACCGAGAACACCATGAAATCTAGGTTTTTGACCATTATAGTGGTCGATTTGTCTTTATCAGCCCACCTCAAACCGAAGGTTTGAGCCCAACCCTAAACATGTTCGCTGGCCGGTATTTTGAAACGGAAAGTCTAAGAAAATGGAAAAACTTAAAACATACCAGAAAATTCATAGAAACCCTTTTCGCTGGATTTCAGCCACCAACAATATATTTGATTTAGGTTTGGGTTTGATCTTGTGTATGACTCGACCCAGGTATTACAAGTATATACTATCAAGTGTTTCGTGTTGACATGTTAAAATGCATTAAACCATATTTCTAAGCCAAACCAAACTGGAATGAATATTGTAACTCACTATAGCAAACTTGAGTTACTGTGGTTGGCACTAATGGATGCATGTGTGGAACTAGGAGCCGTCAAGAGATGAAGTGGAAGCTCGAGGATGATGTACTCTTCGAGGTGATTTTGTTTCATAAGGTTTCCTTCCAAAAGGGTTTTAGTAGAAAGGGAAGAACTCATAACATTATTTGTTCAACATCTTTTCTGTTTATGATTTTGTTTTCTTTATATCTTTTTCCCTTGTATGTGTTTTCATTCTGGGTTTTCCTTGTAACCGTTTTAGGAGATTTCATCTCCATGATATCCACCTTTTTTTTAAAGATAAAGCATTTTGTATTGATGTAAATCTTTTTGTTTTAAAAAGAAGAGTACAACTCATGAAATCGGGAAAGGAGCTACTCTTTCCGGATTTCACGAGTGCTCATAACAGATGCTGGATCAAGTGGCCACCAGTTACATTTGTAATTTACATCTCCTACTTAGACATTTGCTAAATAATGATAAATTGGTTTTACCTCTCACTATTTTAGAGATTTTCTAGTTATATCATTTTCAGTTTAAGTGAGTTACAATTTATACATGTTATATGGTTTTTTATAATTAATATATTTTTCCAGCATAACCATTCACACAATGTGTCTCCACACTAGGACTTTAGGCATATCTCAAACCCATATGCATAACATGCTTTATGAAGAGATCTTATACCATGCCTTTAGTCAAGGAGTCAGTCAACATATCTCTACTTGGCATATATGATATAGATATCTCATGTTATTTAAGCATATATTGAATGTAGTGAAATTTAACCATTATATGCTTCCTCCTGAAGCTATCTGCAACACTTAAAATGAAAGGGATTGATGTACTATTGTAACAATAAATAACAATCGGCTTATTGGCTATAACTAGTGTTAAATCACGTATGAAGCGATTTATCCAAATGGTAGTTATTACAGCTATACTGCAAACAATCTACCCAACTTCTTGTGTATAAAATGCTAAACAACCCTATTTGTTATAAGCCCAAAAAACACCACCACCTTCAAATAAGAATATTTGATTAGAAGTTGACTTACTGACATTTTGTTCTCAATAAAGTCAGCATCTATGTATTCGACCACTTTTAGTTCACCTACTTGAAAGTATAATTTTAAATATTTTATTTCTTTAAGATATCTCAGTTTCCTTTTTAAAGCTATCCAATGTTGTCAACTAGGATTACTTTGATATCTACTAATAAGACAACAACAAAGTTGATATCAGGTCTTGTATACAATATAGTATACATCAAGTTGCCCATAACTTCTCCATAAGAAACTTTAGGCTTGTTTTCTCCTAGACTATGACATCAACCTTACATAATTTTATCCATTTAGCAACGGGTGTATTTGTAGGTTTGTAATTCTAAATTTCTTGAAGATATAACTCATACAACTCTCTTGACTCTAACATAGAAGTTTGAATTCCCTATTATGAAAGACCTTTATATGTAAAATATAGGATACCCCTCCCATCTACTTTATTTGAATCTTTGAGTTTAATCATAACTTGGTTTTGACAATCATACCATTATCATTTCCAATCAATAGTGTCATCTACATATAATGATAGAACGATAAAGTGACTCACATTGTTCCATATACACAGTGGTCAAGTTCATAGACACAAATCCAAGTTTCAAAATGATATTTTAAAAAGTCAAATAGACGAGGTGATTGTTTTAGGCCGTATAAAGATTTCTTCAACTTATAAACTTTATTTGTCTTACTGTTAATAGCATACCCTTTTGATTGCTGCATATAAATGATTTTATTTAAATCACCATTTAAGAATATAGGTTCTACATCAAGCTTATGTAAGTCTAAATCATAAAATATAGAAATGACCAGAATAATCTTTATGAAAACAAATTTTGTAATACGAGAATATATATATATATACATAATCTATCATATCCTTTTATAAAAATCCCTTTGCAATTAGTCTCACCTTAAACTTTTCGATTGTTCTATCAACTTTATATTTCTTTTTAAAAATATATTACAACCTAAGACTTTTCTTCTTTTTGGCAAATCTATCAATTCTCAAACTTGGTTTTCTCAATGGATTAAATTTTCTCATCCATGACTTTTTCCATTCTGACGATTCAAATAAGCTCATAGCTTATTGATAAGACAAGTTAGCAGTCAACTCATTTAAATCCAATGAAGTACATACTTTCTTTGCAAGGTGAGTGTGGTAATCCAAAGGACGAAGTGACTCTAGGTCGTTTTTGTCTACTTTAAATTTTAGTTTATTTAGAAAGGTCATTTGGATTAGAATCCATGGGTTTAAATGATGATAAATCCCGATCTACTATTCTTCAATACTTTCATCATTATTTTTGAAGATGTTATTCTTAGTATATTCTAAGAATTCAATATTCTTACTTTCTATTAAACCATGATCCTTGTTATAAATTTATAACCTTTGAAACCTTTTAGGTATCAAATAAAAATACATCTTAAATACCTACAATCTTATAAGGTATTTTATTTAATATGTACATGGTTGTGATTATTGCTTCTCTCCAAAATACCCTTCGAAGAAGCATCTATTAATATGAATCTAGTCATATTCAGTAAGATAATGTTATATCTTTCTACTACACCATTTTATTGTGGTATTTTAGACATGGTATTTTGTTTTGAAATACCAAAGTCTTTACGATACTTTAGGAATTTTGAAGAGGTATATTTGTTTTCTTTGTCAGACCTTAAGACTTTGAAATTCTGCCTAACTGATTTTCAACTTTTTGCTTATATTCTTTAAATATTCTAGGAATACCAAGGTTAGCCTACACATTTGTCATCATTTCCATATGGTTGAGAATGAAACCAATAATAGTGATAGAATATCTAGAAGACACTTTGCGGCACATCAATCTTTAGAAAACACATTTTTAAAGAATATAAAATCACATAGCCCTACAATTGTGTTGACAACTATGTTATATATATTAGATCTAATGACCAAGAGTCTATATATATAGCTAGCCTTCACATAACCCAAAAAATATAACATTCATAATTTTAGTCCTAATTTCTTTCTCTTGTGTTGAAGGATAAGTATTTTTGCAAGACATCATTACAATTTGAGATATTTGAGATTGGTCTTTTGAACCTTTTAAAATTTAAAGGGATTCTTCCTTATGTTTATAGGAAACTATATTCAGAATATGACAAGCCATATTCAAAAGTTCCTCCAAATATATATAGGTAGTCTAGAAATCTTTAATAAAATATTAACCATATCGTACAGGGTCCTATTTTTCAGTTCAACTATCTCATTAGACTGTAGTGAATAGAAAAAATAGCCTCATGAATAATTTTGATAGCATTCTTAAAAAGGTTTGGGATATATTTTCTTCCCCTATCAGACTTTAATTGTTTAAGTACTCTACCAATTTGTGTTTATACTTCATTCTTATAAATTTGAAACTTTTCTAAAGCCTTATATTTACTTTTAAGCTAGTAAATATAACAATATCTACTACAATCATCAATGAACATAATAAAATATCTTTTGTTATTCTTAATTTTTATTTGATTGAATTTACAAATATCAGTGTGCACTAAATCAAAATTTTTAGATTTTCTATTACTTATATGGAAAGATTTCCTATGTTGCTTTGCTTGGACATATATTTCACATATGTGCTTTCTAAGTATAACAGTCTTAAGAATAAGATTCAAATTCATCATTCATTTCATTGAATCAAAATTAATATGACCCAAACTTTAATGCCATACATTAGATAATTTAGTATTTAATGCAATAGAAGAAGAAGATACTTTATTATCATTAAAATTTACTGAATAAACAAATACAAGTTCAACATGAATTTTAAATAGGACCTCTAATAAATATGTCATTTCAAAGAAACTCCCAATACTTAGGCATCTAATTATGACTTTATTATATTTACAATCTAACTATAAACGCTCCCTAACTAAGACTAAACTACTAAAGATTTTTCAACAAATTATAGGCATATAACTAGCTCCCTAGAGAGTCAGAACCTTTCTCAAAGAAAACTTTAAATTCATACATATTTCACCCTTAACCTCTACATTCTAATGATCCCCTAAAGTCACGATTCTACCATAAATGGTATGGTGAAATAGAAACAAAGATCAATCATCACAAATATTCACATTTGTTCGAGTATCTACAATCGAGTAATTTGACTCATAAATATAGTCACCATGTTGTCCATAGCTTACTCAGTGGCCATAGATTTCTTAACTTTGTTGGAAGGATACTCCCAAGGGAAATCCATAGCAAACATTTAAATATTGAGTTAGGGATAATCCGACTCAATAAATGAATGTAGTTCTAACATTGTCAACCATATTCTTAGACATTGTTACCAACATTTAAAGTGGTGACTGACAAACTTTTTCAACATCAAGATCATATCAACCTTAGCTCGGAGAGATATATACAATGACATGTTAACTATGAAGAATTTCTCTAAGGATGTTAAAAGAAACCATAGGGCTACGTGCATAAACAAATAATATGTAACAAATTATAACATACTATCATAAACCAAAATCGAACATCTAGGAAAATCCATAGCAAACAATAGAAGGATCAAGTAAAGCAAAAAAATTACTAAAATACTTATTTGTTGATCGAGTTGTCCTCACGGACTTGCATTAAAGAAATAAGTATTATTCTATTAGGTATGCATAGGTATCAATACCTTTCTCCTAAGGTAAAATGTTTTCGACCATGCTTGAGTCACCTAATCAATCCAAGAACAAAATGGTCACAGTAAACGTAGATGTAGAGAAGCAAAGGAACAAGAGGGGGGACAACACAAAGCATTTAGTGACACCTGATTAGGAAGCTTTAATAAGGTTTTATAATAAAACTAGTAGATCTTGGATCCACTCCAATACTCGTGTCTTTTCGTGAAGGAACTCATTTGACCATTAGATTAAAACCTTTTTTGTATAAAACAAATACCAAAGACAATTCTCGAGCTAGAGCATCACTTAGTGCATATGTGCACACGTACGATCATCCATGTTCATTCCAAGCTCTTTGAACTAATGTTCATGAGTTACCATCTATATTAAAGGACATGGGGTTTTTTCTAGTCATCAATATGATACTAAAGGATGTTCAATGGTATTCACATGCACAAGTCTCTCACTTATATGTGACTTTCACAAGTTATCAAAAATATATCATATTAAACATTTAAGGATACTTAACATGAACCAAATATAATTTATATCACATGATTTAATTAACCCCAACCATCATTAATTAATATTAAGTCCAACACTTTGTGCTTGCTGTCATCAAGGTTTGGTTGAGGGTAAAACATTTATGACTAGAATGAGGGAAGAATTTGCCTTGCACCCTAGCATTAAACATTATGGAAGGATGGTTGATCTTCTCATAAGAGCAGGTGCATTAGATGAAAACATGAAAGTAATCGAGACCATGCCCATTAAGCCCAAAGCAGATATATGGTGCGCATTACTTGCTGTCGTGGAGTCGATGGCAAGATGGAATAAGTGAGTTGGCGATTGAAAATCTCCTCGAATTAGAACCTTGTAAAGGAGAGAATTACATTCTTCTCGCAAATCTATATGTGCACTCTCAAAGGTGATAAAGTTGCAGATGTGAGAAAGGTTTTGGTAGAAAGGAGGATTAGAAAAGTTTCAGGTTGCAGTTCGATCAAAATTAATAACGTGATCTATGAGTTTACAGCTGCAGCAAGCTTGATGGGGTTGAGTTTAATAAAATCTATTCCATGTGGCTAGCAAATAATTGAGGTTGTCTGGACATGCAACAAAGACAGAAATGGTGCCTCATGACATTGATGAGGAATAGAAGGAAAGCTTATTCATATCTCAGTGAGAAGGCTGTCATCAGTTTTAGAATATTAAGGACTCCCTGGCACTGCTATTAGAATAGTAAGAACGTGACAGTATGCAATAGTAGTCTAGTATAAAGATTCATGGTAAGATACACAAGAGAGGCATAACTGTTAGAGATAGAAACAAATTCCACCATTTGATTGGAGGTCTGTGCTCTTGTAGAGATTATTACTCAGAAGCTAATGTTCATAGCATAGAACTGCAGAATTGCAAAGTTACATAATTTAAAAGTTATTTGATTTTAAAATGGTGACAATGATATTGTGTTATATATATAGAGAGAGAACATAGTAAATGTGCACACCTATTTGTGCCCAAACATATTTAAAGATCTCTACCATTCAATGGTGAGATGAACAAATGGACTTTAAGAATTAAAGAAACAAAAGATACTATTTTGGTTTTTCCTTTAAAGTTCTCAAGTTGATTTTGATGATTGAATGGTTGATATCTCTAAGTAGATTGAGGAACCGACAAGAACCGAACCCAGCTAAGAACATAGTAAATGTTATATATATATAGAGAGAGAACATAGTAAATGTGCACACCTATATATATATATGTCGAGTTTGGAATTGGCTCAATGGTTCCAACAAGAATCGAACCCAACTAAGAACAAAAGGAACTAAAACCGACTAAACCGGACCTAAAATTGAGGAACCACCGGTTTGGTTTTGGTTTCACTTTTTGTGTAATTGAAATTGACAATTCAAACGGTAGGTTCTACCATGTTTTATTTACTTTTTTTTAAATTTTGATTTTATATATTTTATAATTCAAAACAGTTTGGACCGAAACCACTAGTTTTGAATCTAAACCATCCAAACCAATTATCTCTCCCTTTCTGTCATCTCTCATTTATTGTAAACTCTTCTTGACAACCTAGATCATTCATCACTTTGGTCGAATTATTCATATTCAAAAAAGAAAAAGAAAAAGTGTATTTTAATGGACATAAATTATGAAGTATATTTTGTGTTTTTTACTTTTCTTTTTAATAAGAAACGTCTTATTAAAGAGATGAATGATCTAGATGGTCAAGAAGAGTTTAGTATGAATAAGAGTAGCAATTTTCATTCTCTCTCTCTCTCTCTCTCTCTCTATATATATATATATATATATATATATATATATATATATATATATATATATATATAGAGATATATATATATGATTTATAGCCATTTTAGCCATCTTAGATTATGTATCCAACATATGCTAACTGAGGTATATAAACCTTCATTTCATAGATTTCTCCTCTTTCCTACAACTCTCTCTCTCCCACAACAAACCCCTCTCTCTCTTCCTCATTCTCCCTCTCCCGCAACAAGCCCCTCTCTCGTTCTCCCTCATTTTCCCTTGGTTTCTCCTCTCCCACAACACCTCTCTCTCTATCGTTCTCCCTTGTTTTCCTCCCCTCGTTTCCCCTCTCCTGCTGCTCTTCCCCTATTCTTGCTCACCCTCCTTTTCCCTCTCCTTGTTTCCCCTCTCTCACAGGTTCTCCCTCTCTTGCTGCTCTCCCCTCATTTGTTGTACTCAACTAACCATGAAGATCTACATGTTTTAGCTGATATTTTAAGAAACAGGAACTGCTCTCAGCATTAATCTATGTTGCCCATGGTGGTTGTATGATCAAGCACAGCATCAAAGAGTTGCATCAAAGTTTTAGAACATAACACTTCGTTGGTTTATGCTCAAGTGCTAATTTGAATCCTACTTGTAATAAAATCTTTATTTTCCAATAAGTGAATCATCTCTCTTGAACACAATCACGACTCAAGCACCATTTTTATGTTTCACTATTTTGTAACATAACCTAACTTGCATTGTATCTACTTGCTTGATTTTTCTGTAGATGAAACCGATTTGAATTAGTTAGTATGTGCAACCTTTCATATTTTCATCTGATATTAGTTAAAGATGCCCAACATCTATATCTTCTTGTAAATTTTTTAAGTATGTATAGTTTAAAGAACTGAATGAGGATTGGCATCATGAGTTGAATATTCAAAGCAAAAGGGGTAAAATGCTATTAGATCTCAAGTAGAACTTTACTTGACTAGTGACAAGGTTTACAACAGAAACATTATAATTCATAATTCAAAGCTCAAACGTGAAGCATAGAACAAGTGACTCCTAGAGGGGTTGGAACCCATGATGAATCATAACATCCTATATTTTCTTCAAATCCATCATCTTCTCACCGTACTCATGCATGTCCCAACCTTCTAGTGCATGCATGATTCTAGCTAAGTGTCATGCACTGCTCATCACTCTTCTTAGTAGTCAGTTATACATCATCAAGAAAAACATCAGAGATGGAGTTGTGGATGGAGTTTATGCTCTCTCATACATACAACAAAAAGCCAACCATCTCAAGTTTTGTTTCAAACATATGTATAAGAAATATCAAATGATTTCATAGAACAAATAAAAATTGATTTGACAAAACAACCATCAAACAACAATTTAGTAACATAAAAGAGGATATTATTCAGAGGTTACAGATAATTTCAACACCATCCAACAAAAGCATGGTCATCTTAAATTTTCTCCATAAAAAGTACGACATAATTTCACATCCATGAGTGAAAAAGTGATACTTCCACAATATATAGAAACCCCACTAAAGAGATTCAATAAAAAAAGGGAAAGTGTGTCGATGGTGACTGTTTGATCTTTTTCCTTTGAAGAAAGTCCTATAAAATTGTCATACAAAACATATAAACTAATTTATAAGGTTTAATCAAATTTATATCAAAGGGAGTGGATTCAATAATTTTTTTTTTGTGTGATGAAAAGGGAAGATACCCATAACAAGGAAAACCGATATAGTTAAAAGACAAGCCCAGTACCATCCAAAATCTCTAAGGGGATACAATCTGTTGAACATATTTTAGTAGCTTAGAACATTAGAATTTAGCTGAATCAGCAAACTTCTTTTACTGATCTGACTCTCTCTGCTTCACTAAGCAACTGTTAGTACAATCTTGTACATCTCTCCGATTTACCTATAATAGAGAATAAAATAAAAATGAGTAACCACAAGACTAACAAAAGGAATGTAAACTTACACAACAAGTAAATAGAAAATCATAGAAACCAAAAACGTAACATAGGGCTACCCTTAATGTTGTTTGAACCTCTTTGGTTTTTAATAGGAGAAAGAGATTGATTAATCACCTTTTCAACTACACGTTAAGTGAAGAGATAGATGTATGAAAAAATAAAACATAAGGTATTAAAGAGAACAAGAAATACATGTACCTGGTATTTTTTGCAATTTCTTCTATCATAACCAACACTATTACGTGCATAGAGTTTATACTGAAGCGTGGGTAGAGTTTATACAAGTTGCTTTCATGCTTTGGAACATACTCTTTAGGGATGCTAGGAGTAAGACTTTGATATGTGGGTGCCTTTCTTTTATCACTGATTGATTGTATGTTATCACTAAATAGATCACACTCAAAATTTTCTTCACTACTCAAATCTAGATCCTTTTATCTCTTCACTTAGTTGACATTGATTACTATGTTCATTTTTTTCAAAGAAATTAATATTATCCAATTCCATATATTATTGCTCGTAGAACAATAACTTGCATCCATATTTTGTTGTACATTAACATAAAAAACTGTCAAGTATGTACAAAAATAATATGTTTTAAGAAAGAACAAAGCACGCTATATTTATATTCCTTTAGTAGTGACTAAGAGACCATTAAATGATAGCAATACAGATTCAAGCATGAGCTATTTTGGCTCAAACTAACATAGATCTACCAACCATGAAATGGTAGCAATATAATGTTGACAAATATAAAATTATTTCATCTAAAATTGCTCTTAAATACACCAAATGCAAATTTATTTAGAACATCATCTCTCAAACTGGAAATTACTTTTACAAATGTGAACATGTATTAAATCAATATTCTAAATATGATTCATGATATTCATTTACAAAACAATGAAAAATATTTTAAGAGTATGAAGTAATCAATCATAGAAGCTAGAAACAATGGAAATTACCTTGTTTTCTTTGTCCACTAGAGGGAGAAAGATACAAATATAGCAAAATAGTTAATAAAAGGAACTACTTGAAGGGGGCTCATCTGCAGGAGAGGGAGAATGAGAGGGAGAGGGAGAACAACGGGTCTGTTGCGAGAGAGGAAAAACAAGGGGAGAGAAAGAAAGAGGGGAAAGGAGGAATAGCGAGAACGAGAGAGAGAGAGGAAGAACGAGGGAGAACCTGAGAGAGAGAGAGAGAGAGAGGGGGGGGGGGGGGGGGGATCCATGAAACGAGAGTTTATATACCCCGGTTAGTAGTATGTGGATCATCTCAGATTGCCAAAATCGACGGTCATGTGGAGTTCCATTCGGTTTGCAACGTCCACTTTTCTCTCTCTCTCTCTATCTATCTATATATATATATATATAATGAGAGAGAGAGAGAGAGAAAGATTGGACCATGCAACCACGAATATGCATATTTATTCATTCCCTCTTTTTTGGAGGACATAAGTGCAACAAAATTATCCCTTAATATCTTTTTAAATACCTTTCTAATTTTCTAAATGACACTTACATTAATGCATAAGTAGAAATGTTAGGATAGAATCTCTCTCGTATATATATATATATATAAGATTGGGGATGATATGATACATTTGTTGTTAACTTGCGTCTCATTTGTTTCAAATTTTTTAGGCAAACTGTAATCAATATAAAAGGAGGTGAATATACCTCGGCAGAATTTTTAGAATTCTGCAAAGGCTTTGGTATTGCAAAACAGAATACAATGCCCAGGACACCTCAGCAAAATGGTGTAGCCGAGAGATACAACAGAACCTTGCAAAATATAACAAGGTCTATGTTGATCGATGCCTCTCTTTCAAGGGTATTTTGGAGAGAAGCAGTAAGTACAGCGGTTTACATACTCAATAGAGTATTGTATAAGGTTGTATTCACTACACCATATGAGATGTGGTTTGGAAGAAAACCCAACCTAGGTCATCTCAGTAGTTAGAGATCTGTTGAATATGTAAAGATCCCTGATCAGTCTAGAGATAAGCTAGACAATAGGTCCTTGAGATGTGTATTCATTGGTTATCCGAAAGGTTCAAAAGGATATCGGTTTTATCATAAGGACCACAAACTCATTGAAAGCAGAGACGTTGAATTCTTAGAAGATACTAAGAATGACATCCTTAAAAACAATGAGAAATGTGTTGATGATTTGGTAGACTTAGACCAATCATCTTTTGAGCCCATTGAAGATCTTCCAGAAACTATCGATACCTTAAGTGGACGTAAAAGTCCAAGATCCACTCCGTCCTACTTAAAGGATTATTACACTTATCTTACAGAAGAAGTGTGTAATTCGGTAGATTTAGATGAGTTGACTGATAACTTGACTTATCAACAAGCCATGAACTCATCAGAAGCAACAAATTGGGGGAAAGCCATGGATGAGAAAATTGAATCCATTGAGAAAAACCAAGTCTGAGAATCGACTGATTTGCCAAAAGAAAGGAAAGCCATAGGCTGTAAATGGGTTCTGAAAAAGAAATACAAGGTCGATGGTACAATCGACAAGTTTAAAGCGAGGTTGGTTGTAAAGGATTTTTCGCAAAAATAAGGGATAAATTATATTGAGACATATTCTCCAGTTGCGAAATTTGCATCCATACGTATAATCCTAGCAATATCTACATACTATGATTTAGATTTACATCAGTTAGATGTAAAGACAACTTTTCTAAATGGAGATTTAGAAGAAATCATATACATGCAGCATCCCGAAGGATTTGTGGTTGAAAGCCAAGAAAATAAAGTATATAAGCTGAAAAAATTCCTATATGGCTTGAAACAGTCACCTCGCCAATGGTATTTGACTTTTCAAAATACCATTATAGAACTTGGGTTTGTGATTAATAAACTTGATCACTGTGTATATGTTTGGAATAGTGAGAGCCACTTTGTCATCTTATCATTATATGTAGATGACATATTATTGACTGGAAACGACAACGAGATGATTGTCAAAATCAAGTCATGGTTGAACTCCAAGTTCGAAATGAAGGATATGGGGGAAGCATCCTATATCTTGGGAATAAAGATTTCTCGAGATAGAGAATCTAGACTCTTATGCCTGAGTCAGGAGAGATATATTGACTATATCCTCAAGAAGTTCAAAATGGGTGAATGCAAGTTTGCTGATATACCTATTGCAAAAGGGGTCAAATTAAGTAAAGCTAATTGTCCTGGTGAAGGAGACGATAAGCCTAATGTTCCTTATGCACAAGCTATTGGTAGCTTGATGTATGCTATGTTGTATGCAAGACCTGATATCAGTTTGTTGTTGGTCTTGTAAGTAGATATCAAAGTAATCTTGATTGGCAGCACTGGGTAGTCGTAAAAAGGATTTTAAGATATCTGAAAGGAACAAAAAGACTTGAAACTGTGTTTTCAAGCAGATGAACTAAAAGTGGTAGGATACTCAGACGCTGACTTTGTTGGGAGCAAAGATGACTGCAAATCAACCTCGAGACAAATATTCTTATTTGGAGGTAGTGTTGTTTCTTGGGCATATAAGAAACAGGGTTGTGTAGCATTGCATACACAAGAAGCTGAATATGTAGCTTGCTATATGGCTGCAACGAGTGCTGTCTGGATAAGTCGTTTCATACGAGATTTGAAGTTAGAAATAATCGATGAGAAAGTTATCATTTACTGTGATAACAATGCAGCAATTACTCTTATCAAGAGTGGAGCTGATTGCTAAAAAAGGAAGCATATAATGATAAAATATCACTATGTTGATGATATGGTGATGAGAAAGGAAATATCCATCTCATACATGCCAACAGAAGATATGTTGGCAAACCCCTTGACAAAACGCATAACAGAGGAACTTTTCTCAAAGCATGTTACAAACATGGGTTTGAGGTATGTTTGATTATTGTGTAGGGAAATAACCACACAACGGATGAATAGTGTTGTATAGGTAAACAACCATACAACGGATAAATTGTTGTGGAGGCAAATAACCACACAATAGGTACTCATTGCAATGGTAATCAGAAAATGACATCACTAGGTAAACCCTAAGAAAGTGAGAGAAAAACTAGTATGTTGATATACTTGGCTCGAATGGCCAAGTGGGAGATGTTACAGATAAGGATGGTCATTCTCGACAACCCTATCTGGTAACAGACTGGATGACCAGTCCAGCCGTTTAGGGGTTACAAGATAAGAGCCATGAGTAACCGCCGGACGATTACCAGATTTTACGATAATCGTCCAGATTCGTTTGCTCAGAAGAGGGAAACCCAGTGTGAAAAGCTAGGAGACGGTGGGCAGTGCATAATACAAAAATATATACAGAAAAAATACAAGAAAAGGTCTCCTTGGAAAAACCATTGTATGGAAACCTCGAAACACAACAACCTTAATTTCCACTGCTGAAAAGGATCAGAAGACATCTGACGCAGAGAAGCAGAGATTTTTGGCAACCCAAAGCAAAAAGAAGAGTGCATCAGGTGACGTTGATTCAACAAGTTTCAGGAGCAATGATGGACCTAGAAAATTTTTAAGGGGCGACAAGAACTTCAACAGGGTGAAATTTAAGTAACACGATGCATATAAATTTTAAGAGGCGGCTCGCCCATGAATAGATGCGTCACTGGCGGTGGAGTGTGCAAAATGGACGAAGTAGACAAAGGTGAAGGTGGCGAGTGGCAGAGGAGAACGATCTCATGACTACTAGTGGCTGTGGAGGAATGGAAACCATGGTAAATCTATAAATCTTTTAAGAGGTGAATAATGCATGATATTGTGTATTATAGCTGCAGACTGGAACTGTGGGCATAGTTTCTTACTGGTATTATTTGATGGTGCAAGCAAAATGGATGTGGTCTCAAAACTGGTTATGTGGACTATTATAGTTTTAACCATCAGTAATATGTTTTTCCTTTTTCGGCATTTGTTTGAGGCAAATATATCACAGTGCGTAACGTAGATCTGCCACCGGGTGAAACTGGCGTAAACAATAATGTTTACAAATGCCAAGATCGTATCTCCATGATTCCACCCGTTCCGTTGGAGTTTTGGATGGACGGCGAGAAGTCATATATATATATGTATATGTATATATATGTATGTATGTATATACATATATGTATGTATATACATATATATACATACATGAAAGCTATATATATATATATATATATATATATATATATATATATATATATATATATAGTCTTAAAGTATAAAAGCCATATATAAGAGACTTATACCTGAACACTTAGAGACAAAGTTTAGTCTCATATTAAAAGAAAAAATGTCTAGGTGTCTTTTTATATTAGCGATAGAATTTTACTTCAAAGAGTTTGCAGAGGACATGCTGGATCACATGCAGATGCTAGGTTGAGTCTAGATTTGAGGATTGTTTTCCAAATTTGCATATTAAGTATTTATATGTATAATTGTACGGTTCATTTAAAAAAAAACGAGGATGATGAATTGTGCTTTCGATGATAGGATTGGGCGTCGTGGCGTTTTGCTTTAGTTGAGCGTCGTGGGTCATTAACTGCGCCACAGTCCATAGAGAAAAAGAAAAACACGTCCATCTATTGATAAGGTCCTCACCAGGTAACAAAAGATGCAACATTATATAGATCTCTAAAACCATCGTTGCCTCTATCCATATAGGAAAAGAGTTTATCATCTAGTAGACAACAGAAAGAAAGACGAAGAGTCATGTAAACAACTCATATAGCCGCCTTCCATGTGTGCACAAGTTCCAAGAGCATTCTGTGAGAATCTCCACCATCAGCAGCAGCCCTCAGAGCCTCCTCTCTCACTCTCTCGGCTCTCTCTTTAAGTTTTTTGTCACTCATCCACACTTTCAAAAGGCTACCAACCTCTTCCCCTTTAACCAATCTATCTCCTATGAGATTTCTATCCCAGACGCAAAGTCCACCCTTCTCTGCACTCACAGCGTTAAACATCTGGTCTCCGGCCAATGGCCAACCAAAAATGGGCACACCCTGAGCCATTGATTCAAGCACTGAGCTCCAACCACAGTGACCAAGAAAACCACCAACCGCAGGATGGCTCAAAACCTTTTCCTGCTCAACCCAGTGATTCACAACGATCCCTCTACCGTGCACTCTTTCAAGAAATCCCTCAGGCAAAACACTTCTGATCCCATTTTGTTCTTCTTCCTTATCAACAACTGTAGTTTTCAATACCCACAAAAAGTTGCACCCAGATTTCTCAATGCCAATTGCTAACTCTGAAATCTGCTGAGGACTCATGGCTGATCGACTGCCGAATGCCACATATACCACCGAATGCTTCGCTTTCTCATCCAACCACTTAAACACACTGGATTGGCTTTGCTGTTTACCTTCATGAGTTTTACCAATTGATCGGTGATCTTTAAGCAATGGGCCTATTGGGAAAACTCTTGGAATTCCTTGTGCAACGTTGCCAGAGTTTAGGGCTTGTATGCCTTCCGACTCAAATTTGTAATACGTATTGACAAGAATTCCTGCTGCTTTTCTGAGAGCTTGACAATCTTCGATAACTTGTTTGGCAAAAATATGGCCGGTAGTCCTCAAGGCCTG
Organism: Brasenia schreberi; assembly: GCA_036023115.1. Taxonomy (NCBI): domain Eukaryota; kingdom Viridiplantae; phylum Streptophyta; class Magnoliopsida; order Nymphaeales; family Cabombaceae; genus Brasenia; species Brasenia schreberi. The sequence goes on along the minus strand of JAYKKT010000074.1, from coordinate 17,822,422 downwards.
AGGGATGCAGTTAGCTGGGAACTTTCCCAACCCAGGAATCATAAACTCTGTATCTTGATTAATTTTAGTGACGGGATTGTTTGAGAAGGAGATGCTGAAGGCAAGCATGGTCGCAGAGGCAACAAACAACACGTAGTTAGGGATTGAAAGCGTTTCAGAAATTTCAGCAACGCATTTAGCGAGGAATATATCAGAAACGAAGGCAGAGATTGGTTGTTCCACTGTGAGTTTGGTGATCAAAGGAATGAGAACGTCATAAGAACGGCGTATCGCTTCATATTGAACTTGAAATGGATCTGGGGTGCCACACTCTTCAGGTTTTACAAGAGGTGGATCGTACCAAAGAGGTTGTATATCAGGGTAAGAGGAAAGGAATGAGGAGATGTGTTGTGATTCAGCATCAGAGACGGTTGATTTTGTAGAGACGAGAATGATGGTGAAGCCATGCTTGATAAGATTAGCAGCAAACCGTGTGAAGAGAGTGAAATGAGACGTGCCGGCGCATGGAAACAACGCAATGCAAGGCTTCTTGTAAGCCATAATTGGGACGAGGAAGTGTAGCTTTCTCTGATTCCACTGATTCTTAGAAGCCAAAAGGTGAAAACTAGGATGAGCAAGGGTTGGGGGTGCGCTGCTGCATACTTATAATGGCTGAGGAACGGAAGAAAAAGTTGTGGTATTTACGTATTCCTAGTTTACTACTCTGAAATGGGCTTCGTCGAGATCACCTTTTCTTTTTAAAAATCTTTAAAGGATATAGAAATGTGGCAGAAGCAAATTCAATCAGAAGGCACGACGATCGAACGCTCCTACCTAACCACCAGAGTCTCCAACGTGGAACGATTATAACCGATAAAAGCTGCCTTGCACTCATGGATGCATCCACGTGTACGATCAGTATTCCACGGGACCCAAAAGAAATATTCAAAGAGAATGGAGACAATCTGATAAAGTATTCATCGATTAATTATTTGTGCATCTATAACTGAGGGCAAGCTGGAAAAGTTGGTAATAATATGACATACGATCAAATAATTGATGGCTTTATGGGCGAACCGTGCAAGATCCGAGAAAGCTTTGTTTACTTCTGGTATGCAGCAGCAACCTGCTTCTTTTTCACAGCAAAGGAATCACACGAACATATAATCGTGTTTTGAGGTTTTAAGGTTTCCACATAGCCGGTTTTTCAGAGAGAGAGTTGTTTTTACATTATTTATTCCCTATGCGCTGAGTAGTGTCGACTCCTTCTCTCATGGGTTTTCTAGTTGGACTTTTCGTTTGTAGTCTCATCCAGTCAGTGGTGCTAATCTTTAACTAATTGGCTATTACTGATCAACACCGTAACATCCACCACAAGTAATAGCTGGATGGCCAATTCAGTCATTCGTGTGATAAGATTGTCGAGAATCATCTTTACGTTAAATCTCCAACTTGACCATTCGAGTCAAGTGAATTGATATACTGGTTTTCCTCCCATTTTTACGAGGTTTTCCTAGTAATGTCATTTCATAATTGCTATTACAAACATCATATTTTGTGTGAATTTTTACCTACATAACAATCAAACATATTTCAAACCCATGTTTATAATATGTTTTGAGAAAATTAACTCCGTCATACCTTTACTTAAGGGGTCTGCCAACATATCATGAATTGGCATGTATAAGATGGATATTTTCTCTCATAACCATGAACATAGTGGTATTTCACCATTATATGCTTGCTTTGAGAGTTGTCAGATCCACTCTTGATTAGAGTAATCGTTGCATTGTTGTCACAGTAAATAACAACTGACTCGTTGGCTATTTCCAGCTTCAAATCTTATATGAAGCGACTTATCCAGATGACACTCATTATAGCTATACAGCAAGCTACATACTTAGCTTCCTTTATATGCAATGCTACACAACCCTGTTTCTTACATACCCAAGAAACAACTCTTTCTCCAAATAAGAATATTTGTTCCGAGGTCGATTTGTTGTCATCTTTGCTCACAACAAAGTCAGCATCTGAGTATCTTATCACTTTCAGTTCATCTGCTTGAAAATACAATTTCAAGTCTTTTGTTTATTTGAGATATCTTAAAATCCTTTTTACAACTATCCAATACTGCCATACAGGGTTACTTTGATATTTACTCACAAGACCAACAACAAAACTGATATCAGGTCTTTTACACATAGTATATATCAAGCTATCCATAGCTTGTGCATAAGGAATGTTAGGCTTATCGTCTCCTTCACTAGGACAATCAGCCTTACTCAGTTTGACCCTTTTCGCAATGAATATAATAGTAGATTTGTACTCACCCATTTTGAACTTCTTGAGGCTATAATCAATATATCTCTCCTGACTTAGGCATAAGAGTTTAGATTCTTTATCTCGAGAGATCTTTATACCCAAGATATAGGATGCTTCCTCATATCCTTCATTTTGAATCTTGAGTTTAACCGTGACTTGATTTTGATAATCATCTCAATGTCATTCTCAGTCAACAATATATCATCTACATATAATGACAAGATGACAAAGTGACTTCCACCGTTCCAAACATATACACAGTGATCAAGCTCATTAGCCACAAACCAAAGTTTAATAATGACATTTTGAAAAGTCAAATACCATTGGCGAGGTGATTGTTTTAGGCCATATAGGGATTTTCTCAACCTATATATTTTATCTTCTTGGTATTTAACTATATATTCTTTATCCTTCGCGCTGCTACATATATATGATTTCATCTAAATGTCTATTTAGAAAAATAGTCTTTACATCTAACTGATGTAAGTACAAATTATAATATGCAGATATCACCAGAATTATTTTTATGGATGCAAATTTCATAATAGGGTAACTTTTGCGAAAAATCTTTTGTAATTAACTTCGCTTGAAACTTGTCGATTGAACCATTGATCTTATATTTCTTTTTTAGAACTTATTTACAGCCTATGACTTTTTTTCTTTTTGGCAAATCAGTCATTTCTTAGACTTGATTTTATCAATGGATTCAATTTCTTCATCCATGGATTTCTCCTAATTTGTTGCTTACGATGAGTTTAGAGCTTATTGAAAAGTCAAGTTATCAGTAACTCATCTAAATCCACCGAATTATACAATTGTTCTGTAAGATAAGTGTGATAATTCTTTAAATAGGATGGTGTAGCCCTAGGCCTTTTATGTCCACTTAAAGTTTTGGTTGTTTTAGAAAGATCTTCTATGGGTTTGAATGATGATTGATCTAGATCTACTAGATCGTTAGGATACTCATAATTGTTTTTTAAGATGTCATTCTTAGTATCTTCTAAAAATTCAACATCTCTTCTCTGTATCAATTCATGGTCTTTATGATAAAATCGATATCCCTTTGAGCCTTTAAGATATCCAATCAATATAAATCTTAAGGACTTATTGTCTAACTTATCTCTAGACTGATCAAGGATATTTACATAAGCAATAGATCCCCACCTCCTGAGATGACATAGGTTGGATTTTCTTCCAAACCACATCTCATATGGATTTCCTTAATTTTCATAAACTATTAGAGGGCAAAACAAACTTTTCTCCCGTTTGAGGGTAAAATTATCTTTTTAATTGAAAATATATGGATATTTTAGTAATTTTATCATGTGACAATTTGTAATTTTTAAAAACCGGTCAAGACAGAATAAACTTTTTAGTCTAATACCCGAGGTAATTTTGAAAAACTAGTAGTTTCCACCCGCAGTTTTTCAAAACCGGTGGGCGGTTTCCCAACAAGTATAAAACGAGAGGAGAGAGAGGGAACTTTCGAGAGGAAGAGAGAGAGAGGAGTGGGAGGGAGTGGCTGCCCGCTGGCCTTCTGGTCGGGGCTCCGCCTATGGTTTTTCCCGATAGCCTTCTGGCTTGAGTCCTCTTCTATGTTTTCCTGGCGGCCTTCCAGCGAAGGCTCTCTTGACTTGGGTTGGCTTTTGTCTTTGCCCTGTCTCATCTTAAGCCAACTTTCTATCTTGACTTGGGTCGGCTTTCGCCTTTGTCTTGTCTTGGCTTAGGCTGACTTTCCGTCTTGACCTGGGACGGTTGTTCGCCTTTGCTTTGTCTCGACCTGGGCCAGCTTTCTGTCTTGCCGTAATATGGAGTTCTCTTCTCTCTCTCTTCTATATATTTTTATTAAGCGTATCTCTTTGTTTTGCATATTTTGGAATGAACCAGGCCTTGATACCATTGATGGCTTTCTGGGCGAACTCTGCAAGATCTGAGGTAGCTTTCTTCCTTCCTTCTCCTACACAGCAACAACCTGCTTCCTTCCTTCTGGTACACAACAACAACCTGCTTCCTTCTTTTGAGCAATGAAATCAGACAAACAGATAACGGTGTTTTAAGGTTTTTCGGTTTATACACACTCGATTTTTTAGAGAGGGTTCTTTCCTTTATTTTCACAGTATCTATTCTCTATCCGCTGCTTTGTATTTACGAAGCAGCGCCGACTCCTTTCCTCTCGAGTTTCTTAGTTGCGTTGTAATAATAACTTAACAATAAAAATGCTCTTCCACCTAGTTCTCATAGTGTGAACATACGGATTCCTTCCTTTTCGGTATTTTTTTTTTGTGGTGTCATGTCGAATACCTGGCATCATGGAATTCGTTACTCGGTCTGGCTTTAGTAATTGCTCCTTTTGTTTTGTGGAAAATTAATTGAGATGCAGTAATATGCATTGATGATGAGGTTGGGAATTCATTACGCAGTCTGGGTTTAGTAATTGCTCCTTTTCGTTTTGTGGAAAATTATTGAGATGCAGTCAATATGCATTGATGATGAGGATGATGGAAGTTAATATTCCACCAACTCCTCGGTATCCTTCAAAGCATTGTCACTTGGCCGCTCACGGCTCAAAATTGCACGTTTAACTTTACCCTAGGGTTGGTGTGAACTCAAAGCGTGCTGCTTGTGTTCAGCTTGTGCATACAGTATTCAATATGAAATATTAGTTATTTGACAAGATGTAAAATTGCACCGTCGTGATAAGGCCAAGTACGAACGGGTGGTCTGAAATGGTAAACTCGTACCGTATCGCATTAAATGCCACCTGATCACCCTACCACACGAACAGTAAGTGTCTGAGAGATCAATGTAAACAGTACAACTTCTAATTAAATAAAGGAGAAAGAGATACTATCGATAAATTTTTAATACTTTTTCAGGAATCACTTCCACCTTGTGATTTTTAAAGTACTTTTTCAGGAATCACTTCCACCTTGTGATTTTTAAAATACTTTTTCAGGAATCACTTCCACCTTGTGATTTTTAAAACACTTTTTCAGAAATGATCATCTTCCTTTCAATCTGATAAATAAATCTGATAAATCATGGTTTCTTCGGGAAAATAATAATATTTTTGTTGTGATTTTAAAATCATGGTTTACATTTGCTCTCTTGTTATGAAGTCCTTAAAACATGTTGTCTAGTCGAAAATGTGTTTGAACTTGTGGACCGAGTTGACGAGGCCCTTCAAACGTGAGAAAATCCTTCCATATATGTAAAATAAGGCCAAAATCAAAACGTATTCTTCTGTCACACTAAGCAATTACCTAGAATTTTATCTGCTCACACTAAGTGAAGTCAGCTAGATGGATTTTAGCAGCCAATACGCTCGATCTTGTGTTATATCAACATTTAACTCCAAAAGAACACAATCAATTTGCTGATTCCTTTGCTTTTGAGGTCTTTTTTTCTTTTAAGTAAATTTGAGTATGAACGATTTTGAGCATATACCACTATGTCTCCCTATATACACATCTACACACATAGAGAGAGATTGGATCCTTCAAACATATGCATCATCATGTTTACCTGTTTTTCTTTATGGGCCATGAGAGTAATAAAGGTGTTCTTTTATTTAATCATGTCTTACATGAGTACTTGTATCAACGGTGGTAGGATTTGGTTTATATATATATATATATATATACATGCACATACAAAAAGTTGAAAGACTCTCAAACATGCTAAAACCTAGATACCCTAAAAAAGATAAAGGATTTAAAAGGTAAAATTATTTTCTTGAAAAATACAAAAAGATAAGTGCAACTTTTGGGAATTTTTTTTTTTAATATGAATCTTTCATCTTTTCCACTAGATGGTCCAAATTAGCAAGGAGGATTCATCTCTCTTTATATATATAGAGAGAGAGCGGTACTGCTCAACCCAACATCTCTACTGTTCAATAGTGGAGATTTGAATATGAAAAAGGTAATTGTACTATTTGTATAAAATGTGAGTATGAAAAGTACAATGTTATAAAGTTGATTTTTAGATTCAAATATTCATTTTTATTATAAACATTGTCCAAATCATGTACTGTCATAGATCTAAAGATTGCTATAAATAAATCGTACGGAAAAACAAAAGCAAACAATAATAAAAATAAGAAAACTTATTTATGTGAGTCGCTCTTTCGAACTTGCCTTAGAGAAATCAATATCTCGCTACAGAGTACGCATGTATACTTACACTATTTCTCTAAGATAAAACGCACACACGACTAAGAGTACATACCTTGCTTCGAGTCATCATCAACCACACATCAATCACCTTGGCTAGAGAGTAAGGAGAGCAAGGAGTAGCCAAAAACCGTGGGCAAAGAGAAACACAAAGAATAGAAGAGGGAGGAGAGAGTGTTAATCTCAAAAGTATGGACTAGGAAACCCATAATCCCCTTTTATTGAAAATATAGTGGAACATGGATCCAATGCAACTGATGCACATCATCGTTACATAACCATTCGCACATTGGATCCATTTTACTATTAGATCAAAATGTTTTCGTGCAAAAAAATAGACCAAGACAATTCTCAAGCCCAGGGCTAGGTTTGACCCAACATGCGCATGTGTGTGGCCTAACATGTCCTCTTCAATAAAAGGATATATGAGTTTGTTTCATCCTTCAATATGAGACTAAACTTTATCTCCTCTTAGTCTTTACATACATAAGTCCCTCACATATGACTTTTATACATTAGGACTTTCACATATATATTGAAGATACATCAAATGAATATATAAGAATGCTTATGAAGAACTTAATGTAATTAATATACATAAATTTAATTAACCCAACAATTAATACACATTAATTTTAACAATCCCCATAGAGTCTTAAAGTAGAAAGTATCCTACCAAAAACCAGTAATCATATTATGCTTTCAATAATGGTATCTTGCTATTTGAACCGTTATCTAAGTTATCCAATATTACCCTTATAAGAACTAGGTAAACATACGTCTTGAACATTAACCTTGTGTGTAAAGGTGTCTATTGGTAATAATATAATAAAAGGCTATAGGGTTATCTTTAGAGATGATGCATTAATGATCATGCATCCATATCCTATATCATGATTGACTTTAGGGAACAACTTAGTTCTCCTATTATATCCTCACAATGTCAATCACTTAGTTGGGCATCTCCAATGATGTATTGCCATCATCTTATCCTATAACTCGATTTCATTCAGAAAATAATCTCTTTCTAAATTTGTGGTCATAGCACTTTAGGTTTACTTGGGACAAACACACAGAGAAAATATCATATAATATAAAGTGTAATCTAATTCACCCAATCGCTTGTTACTATCACATTGAATTTACTTCATGAGATCTCCACTCAGTTAGGTTAGGTTGCTATTACATATAAATAGCTTGAAGGTTTTAATCTCATCTCTAACTTAGATTTCTCGACTAGAGCTGTTGATCCTTAGCTAAAGGATCAGTTATATTATCTTTAGATCCAACAAAATCAATGACCTTGACCCTATTACACACAAGAGCCCTAATAAACTTATGTTTGACTTAGACGTGTCTTCTTTGTTTTTTGTTGTATTTTAAGTCATTGATCTTAGCAATAGTAGTCATGTTATCATAATATATTAAAGTTATTAATAACAACTTTTTTATCATAGGTAAGCTGAACATAAGTCTCTTAATCCATCATACTTTCAATCTAGTTTCATCAAATGTACAAAGTTCTATCTCAAATGTAGAACAAGTCAAAATTGTTTATTTTTTAGATTTCTAGATGATCATACCACCACCCACAAGAAAAACATATTCAGTAACCCATTATTCCTAGAGTTCTTCGCAATATGGGTAGCATCACTAAATCCTTCAAGAACATAAGGATGTTTACCGTAATCAAGTCAAAAGGAAATAATTCCCTTTATATATTGAAACACTTTTTATAAAGCTTCTCAATAGGTTCTATTTGGACAACTGATGTATCTACTTAATTTACACATGATAAAAGTTATAACATCAAACTATCAATAATCTGAGAATATCATGATTGAAACATAGGAATATCACTTTCATTTTTCTACAAAGCCTTAATGAATCATATAAGGTCTTAACAGGTCTATAGTTTGTATATTCAAATCTCTATAAAACTTTCTCAACATAGTAAGATTGAGAGATTATTATACCATCAGTAGACCTTGTGTTTTTAAGCCATAAAATTATATCAATTACACCCATATCCTTCATATCAAACTTACTATATAAGAATAAATTAGTCTCATTTACTATTCTAATATCGGAACCAAATAATAATATATTATCTATATATAGTCAAAAAATGATGAGCATATTATTGATCGACTTATGATAAACACACTTATCAAAATCATTAGAAATGAAGTCAAAAGATGATATCACACAATCAAACTTTTTATGCCATTATTTAGGGGTTGCTTCAAATCATGCAATGATTTAACAAACTTACACACCATGGACTCATTCCCAGGAGCCACAAGTCTCTCTATCCAATTCATATAAATTTTATCATAGAGGTCACCATGAAGGAAAGCAATCTTCACATCCATTTGATGGACTGAAAAATGAAAGATTTATTATTTGTGAAAAAATTACATTTACCGGTGTTTGCTAGTGAAAGCCGAGGCTAAATCGATGAAGATTGGGCTTTTGAACATGAGATGGTTTGTGGCTTTATTCGACAATGGGTAGATGATAATGTTTTTTGAAGATGAAATTTTGGGACTTTGGTTGCTTAATACTCTACGATTCTTGGGAAAATCTCGAGTCACTTTGACTAGTTCTGCTCCTGGAGGTGTTGTGACCATGAATTATGTAAAGACTGTTTTTTAAATGAAGAAGTCGACGAACTCACAGGGCGTCCTCTTCACAAGAGGTTTTGGTTACTTGAAAAAAGGGGGAGAAGCATTGAGAGGGATCGGGGACAAGGCAATAGAGGCAAAAGCAAGAGTAGAAGCAAATCAAGGTCTAAATACAAAAATCTTGAGTGTGACTATTGGTAAAAAGGGCATGTCCAAAGGTTCTACTACCGATGGAAAAAGGAGAACAAGGGTAACAAAGGCAAACAACAAAAGAAGGATAATGATAATGATGATCGTGTTGCCACCACTACTTGGAAGAGATCTTGTGATTATCTACAAATGAGAATTTGATTAATGTTGCTTGTGATGAGACCAATTTGGGTTGTTGACAGTGGTGCTGTTTTCATGTGACATCTAGGAAGGATTTCTTCACATCTTATACTCCTGGTGATTATGGGGTTTTGAAGATGGGTAATGATGGTTTGTCTAAGGTGATTGGCATTGGCAATGTTTGTTTGGTAACCAGTAATGGGACAAAGTTGATTTTGAAGAATGTCGGACACGCACTGGACATCCGTTTGCATCGATTTACGCTAGTGTTCTTGATGATAATGGCTATGTTAGTACCTTTGGTGGTGGACAATGAAAACTCTCCAAGGGTTCTTTGGTTGTGGCACATGGAAAGAAGTGTTCGGTTTGTACTGGACAAGGCTTCAGGCTTCATTTTTCTTGATGTTGTTAATATAGTGAGTGTGATAATCGGTCGAGTTATGGCACAAAGAGACTTAGCCACATTAGTGAGAAGGGACTTGATACTTTGGCCAAAAAGAATCTACTTTCGGGTTTGAAGGGTGCAAGTTTGAAAAGTGTACTCATTGTTTGGTCAGGAAACGAATATAGTCTCTTTCAAGAGTCATCCTCCTTCTAGAAAATCGAGAGGTGCTTGAGTTGGTACATTCGGATCTTTGTGGTCCAATGAGGACTAAAACATTTGGTGGTGCACTTTACTTTGTGACTTTTATTGATGATCATTCAAGGAAACTTTGGGTTTATGCCTTGAAGACTAAGGACCAGTGCTCGCTCGGTGTCTTTAAGCGGTTTGCTTCGTTGAGAGAGAAACAAAGGAAGAAACTTGAAATGTGTTCGCACCGATAATGGTGGTGAATATTGTGGACCATTTGATGAGTACTTGCGGCAAAGGGGTTATTAGACACCGAGAAGACGCCTCCTAAGACTCCTCGGCTTAATGGCCTGGCGAAAGGATGAACAGGACATTGATGGAGAGAGTTAGATGTTTGCTTTCTGAAGCAAAGTTACCTGGATCTTTTTGGGGTGAGGCTTTGTATCTTGCTTGCACATGTTATTAATTTATCTCCTACTTGTTGCTTTACAGGTGATGTTCTGACAGAGTGTGGTATGGAAAGGATGTTTCCTATGACCACTTACGTGTCTTTGGGTGTAGAGCATTTGTACATGTACCCAAAGATGAGAGGTCCAAGTTGGATGTCAAGACTAGGCAATGCATCTTCTTCATTGGCTATGGTCATGATGAGTTTGGCTATAGGTTGTATGATCCAGTTGAGAAGAAGCTTGTTAGAAGTCCGTGATGTTATTTTCATGGAGGATCAGACCATTGAAGATATTGACAAGGCAAAGAAGTCGAGTCTCCAGAATACTTGATGGTTTGGTTGATATTGATCCGGTTCTGAGAGTCTCTCACTTGATGTAGCTAACTTTGGCAATCATGATGATGTGCATAATCATATTCGGGTGATCGTGTTGAGGATGTTGTTGATAATGTTGCTGATGAGGTAGATGCTCCCGCTCGTGAGGTTGTTGATGAACCCGTTGTTTCACTTAGGAGGTCTTCCAGACATCTTATTCCTCTACCCGTTATTCATCCGATGAATATGTGCTCCTCACCGACGGGGAGAACCCGAGTGCTACGAAGAGGCTATGGAGAGTGAGCGAGAGAGAGCGAGAATGGGTTGCAACAATGAATGATGAAATGAAATCTTTGCTTGACAACCATACTTTTGAGTGGTCAAGTTGCCTAAGGACAGGAAAAGCTTTGCAAAATCGATGGATTTACAGGTTGAAGAATGATGAGAATACTTCCACTCCAAGATACAAAGCTAGATTAGTTGTCAAAGGCTACCGTCGAAAAAAAGGGGATTGATTTTGAGGAAATCTTCTCACCGGTTGTTAAAATGTCATCCATCCGAGTTGTTCTTCTTGGTTTGGCAGGCAAGTCTTGATTTAGAGGTTGAGCAGATGGATGTCAAAACTTCTTTCCTTCATGGTGATTTGGAGGAGGAGATTTACATGGAGCAACCTTTGAGGGTTTTGTGATGAAGGGTAAAGAAAATTATGTCTGCAAGTTGAAGAAAAGTTTGTATGGCTTGAAACAAGCCCCGAGGCAATGGTACAAGAAGTTTGAGTCTGTTATGATTCAGCAGGGATTCAAGAAGACTACTTCGATCATTGTGTGTTTGTGCAGAAATTTTTTGATAATGATTTTATTATTTTATTACTCTATGTTGATGATATATGTATAAAGCTAAAGTTGTAAGTACACCTCTTGCTTTACACTTTAAGCTTAGCACTAGACAAGCTCCTTCTAGTGATGAAGAGAAACAAGACATGCAACGTGTTCCTTATGCATCTGCATAGGGAAGTTTGATGTATGCAATGGTTTGCACAAGGCCCGATATAGCTCATGCGGTTGGTGTGGTTAGTCGTTTTCTTTCCAATCCTGGTAGAGAGCATTGGAAAGGCTGTGAAGTGGATATTGAGATATCTCCGGGGCACTTCTAGTTTGAAACTCTGTTTTGGAATTGGGAAACCTTCTTTGTGGTTATACAGATTCGGACTTGGCGGGGGATGTTGATTCTAGAAAGTCTACTTTTATTTGATTACCTTTGCAAGGGGAGCTGTGGCTTGGCAATCTAGGTTGCAAAAGTGTGTTGCATTTCTACTACCGAGGAGTTTATTTGCTATTACCGAGGCTTGTAAGGAGTTGCTTTGGATGAAGATATGATTGTGATGTTCTACGGACTCTAAGTTGTTGGAACTTGAGAAGATCCATACTTGATGATAATGGTTCGAGACATGCGACAAAGACTCTATCTGAGGGGAAAATTTGAAGATTGTCGTTTGTGGTTGCGGTTTGGCATTTGCCTCCACTTGAGTTGGAGGGGAGTTTGATGGATGGGTCAACCCAAGTGGGGCCCATGCCATTATATTAAAATGAAAAAAAGATGAATGAAAATTAGTTTAAAAGAGGAAGCAAGGTTTCCTTCATAAGTTTTTCATTTTCATTTCTCGAAAACAGAGAGCATGCAATAAAGAGAGGAGAAGGAGGAGAATTTTTCGATCGATCTTGCGTGCTCGATCGGGTAATCATTTGTGGTCCGATCTTGATGATTTCTCGGTATGTTGTTCCTTGCATCGTGAACTTCTACTTGTACGGTCAATTTTATTTCTCATCTCTATTTATTTCTCCATCTCTATTTGTTTCTCCAATTTATTTTACCCTTTGTGGGTTTTGAGCTTTGTTGCTTTATTTAATTTCCACTTTGTTAGTGGTGATGAGTAGGAGTCTCTTGTGATATCCTTGTTTATTGGGAGAAACTTTGCTTTCAGTACTCATTGATCTGTTATAGTGGAGATTTTTTCTAACTAGGTCCACGTGGTTTTTATCTCTCACATTGAAGGAGTTTTTTTACGTTAAAATTATCAGATGTTCTTTGCTTATTTAATTTTTGTGCATTCTTGATATATCAATTGGTAGATATTTTTGGTTTTTATACTATATATTTTGCTTCTCACAGTTTCTCTCACAAAAAGATTTTATTACATATTTGTGTGTTGTTATACATTACTGTACATGACCACCTTTTTCTTTCCCAACACTTTCATGTATAAAAAATGAGAATAAATTGATATAAAATTTAATATTATATAATTAATGATATTTAAAGTATAAAAAATTCAATTCAATTAGACTCGTTAATTTTGTTGTTAATAGTTTTTTTTATCAATTTTGCTATTAATAGTTTCTAAAATAGTAAATTCTTAATTTGATCCTGAAATATTTTCATAACAAATTTTGCGAAGGTTAACGACATTAAATTAGCCTTACCGCGACATGACATGATTTACTCTCGGTAAATAGTAATCATTAATGTAATAATCTTTCGAAGTTCAAAAATATTAGGATTACAAAATCTAAAATGAAGTTTACTCGTTTCTAAAACCATCTAGGAGAGGTTGATGGAACGTTTTAATATGTACACAAAAATAATGCGTGAGACAATTGATTAGTTGAAAACTTGACATGATTTTGTAAGTGTTTTTTTCTTATTATATGAGTCGATGTAATATTTTTTTTGGTAACCATGTAATTTTTTTTATTTCTCATAATATTTGTTGATACCTAATTTTGTCCATATATTTTTTATTTTTCTTGGATAAAAGGTATGAATCTAATAAGGTATGAATACTCAATTTTATCCATGAAAGTTTATTTCTAAACCTTGAAAAAATGAATGAAAATCTAAAAAAATAAAATGAAAAAATGAAAAAAGTTGAAAAACTAAAATGTCTAAGTCCATTGGAGAAGTCATACTCGCTTCTCCTCCACTCCTCCTATATATAGGAATGGTTCTCATTTGTTTTGGACTAATAGTCTCCTCGAGATCCTCGATTAAGAATACACAAGTGCTTATGTAGAGTAAACATTAGTGTGATTGTCCATTACCCACACGGCCCTAAGGGTACCAACTAAGTTTAACATATGGATTCTCCAAGAAATACTAGTTTCTGCTCTGTGTCTGAGGCTTCAAATAATGAACCACACTTATTTTGTTTATCAGAACCCATGAACACGGCACTAATCTATTGTCGTACAATCAATCTCAGTCCATGATTATCAATCAAATGTGACACAACTCTTTTTTTAACGAAAAATCAAGAATTACCAAATATACCCTCAGTTCCAATATATTACCATATTTACAAAATTATACCCTCAATCTCATATACCAAAATATAGTATGTCTCCACTTGATAGTACTATCTCACCGAGTTGGGATGTGAGATGATCCACCACTTTGATAATCTAGACAAGATTGAAACTCACCGTCTCGTTTTAGTCGCTTCGAGGGTTAAAAATTTTATAGCATTTGTCACCCAAGCGTCGCTTCTAAAATGTTTTAAATGCGTACACATATATTTTGACCGTTTTTGAACATCGCTACAATGTTTTTAAATCAGATTTTAAATTCGCGTAAGATTTTTAAATCATTTTCTAACACGGCTTAAAAAATCATTATTTCAAATATGTGTAAACGGTATTTCTAGTACTTTTTAAGCTATAGTAGAATATTTTAACCCTATGTTATAAATATATTATGGAATCTTTTTGCATTTTATTTATCTCGATTTTAGTAAATTTAGGTAACATTTTCATCTAGAAAATCGCAGATATGATATTTTTGATGTTTTCCTCTAAATTCTATTCATTTTAATCTTACCTCTTTACCAATAGCTTACAATATGCAAACTTACTAAAACGCTTCAAAACTGGGAGAGTGAGCTCTACGTTAGTATTTTTCAAATTCGTGCTTTATTTCTTACTTATAATAAATTTTGCTTAATTTAAAATTCTAGAACTAAGTTCATTCATTTTATTTTCAAAGATTCATTGGAATCATTTTCTTTCCAAATGTAGAGTAGTTACTTAACTTATGCTTTCAGAAAATAACTTACTAATCACCATTAATTGTATATTAAATGGCATGTTGTTTCCATAATTAACCTATCCTTCACAACTAATCATTAAATCATTATCTAACTTCTAAATTATTCTTAGAACTTAAGATGACTCTATAAATTATGAATATCTTTACATCTCATATCAAAATTTTTGAGTTTCCTTCAACCACCTTCTACCTTTCAACTGATCTTCCTTTATCTCTAAGGGTTGACATAAATGAAAGACTGGAAAATAAAGGATCATCAGAGAGAAAGTTTTCAGATATCAATATTATTGAAACCTGAGATTTTGTGCCAATTTCGGAATTTGATGCTTTGTTTGGATCAGGCTTGGATCTGGATTGAAACCGTTTTTGGTTTCCAATAGCATGTAGTCCACTTAGACTACGTCAGTCCCACAATGGTAAACGTAACTAGTATTTACTAATCACGATAGATCGGGTCCTACCTTTCGCATATAAAGCATGAACTGCCTGATGCCTGTGCCTACAGTCCTTGTTCTTCCTCCTGCCTTCCCTTCTCTTCTTTGGTTGCTGGTGAAGAATGAGAGAGAAAACTAGGCTACATCCAGGTGGGCTTCTGGTGGCGATAGGACTCGCGCTGTTCATCCTGCACCGGTTCGAGCTTCCCTGGGTCGCTAATTCTTCCTCATGCAGTGCAGGTGAGCTCTGCTTTATCTCCTCAATTCACTCTCTCGATCAGAATTCTGGTTTCGTTTAGATTGGTCAAGTTCATTTCGTTGAGAACTCTTTCATCCATCTCTGAAACTCCTCGATCATCCAGTCTTCCGTGTACCTCTGTTTCTATCGTTTAGATTCAGGTGTATCTCTCTCATTCAAAGAACGGAAAGAAAAGACTCGTTTTTTGCCCTAGTGTTAACACCGAAAAATGGTCGGCAGCAAGACTTAGTATCACCATGTCAAAGAGAAGAAAACGAAAACGAAAAGCTCGTTCTTTATTTTCTCTTTAATTTGTTTGGGAATCTTTATCAAATTATCCTTTCTTATATGCCACAGCATCTTTCAGTGTTATTCGATAAAGAGCCTGTTTTTCATGTCGACAGCATCAACAAGCAAGTTTTCTAGGATTTCTGTTCTTGTTCTAGGAAATATCATATATATTTTAAAGTTTTTGATAACTTTTGCAACATCTAAGTCTGAATTTGATCGTATACGGATATTATTGGAAGAAAAACATGATAAATGATTGTTTTTTCCATAGTTTCTGTAAATGTAAATATATTTTACAAGCTTTTAAGGATTTTTTTTAACCTTGTAAACTTATAGGGAAGGAGGTGATATTTTAGAAGCGCTTTAAACATATTAGGATTGAACAAAATTATCTTCGTAACTCTCTCTCTCTCTCTCTCTCACACACACACACACACACATATATATATATATATATATATATATATATATACCAACTACAAAATTGCGATATGTTCCAAGTATTGTTCCTGAAACATATGCGTTTCCTCCCGATTAACACTACGTAGCACATACACGGTGCAGTGTTAGGGTGTTAGAACCTCTTACTGTAGGTCAGGAGTTCAAATTCTGGTCGCAAGGGTATGGATCGGGCTAACCCAACTTACCAATAAAATATAAATAATAGTAATATGCTGGTGTTAATTGTGAAGATCGGAATATATGGATATACAAGTGGGAAGTTAGGGATCCACTAATTAATCATAGAGCGCTGGTTTGATCCATGCAAATGCATAACCGGTCGTCATCGTCGTCGTCTCTCTCTGTCTGTGTGTGTGGTGAAGCCACGTCAAGAAATTATGATGGTTGTGACGGAGATACATAACTTGGTCATGAAGGAAACCTGTTGAGATGATAATAAGTCATGTTTGAGATCTCATTCGTTCATTTTGATGATCGACGGTTGCTATTATTGAGGTTCAGTAGGATGGCCTCCCGTCAAGGGTCATTAACTGACTTAGCAAACCATTGTCAAGCTGGACGGCTGAGATTTCAGAACACATTTCGGAATGTCATTTCACGTTTCAACTTGATTGTCAAGGTCAAGTTCTTAAGAAGTTCGCTGGTTTTTGACTTTTCTACGTTGATTTCGCTACAAGAAACTTCATGAAGGATATTTAATATTTATAACTGGTCTCCTAATGAATAAGAAGTGTCGGTACAAACATAGAACACTTTGTTGTAATGTCAAAAAGAGAGTGTATATGTTCAATACCAAAATAAAGAGGGTACCTTTAATAAAAAAAGAGTTAAAGGTCATGAGTTTGATACGGGGGCGTGCATCTGGCTTCTAGCTTTTGTTTGCTTGTTGTTAACCACACAGGCAATCATATTGGAGATATAAACATGTCATTTGTTGTAAATATCATCTCTATAGAGATTAATTTTTTTGAAGGAAATAATTTCCTATTTTTTGTATACATTTCATTAAGGCTGGTAAATGAAGTAAGCAACTAATTTTGGGGTGGGTTCATCAAATCCTGAGCTCATTAGTGTCTACTTCATTCTACTAATGGTATCCAATACAGTCAATCCACTAAACGTAGAATGAATTAGTGCTGTTTGTCTCAGCTTGCCGGTGAAGCTCATTTGGTTCTGTAACATACACACACACAAACAGATACATACAAGTAATTTATACTAGTTTTATGTTATACCTTGTATATATTATTTATATCGTCAAAAATAGTATGAAGAGATATAGGGAGACTGGGATAACAAGCCATTTTCAGCTCGATTGTGTCTAAAGAATAATAAAGATCAAGAACATAACTACCAAGAAGAACTTATTTTGAGGCTCACCTCATTTAGTTCATCAAAGAAAAGAAAGATGTGCTACCAGCTCAAGCATAAGAGATGATAAAACCAAAAGTCAAGACAAAGAAAAAAGCCCAATTAGGTCCACTAATTTTACAGCCCTAGCTATAACTGAAACCCTAGAAGACCGGCCTTCATGCAGTGAGGCAAAAAGTAAGATTCGCTCAACCTTATCCTCGTGTCGTCTCGTTTATGCACTGAGGTAAGTATTAATTAATATCCCGGTTAATCAATATAAACCAACTCCTGTGTGTGTGTGTGTGCAGTTCATGTCAGTCAACACAGTATTTCTTCAACACAAATCTCGTGGAAGGAAGAAACAGGCACTATTGAATGTGACGTCTCTCGTTATCGTTATAATATATGCTTCATCACTGGACCGGTCCGCGTTGATCCCACCGCCGGCACCGTCCTCCTCCTCTTCTCTAACAACAATGCCAGTTCTCAAGCTTCTCTGCCTCTTAAGTTCCGCCCTCACCCTCGGAAATGGGAAAACCAACTTATGCGAAAAATCAAGGAGCTCACAATCACCATTACCTCAAAACCCCCCACTACCAGCTGCGACTTTTATCACGACAAAGCCGCAATCATCTTCAGCACCGGTGGCTACACCGGCAACATCTACCACGACGTCAACGACGGCATCCTACCCCTCTTCCTCACCTCGCAACTCATTAACCAAAGTGCCTCCGCACTTGCTCTCGTCGTCTCGGAGTACCATGACTGGTGGGCTCGCAAGTACCAGGAGCTGTTGATCCATCTATCCATCCATCCACCTATCAATTTGGATAGTGCGACCTCTGCTCATTGCTTTCGCAGGGGTGCTATTGTGGGTTTAGTCTCTCACGGGGACCTAACCATTGATCCCTCACGAGTGCCCAGAGGAGAGGACATACTCCACTTTCGATCATTCCTCAACAGTGCCTACAGCAAGAAGAGCAATATCAGAAATCTCCCACCCAAATCACGCCGACCCATTTTAGTGATGGTGATCCGCAATAAGAGTCGATGCATCACTAACCAGGTCAACGTTACTGCTCTAGCAGAAGAAATGGGGTTTGAGGTGAAGATATTCCAACCAACCCAAGCCACAGATCTCAATCAAGCATATCGCTTGATTAATACAAGCCATGCAATGATGGGTGTTCATGGGGCAGGCCTGACCCACTTCTTGTTCTTGAGACCCGGGTCTGCTTTCGTGCAAGTCATACCATTGGGTACCGACTGGGCCGCCGAGACGTGCTATGGTGGGCCGGCCCAGTTGATGGGGTTGACCTACATACCATATCGGGTCGAGGTGAAAGAGAGCAGCTTGGTAGACAAGTATGGCACGAATGATGTGGTTTTGAGAGACCCAGACTCGGTGGTCAAACAGAGTTGGATGAACACCAAGAACATATATTTGGGCCCCCAGAACGTAACGCTTGACTTGGAGAGACTGAGACCCTACTTGAAGTTGGCGTATCAGCATGCGAGACGGTTTATGGAAGACACACATCGAAATCAAACCAGGTTTAGCACAATCAATTAAAAAGGCTCATTTTACGTTATTGACTTGAGTGGAACTGCAAGAACTTTTAGGGGTGGGACTTCACAGGCTTGGGAGTTTCATGTTTGCATTGTGAGTTGAACTCGTACCACCAAGTTCCAGAACGCAAGTTTTCTTTGTTTTCGTGCAAAGCCTGGACAAACTCTAGAGGTAAAATGTAGACTTCATGCATGGATCTCGTAACACCATAAATCGCATGTCACCCGAGGATATGCCCTCAAGACATAATTGTTGTCTTCTTAATATGAACACAAGTAAGGAATCTGAGGAGCCACTTTGAGAGCATTTAACGAGAGGAATAATAAACCATTAGGGAAATTGATGCATCATCTTGGAAAAGTAGAGTATGAATGAATTGTTAGAGAAGACATCTAGAGGAGAGGAGCAGCAAGAATGGTCTATCTTCTATTAGATATAAAAGGCGGTGGCTACTCACCCTTGAAGGGTATCAGAAAATCAATTCATCAACTTGTCGTCTACTCGTTTCCTACATTTTTTAGTTGTAATTCTTACTTATAGTTTTTTAAATAAAACTTTTACTTTTGTTCTCCTTTGTTTCTCATTGTGAGTTTGGTATTCCCCTTCAGTTGCAAATCAAACCCACAATTATTGACTTGCGAGAATCTGGTTTGACTCTGAAATTTCATTTCTATATAATCTTTTTTAATCTTTAAATTTCTGGAAAGCTCATTTTGTATAATTTTAAGTATAAAAAACACTAGAATCCAAATTCGAATAACTAAGATACAATAGAGCAATCTGACCCTATTATTAGGCATTCGAGATCTTACTCAATAGAGTAGACCTTCTCGAGGAAAGGCTTTAGCTCAACCGATTCTAGTGAGAATCAATCAACTTTTTTATTCTTTAGAAAGGCCTCAATATCCTCTTTTTGAAAAATTGAGAATGATGCTAATCAAAGATATAATTATCGATAGAACAAATAGACCCTTTCAAGAGGCTTGATAGCAGGCTACCGGCTGGACCGTTAGATTGATTATTGTGGATTATTATTAAATAGAAGGTAAGGTGGGTGGACTACTTCACAGGCCCATGTTCCCACTGACTTAGGAGGTAAGCACTTCACAATATTATGGAGTTGGTTGCCTATACTCACTCAAGAGGCAGCTGCCTTATGCGATAATTCTATGGGTTGCTCATATTCACTAATGACCGCCCAACAAATAAATGGTTTGATTATCCATCTACCTTATTTGATTAACTCGGTAGAGATGATATGCCATCTTAGTTAGCTAATGTGAGCGCGATTGATTACAATGATAAAGAGATTGATAGCACGATAACGTATATTACAATGTATACACCTAGAATTTTTTGAAGAAAATATGGTTTGGATTTTAAAAACTAGTTTTGAAAAGTTAATTTTGAGGCACATGGAGTGATATCCTGAGTCTTAATTTACACAAAATTTAGCTCACATAAGAACTAAGTTGAGATAATTTTAAAAGGAAAAACCCGTAATTCATGACCCTATTGTACTTCAATCCAATACAATCATAAACTAGATCTATTTTGAAGGGAGACAAATAATGATCTATATTAATATATACATTTCAAGGGGAAGAGACAAGGTCCAGATTGAAAATTTGGTAACAGCTATATCATATCAATGTGGGTCCCACCAGGAACCATCCAACATGTTGAGTTGACCAAGGCTTCGGTCTAACCCCTTTGAGATACATTTGAGCCTAGAACCTGATTCATAAACAGTTTAATTCATTTAACATGGTTATACCCACTTTGTCATAAAAATCTGTTGAATTGAGCACTAAAATAAGTTTTATATCATGTATTATATGTATCTGCATGGCTTTTAAGAAAATGATATATTGGATACACAATATTTATGTGTACGAACACACACATATATGTACTTAGTAAATTTCATAACATATATATAGGTATACATAATACACTAAATAAAATTTCTTGATCCCATCCTTTTAGGAACCAATATTGTCTTTTATTTTACGAAAACAAAATTTCATAACATATATATAGGTATACATAATACACTAAATAAAATTTCTTGATCCCATCCTTTTAGTTGACCAAGACTTTGTCATGAAAAATTTCTTGCTTTCGCTTCCTATTTTTATGCCTAAAAAAATTCTATAATCCCATCCTTTTAGGAACCAATATTGTCTTTTATTTATATAAGTAAATTAATTATTTTCTTCACATTTCATGTAACTAAATAAGTTATTCACATTTGAAGTCTAGCTTGGCTCGATTTTGACTCGACCCAATGGTCTAACCACTTGACCTAACTCGAGTTTTGACCCAGCTAGGTTCAACCCACTCTACCTTGATCAAGTCACTCAACCTTGACCCAAGTTAGGTTTTCTCAATCCATATTAGCTTAAGCTATGTTTAGCCTCTTTGAACCTAAATTTGACCTAATCCTACTTAAGGTATTGAGCTTAGTCGACCTTCCTAGAAGACCCTGCATGGACCCTTGCTCATGTCACTTTGATACCTATTTGACTCAATGTGTTTGATCCAAGACTCAAGACTTGACTTGATCCGTGTAATCGCTATAGAATGGGTCAACAATAGCGCCTCTATCATGTTGAAAACGACGTCACTAATACATTTTAATATATTTCATTTCTCAAGGATCATAAAAGGAAACCTGCCATACATCTATTGCCTCTCTTTCTCGAGTGACCAAAGCGTTTGATTGGATTGTGAAAGGCGGTGTTGCGGTTGGTGGAGAGTTCGATTCTCGAAAAGGGTGTCAAGACTTTGGCTTTCTCTTAAAAAAAAAGAAGAAACAAGACAAAACCAAGCCTTTTCTTGCACGAAGTCGGAACGAGTCACAAATTGAAAATATTCAGTAAACATCAGAAAAAAAATTAATATGAGAAAAGCCACAACCCCACGAACGGCGTTGATTGGTTGGTTTGCCAACTCTCGGAGATCGCGACTCGAGATGAGACAATGAGAATGTCGAGAAATGCCGTCACTGGTTCTATAATCTCTCGTGTCATACTAAGAAGTGTGAGAAGAGAGAATCATCGTGTCTTCAGTGTGTGAGATAGCAGGGACCTCTCTCTCTCTCTCCCTACTGTGTGTGTCGCCCCAGCGAGCAGGTTTAGCAGCGGAAAGCAACAACACCGATAGATCGTCCCTTTCGGACGATTATGCTCGACTGACACGCCCCTCTCTCCCATGGATTACGACGCTGTTACTAGCGAGAATCGGAGATTTAGCCGGAGAAGTTTTTGCTAGCTTTAAGAAGGCACTTGGATCCCCGAAGTAGCGAGGCGATGTGTTTGGGGGATGGTGGGCCTGCCAGTGGTTAGTTTCCCATTATCTTTCATTCCTCCTCATTTTCTACCGTTAGTCCCCCTTAGACCCCGGCGTCGACGACGATGATCTAGGTGCTCTTTCTTCGATTTATGTTTGGCTGGAGACGTTTGCGGTTTTGCGTGAAGAACATGGTTTTCCCTTTTGTGTTTCGCGATGGTTTATTCGTTCAGGAAATGGAAATCTTTGGTTTAGCCGGAACACGTAGTTGATCCCTCATGTTTGGTTATACGGAGGGAATCTTGTATTCCGTCTTGGAGTGCGACGGTGATCTCGATCCACGGATACGTCTTGTAACTTGGTGAGATTCTCATAAAAAAGATATTTCCGGTTAGAATTTCCTCTTCTTTCCTATTCGGTCAATGCTGCTGCTGCGTGATGTACGGAGAAGAGTAGGGTGAAGTTATCTATTGCTCTCTCTCTCTCTCTCTCCCCTTTACATGGAAGGTTCCCCCCTTTTAGGATAAGTCGTGTTCAATGGTTTATGATCTGCTACTCAGAATGTTCTGCAAAAGATACAGTCTCTCAATTTGGATTCATTAATTCATTCCCTATATCTCGGTCTTAAGCAGATGAAAGTTTTGTTTGGTTCAATACATTGTGCACTGAGGTTCTTTATGGGCCTTAGTCCCAGTGAGACATTTGAGGCTATTACGTGGTAGAGTTTCTCCTGAGCATTTTAAGGCTTTGTCAGTTTATTTTGATATAATTCTATTGCATTCTCCAAGAACAACATACTGCTTCTATTTCATCTGGTGGCTTGAACTAACTTCCTTATTTTGACTTAGTTCAATCTGTTCCGTGTCAGTCACACTGTTGCCATTCGCGGGCAAACCATGTGACCTCTTGCCATGTTGTAAATTGTGGACTCCTGCTTCATGTATGTCAATGAGAGCGTTAAACGCTCGGATGACTATGCACTTTCGGAGCTTACTCTTAGTTGCGACCTTTTGAGGAGTTTCTGATTCGTCATGCCTAAGTGTTATCTTGTAATCTATGGAATTTATAAAGGATTAGTACTTTTAGTGTTCGTCAATTTCAATTCAAGCAATAATGGGGGTTGGGTGGAGTTGTGCGGGGAGATGCTCTGTTGGCGTTCTCTTTCTCTTTCTTTTTTATGTTATTACCCAGGCACACCACAGCTGAGAGTGGGACTAGATGCACCAGCACCATAAAACCCATATGCTATTGTAGGTGTGTGTATTGATTAGTTGCTTTTACCGTTAGGTTGATTGGTATAAAGGACTAGAAATGCTGCCTTTTTCCAGGGTGGTTTGATGAAACCCAATCTGAGTTGTTCTTTTAGTCAATGTTGTAAAAGTATCGCATTGGGTACCAATACGCCTCTATTGTATGGTGTAAAAAAAAATTGGTATTAAAAATAAAAATATATAAAATATATAAAAATTAATGAACAAAACATATATATAATATAAAGAATCATCCATACTATAATAAAAACATCTCCTAATAAAGTTATAAACAAGGCTACAAACATCCATATTCCATACCATTAATGTGAATGAATAAAATATTGATTACTAAATACATTTGGTGTTTAACTTAATAAACAACAAAGTTATAAGTACAACTTACAATCATCAAAGATCATAACATTACAAAGTTATAAATAAAAAACAAATTATAATTATCCATAACATGAATCATAATCAACAAAAGTATTATAATCAACGTAATCAGTATCACTACCATCACCATTATCATCATCATCATCTCTTCTCTCTTCCTCCGTAATTGGATTTGTCCATCCAACACCTTCATTTTCATCGTCATCTCCAACTCCAAGTTTTGCTTCCGCTTGGAGTGTTCTCTAGTTTTCAGCCTTTAAATTGATAGGAGACTCTTCCTTTTTGACCCATTTATTAAGAATATCAACATTTTCGTAACTCAATGGGTTATATGACACCTTCCCCACTCTTCTTGCATCCTTTTGTATTTGTTTGTAATGAAAGAATATTCAAATTATAAAGAATATTAAATGCAATATAGCCACATCAATCATTCATTATTAATAAGATTAAGAAAAAACTAGATAACATCAAACAATATATATTTTAAAATTATTACCTTTACCAAATCACGTAGTCGAGCATGCTCCAGTCTGTTTTGCTTTTTCGTTTGAATGCGTTCGAAAAAACTCAAATTCCTCTCGCACCCACTCGAACTACATGTTTGGCTTAATATATGTTGAGCAAACCTTGTCGAGTTTGGTGCATCTATGTCAAAACGAGTCAATCATTCATTTTAAATAAAATATGATATTTGATTAATAAAAAGCAGAAAAACACTCAAAGTCAATCAATTAATAACTTAAATTAATATCAATAAAAACATAATACATAGTCGCATCTAGGAGTGGAGTTGGATTGCAATTGACTTTCCAAAATCTATAACACTTTGTGTATACTAACTTTAAATGGATGTTACAATGAGTAGATGAATCTTCCACAAAGTTAGGAGAAAATCGAATAAAAGAGTTAAGGAAATATATAGCAGCATGCAAATCATAATGCATTTGGTGGTTCTAGCATGCATAATTATCTTTTGACCCTTCTTTACAAGTGACCACTTAAAGTTAAGGTTTGCTTATATTTCCAATTTGTCCTTATCCATAGTCTCATATATATATAAGGCATACCAGGTCTATCTTCACTATCCACCATCCTCAAATCATGATAAGTAAAGACTCTATAACCCAATCCCATACTCACAATAGCATTCTTCATACTTTGAAAAGAAAATGAGTTTACAACATTAAAATGGAAACAATTTTCATAAAAAAATTCAACACACTTCAAATCTACTTTCTCAATTACCCCCTTTGAAGCTATAGCTGATCTAATGCCAATTCCATTGCTACCTCTAGTTAGTTAGGAGTCGTATGTGAGAAAAAAAATGAAGGCATCCGACTATCTCCTCTTCCTCTAGCGAGTAGGAGCTCTTGCAGTGGAATAAGAGTCAATTCCACTGCTACTACTATTAGAACCTATAATTTTTTTCTTTTCTTACCTTCTCATCTCCTCTTTAGCCATCTCTTCTTCTATCTCAGCTGTATCATGAAATTCATCACCACCATGACCATACATCCCTTGAGCATCTTCAAATGGTTGAGACATATTTCAACCACCCTATTTCTGTCTTCTGTCTGACCCTTAATATCTTCTTCTCCTTCGAAGCCTCTAATACCTCCTCAATCTCATACTTCACTACTTCAGGAACGCGAGGATATGCTCTAGCATCCTTTTTGATTCCTATAAGGTGGTGTTTCATATGAGAAATATCACCATTTTTTACTGCATTGCAAAACATGCACTTGTTCACAAGTCTATTGCCTTCATACACCAGAGTGCAATATTTTCATGCCAGATCAACTCGATCGGAAACCGTTAAGACAGGAGTGAATAATCAACAAGAAGGAAAACATCTTTTTGAGGTTAAGAATCATGGAATATGTAAAACCCTAAAATTTTCAAGTGAAAAATCAGATAGAATGTCAAAGGAAAGAGGTATGACACAAATTTGACAAAAATCCTAGAGATGGAGAGTTAGATTAGGTGAAACACTTGAGAATCATATGAATAAACCATGAAATCAACAAGAACAAGGTAAAAAGAGGATCTGAAAGCAAGGAAATGATGTGAAAAAAGGTTTGGGAAGAAGCAGAAATGAAATCCGAAAGTTTCGGATTTTAAAATTTTATAATAGAAAAATCAGCATCGACTCATACGATACAAGATGTATCGTACAATACAATGTAATACACTCTTGTATCACACGATACAATATGATATTGTACGATAAATCACATAAGCGATACGTGTTGTATCGCATCTTGTCACACGATACAATATGATATTGTACGATAAATCACATAAGCGATACGTGTTGTATCGCATCTTGATATGATATACGATAAAATCGTATCGTATCGTACAATACAATATGATTTTTATAACATTACTTTTAGTTGATTGGTTGTATAATGCCACGATTCATATGAACCATTTTCCTTATGGCCTTAATGAAATTCTTTGAGACTTCCATTGTGTACCATTTATATAATACAAACATCACATATCAGTGTTCGTACCAAAGTTTCAACCTTGCTAGCTATTTTAGTATCAAGTGAGCTGAAACCTAAGAGTTTGGAAAGGTGAATTTCGGCTTTGTCTTGTAGCAAAATTCTATGACCAACTTTATATTCAGTGGTGGTGTTCAACTGACATATGGAATTAGTTTATAAATGTGTTTATAAATCCCAAGTAAATGCAATATAATCTAAAGGACTTTTATGCCTATCCATTATGAGGAAAACGGAAAGTTCGAAAAGGACCTCCCCAATGAGAAGCCTGTCTGTCCCAAATGAATCATGATGAGGATGAGCGGATTCCATGCAAAAGGAAGATACAATATGAAGAGCAGATGAGTTCCACATGACGTTAAAGGTCTAAAGCTTAATGATGATAATGAGTTTCAGCATGCTGGTACAGCTTGATTTGATCATATGGACGTGCTTTGGTGAGATTCATAAGCTCCCTGATCTTATAATACATGCATTTGTGAAATTTTGCAGATGAACTGACTAAACATTAGCAACAACATTGGAATCAAAGGTTGACCACGTCCAAACTTCGGACACTGACATGAGTGATGGAGACAATACAGCTTTGCTAAAAGTAGGCTGACATGACCCGAAGAAAACAATGTGCTCCTTGGGTTTGTAAAATGTGATGGACTAAATTCTTATTGTTAATTGGTATGCACTTCAGTGATCTTATTATTAGTCTAAAATGGTTTTCTGTAGCAGAACACCTAATCTACTTTTACATTCTTGGATAAAATGCTTTATGTGCATAGGCGCTGCAGGACACATTGTGATTTGATAATGTTACTGGATGCACATGGGCATATAGAAGCTCGTGTAGGTTTTCAATCTATTAATGTTTGACACTATACTCATACACTGGTCCGGTTTATTCAAGAATCAGTTCAGCAACTTTGCACTTATTTTAGTTACATTGGCATCCTTCATCCATGCCATTTCATTGTATTTCTTTGCTTTTCTTATGTGAAGCCCAAAAAGTTCAAACTTGTTACATATATGTCATCCTCGAGGACCCCTTTCAGAGATTTGGTGAAAATATCTCAAGGTGATTCATTTGACAATTTTGAAAATTATCATGGGCACTAAGTTTCCACTTTGTATCTTCTTCACAAAATGACAATCAATTTCTATATGTTTGTCTTCTTTCATGAAGCAGAATGCCGGGTTTGATGCGATATATTGTGGTTATCACAGTTATCACATATATAGCTCCATCAACACTTCCAAACTTTAACTTCACCTAATTAATTGTTTTACCCATATAGTTCACATGGCAATCATTGCCATAGTCTCCGATATTAGCCACTTGATGAGCAACTACATTTGCTTTTTACTTTTCCAGGATACAGATTAGGTTTACACCAAAGAACACAATCTTACGATGTAGACTTCTGCTCAATAAGTGAACCCGACCTGCAATCTGATCCCCAATACCCCTACAACATAGTGTTTCCTTTATCTTCATACAATAACCCATTTCTTGAGCATTCTTAATGTATAAGAACTCTAAACCACTGCATCCAATGATCCAACATGGTAGATTGCGATGAATTGACTCACCACTATGGCAGCAAAGGAGATATATGCTAGTTGATGTGTAAGATAGTAATTTAACTTTCCAACTAACTTTCCGCGATATTTGGCTGAATCAGAATAATGGTTCTCCTTGATCTCCAGTATAATTTGTTGTTAGGGATCCATTGATGTCAATGGTTTACAATTTATCATTCCAATTTCCTCGAGTATATCTAAAGTATATTTTCACTGAAATCACAATACCATTCTGCATTAAGCTACCTTCTAAGGAAGTATTTCAACTTTCTAAGATCTTGGTGATGAAATAGCTGATTGTTGTTTAAATGTTTCTTCAATCTTGAGATCCCTCATAATCATTACACAGTAATAATCCAAGGTGATATCATCCACATAAACTGCCATGGATAAATACATCCGCTAGTTCCTGAAGAATGTCGATAGAAAACTTTGAATGGTGACCTCGCTTCGCGAACCATACAAAAATTCACGCACAATGGTACTAAACCAAACCAAGCTCGAGGAGACTGTTTCAAAACCATATAAAGATTTGCGTTCAACTTGACAAACTAAGCCCGCACTCCCCCTAAGCAACAAACCCGGAGGTTGCTCCATGTATATATCTTCTTCAAGAGATCACCATGAAGGAAGACATTTTAATATCAAAATTGACTAATAAAGTGGCCAGTGGCGAATGGCTACCATGGAAAGAAAAACGAATCGATAGCGCATCTTTGCAGCTAGGAGAAATGTATCACCATAATCAAGACCAAAAATTTGAGTGTAAACCTTTAACTTTATGACTTTAAGACGACCACAATCGATCAACCACTCGATCAACCTTCACATGCTTGCTGTAAATCCCATCGACAACCCACTGGTTTTCCCCTGTGAGTGGCAAGAGGAACTAAGTTCCCAAGTACCATTGGCATGTAATCAAACATCTCATCTAACATTGCAATCGCCAGCCGCCTCCAACTTTCGGTTGTTGTTTTGGTATAGTCACTAAAGGTTTTGAGAAGAGATAAAAGGGACAAGGAAGGGAAGAGCATAATAGGATGATGATAACTGATGAAAACTGGAATTATAAATGGGATGAGGATTTTAGAGTGGAAAGGGACGGAGATACCTTTTCAAGAGCAATAACAGAGGAGTGACCAACTAGATTTGTAGGTGAATCAGCTCGGACAGATAAATGGTCAAGTGGAGTCGTGATGGTGATTGCCACTAGTTTTGAGTCGGACACATCACTGGATGACGTTAAACTTGGAGTTTACCTCTGCAGGGCCTAGAGGTAGAAAGAGTAGAGGGCAGGAAGGGGTCCTCTAAGGTGGAGTTAATACTAAAACCCGTTGACGGATGAAAGGAGATATCGGGTAGGGAAGAAAAAAGGAGTAAACAAGAAAAACCTAACATATGATACTAGGATCAAGCCGGTTAAGTTCGAGGAAGTACATTTCCTTCAAATCAGTGACCTATATACCAAAGAACGGCACTTATTATAGAGCGAGCAATAACAATTATCCTTTTGTACCCTGGTAGATCATGAACAAAAGACAAGTTCCACAAATAGACAAGTGGATCTTGAGAAAGAGAAAATAGATCATGAACAAAACAAAATCGAACCATGAGGATTTGATTTTGCACAGATATAGAGGGACATAGGATTAATAACTCATAGAGGGACTTGATTATTAGTAGTAGGAGAAGGTACATACGATTGATTCCAATAAAGAAGGGACATGAGTATGAATAAGCAAAGCAAAGCGGTTTGCTTGCAACAACAAAGTACGAAACAAGATGCTCATTTAGCAGCTAAACAACTCCACGATTTTGTTGTTGGAGTGTGTGTGGACAAGAATGGCATTGATGGATGCAAGATACCTATGAGATTTCACATATAAAGATGAGAAAAATGGGAAAAATATTCTTTTTACATTGTCACTTCTCAAATTTTAATAGAAGTTTGAGCTGTTTGATTTTGAATTTCAGAACAAAGGACTTGAATATGGAAAACAATTGAATCTTTCTTTCATTAAATATAACCAAGTACATCGAGAAAAGTCATCAATAAAGGTAACATGTGGTGATTGCTAATGCTTTTTCCTGTAACGATATCTATTCTTCTAGTAGTATATAAAACTCATTACTCAGTTAACCACGACCAAAGGTTTTTCCCATCCTCATATCCTAAAAAACATAACTAGAAGGGAAAAAAGTGACTGAACAATTCATGTCTCTAATCAATGAGCTAAGGACAACAAATTAATTGAAAAATTTAGAAATATAAATCACTGAATTTAGTCTAAAATATTTGGCTTGTATCACTCCCTTTTCTTCCATTTGAACTAGGGATCCATTTGCAACTTTCACATATTGTGGTAGAGAAACATTTTCATATTCCATGAACCTTGACTTATCTCCTATAATGTGATCAGTGGCACTAGAATCTATAACCTAGAATTTAGGAAATGAATAATTAAAATATGAGTTACGATTGATACTATAGGATGTAAGAGTGTTTGTTTCATTCTTAGGAGCATATGTGGAAGGTTGCTCTTGCTCTTGCAGACATGACTCAATTTCAGCTAATTTCCTTCTTTGAAGTGGCTGCTACATGACTCCCATATCCCTTATAGTCAGTCGGTCTGCCAATAATTTCCCAACACTGATTTCGTGTATGCCTTCTCTTCCCACAAGGTGAACAATCTAATTTATTTTTATCTTCATAATGTTGAGATCTACCAGTTCCTCGACCTCTAGCAGAACCTCTACCGCATTGAAAATTAGTTTGACCTCTTCCAGCGAATGCTGATTTCTCAACCTGATTTTGTTCTCTCTTTTCTAATTTTTTTCGTTCTTCTTCTCTAAAAAAAAAGATAATATACTGTACCCACTGAAGGCATATCCTCTTTGCTTAGGATATTGATTTTAATAGACTTATAATCTAGTAATATTCCCAATAAAGGATTAAATATTTTTCGTACCTCATTATCTGTAGCACGTAACTTAATGTAATGGCTGCATTTATTCTTGATAATATACCTTTGTTCATTCCATAAACCACATAATTCTCCATAATATTCACTTATTAACCGGTCTGCCTGGCAACACTTTTTTATCTTTTCAATAATCTCATACTCCTTGGTTATATTGCATTGTTTGGATTAAGCTTCTTCCACTACTGCCTAGATTTCTATAGTAGATTTTATAGACATGAATGTCTTGCTAATTAGGGGATTCATGGATTGGAAAGCTAAGAACTAACTAATGCATTATCCTTTAACCAACGTTTAAAGTTTGCGTTGTCTTCATTAGGCCAATTATAATTTTTGTTGATATAAATGGATTTACCTCTAGACTTTAAGACAAGCTCAATTAATTTGGCCCATTCCCTGTAATTTCGACCTTCAAGGAAAATGTTAGTAATATGGAATGACTCCATTTTCTGTTCATTAATGTACCCGATCACTTGAGATTCTTCCTTGAGATATCCTTTCATGATTACTTTATATTTTCTTGATAGATTTTTCCATGAACAAATGGTGGATTGGAGGACAATTTTTCAAAATTTTGGTGGATAAGCGGTTTCAAAGAACAAATGGTGGACAGGCAGACAGTTTTTCAGAATTTTGGTGGATAGATGAACAATTTTCTGACTTGTTTTCTTCTTTTGTGCAGATTTTCTCTTTCTTAGAATTTTTATAAATAGATTGCAAACAAGCATACAGATTTCTTCAAATCTGTTTTCTTTCTTTCTACAGAATTCCTCAAATCGAATTTCTTCCTTTTTGTATTACTGCTATCCCTTGATTTGTATCTTTCCACGCAGATTAGACTCAAAAGCTTTGATACTATGTCACGATTTCAGACTAAAACACAAATAAAATAAACAAGAAGTATGAAATATGGGACAGTCGGCCATGTATATTGCAATCGACTGCACCCTCTCTTTCTTCTCTCTAATTCCAGAGTTGGTACGTTTGCTGATAGGGTTTTCTCTTAAATATCAACATTACATCACTAAGTACAATTACAATAATATCATTAATAAACATAATTTAAAGATACATTTAAAAACAAAAAACAAACTACGTATTGTACAAACATTACATCATTAATAAACAAAAAAAAAACTATGTTTTCTCTTAAATACCAACATTACATCACTAAGTACAATTACAACAATATCATTAATAAACATAATTTAAAGCTACACTTAAAAACAAAAAAAAACTATGTATTGTACTAAGGAAAGTGAAAAATACAACCGCAACCTTCTTAACACATGCTTCATGCTAATTGTTGCTGGCCCTTTTGTGTTATTATTTGGTCCATTGTGCACATTCCTCCTGACTTCTCAATAGATTTGTTATTATCTTTCTGGTAGAAATGGGAGCTCAGGTTCAATATAGCAATTACTTGCCTAGACATTACTACATGATGGATCAAAATGATGATGTGGGGAATATATTCCCTGTACAACTTTATGAAAATCAGGTTATGATTGGAGAGCAATTATGTCACGGCTTCATGTGGCACAATGCAAATAGTCACTGTGAATATGACAAAGATCTATTCAAGCAAACAATGCTCAAGCATGAATTTACATTTCGGAAGCAGGTTTCTCGACTGACTTTTGCCAAGTTTGTTGGTTCTCTATAGTCATGCTGACATATTATTTTCAATGCAGTAAAATTATTTCTATCCACTGCATCTGCTACTTCTCCTTCCAAAATTAGAAATACTTTGTGCTTTATGGTTAGATATTTTATCATGTTTATTTATGATTTTAGTAGATATTGTTATATTTACTTAATTAAAAGTAAAGATAAAACTTTAGAAAAGTTTGAAATATATAGAAATGAGACACAAACTCAAACTAATAATGTACTTAAATGATTAAAGTTTGATAAGAGAGTAGAGTATAGTTCAGACCCTTTTTAAGAATACTATCAAAACAATGGTATTATTCATAAGGTTATTATTCTATATGCTCCTCAATCTAATGAGATAGAAGAATTAAAGAATAGAACCCACTGTGATATAGTCAATATTTTACTTCAAAGTTTTTGGTTACTATAAATACTCGAAACAAATTTTTGTAAATAAAATGTTCTCAAATACAAAACTTTTTCAAATTCAAAATTTTGTCAAAACTCTCATCACCTTCTAAATTGTTTTAAAACCTGATGATTTTTAAAGTACACTTTTTTAAAAGGAAATGTTTTGGAAATTCTTTCGAGAAAGATAAGGAAGCACCCAAGATAAGCAAACATCCACAAAGGCAAGCCCAACTCGATCCAAGATCAAGTTATGAAGCCTGATATATTTCAATCGAGGCACGAATTGTGAAGCAAGTCCAACTCGAGACCAAATCAATGCAAAGTGGATCCCATTCAAGTAAGGGGGTTGAACCAACCTAGCCCAGGTGAGCATTAAAGGCACTCTTGGTTACTTGCAACTAAGACGAAGCTAGCACCAAGATCAAATCAAGGGTGCATCCAATCAAAGACACATCAATGATCAAGGAGTATGTTCGATCAAAGTGAACCAAAACCAAGGCCAATGTAATGGCCAAGTATGGACCAAGGTTGTATCTAGACACAAGCTGCACCAAAGAACGACCAAGACTATGCCCAACCAAGCAAGAGGGCGGGTTGTTTCTAGCTGAGGACCGCACCAAGGTGCCAGCCACTCCTAGCCAAGCTGCACCTACTTCGTGCAACCTACATGGATCAAGAAGGGGACCACCATGAGCCCCATGTGCACCCATTTGAGGCCATGTGACCAACACCCTACATTGGATTGGATCAAACTTGGACCAAAGCAAACCCATGCCCAACTTGTGGAAAAGTGTCTTCAAAGTATTGTAATATTTGACAAAAAGTGCTACAAAAATTCTTCTAAGGCAAACATTAAGATCGTCTATCACTTGTTTGTTTATTGGTTACATCTACCTCAATATAAATTGTACCTTATGCTTTCTCATTCCTTCTATACTTGTGTTATATATTAATTTCTCTTGATTATTGTATGTCCGGTCTAATAAAATACGAAGCCATAAGAGGGGCATTAACACCCAAGTTTTACATGCAATGATATAAGTATGTAAATCGCTCTTATGGTGGATTAAGGGTCCATAAGATTGTGTATGGCGGGTAAGAGGTTATGATTGCATATATATCGAAGAGAGCTATCATCCTCGAGAAAGATATCCTAGGATTTATATGGAGATGAGCTACCTCCCCAAACAAACACAAGTCCTCAACCAAAATTTTTTCGTTGATCACTAGCATATTAAAGATCAACCAGATGCATTCATTAGTCTCTTAAACAGAAAACACTATTTTCACCATTCTGCATCAGTTTGATCATTAAATTTTCTAGCC
The DNA here is from genome assembly GCA_036023115.1 of Brasenia schreberi. Classification (NCBI taxonomy): domain Eukaryota; kingdom Viridiplantae; phylum Streptophyta; class Magnoliopsida; order Nymphaeales; family Cabombaceae; genus Brasenia; species Brasenia schreberi. Next base: position 17,787,801 of record JAYKKT010000074.1, on the reverse strand, counting down.
CTGATTTATGAATAAAAAATTTCAAAAATCAGTCCACACCTGACTTACACATTGGCCACCCCATAAAAGTTTCAAGAACTTGAAGCATGAGTAAGGTCATAAATAAAATTGTGGAAAATCGAACTTAAACCGAGAAAGAACCTTACTACACTACACATCTTATAACAGAGTCTAGTTAAAACTTCCTTAACTCTATTTGTAGTGATCCAAAAATTATGAAAATAGTTTCATTAGAAAGAGGATTTTTATAGCTTTCCAACTTAACTAATTTTATAAAATTCAAAGGTCTATGTACAGAGATACAGGCGTTTCTAAGCTTTTTTATTTCTATCATAGAGTCTATCTCGAGTTCCAAGGCTAAAAATGTCACAAATTTAATTTTGCTCATCCTTACAATCAAAATTCATAATAAAAATATTCTAATAAACTTCACATCTAGACTAGCCTAGGTAATTTTTTTGAAATTTTTGGATCCCTCAAAAATACCAAAAAAATTATAAACATTTGTTGTTGGAAACATAATAGGTTCTATTTTTTAGAATCAAACTTGATTTCATAAGGGTGTGAGAAAACAAGTTTGGAAAGCCTATTTTAAAAATTTATTTCGAAAACTTATTGAATCACAAGACACTTTTCCAAGCATCTAGGTTCACCCTTGAGCATTGGTTCAAGAAGGCCCATGACGACAAAACCTATTTGTCTATAATCGCCAAGAAGTCGAAAACTCAATTTTGCAAGTTTTAAAAAACTTGATGGCGCAATCGCTCATTGTTTTATAAATCAGATTTCAAGTCAGTCTATAGACTAGGAATTTATTTACATCAACAAAAAAATGGCACACCCAGTGAGTCTTGTGTCTTAGAAAAATTGTTTTTGGTTCGGTTTTGTTTTTAAAGCAAAACCAATTCCAAATCATGTTCTAAACTCTCTTTTCAAACTCTTTCTTTAGGTTCTAATTTCCAACAATTGAATAATTTCGAGTTTGGAAAGTTCCTTTGAGGTATCGAGCCGAGCGGTGGAATCTTGCTCGTCTTATGGAAAGCAGCCTCGGGCTCATAGGAAATCAGGTCACTCACAAAAACCCAATGTGACCTCCAAATTTGAGAAGGAGGAACTAAACCACGAATCCTTTACAATGAAAGATAGGAGGGCCCTCCAATAATTGTTGAAGGGTCAATCAAAAGAGAAAATAGTTTATTCACTATCAGATGTTTTACCTTTTGATTATCAAACCGATAGCGACGATAAAATCCTAAGTTTTCATTGTTATGATGGTAATGGGGATCCTAGATCCCATTTACAACTCTTTTCTAGGAGGGCATAAAGAAAAGAAGGATTCCTCCAAGTGGATTTATTGGTTCCCCACTCTCTCAAAGAGAACACCTCTAAATGGTTGACTTTGTACGATAAGCCAATTCGCTATGTTCAAAGATCGAGTGAATTGCTTCATGCAAAGGTTTTAACATAACATCAAAGTTACACCAACTCTCAACACTTTAAGAGACACGAAGCAAGCTCACAATGAAGATTCGCATGCATTCATTGAAGTTACACATGCATTCATTGTGAGATGGAGGTCACTCTTGGGCTAAGTTAAAGAGCCCATCTCTAAGGGATGCGCTGTGATGCTCATTCTCGAAAATTTTAAAAATAATTTGAAAGCACTCCTATCCCTTCATGAGATCATTACATTTCAAAAACTAATTAAAAAGAAATATCTTTTTTATGCTAATTTGAAAATGGAGTCTATAAATATCTATTGAAAGGGAAGAGCTTTTTAAAACAAAAATTTTAAAAACCCGGGACGTATGGGCCAAACACTCCGAAAGGAGGAGTGAAGTCTCAAAAAGTGTCCAATGTACGAGTAGAGTTAGCTTCGTCCAGTCCCTCAAAGCCTTTCGGACAAAAACCAAAATCTTCTTTTCAAAAAAACCAAAAACATAAAAAAAGTATGAAAATCAAAAGAGGGAATACATGAACCTAGGACAACTGCTCACAGAAGTCCTAGACATCTTGTTAGCATAAGGCTTGGTGATCCTTCCTACGATTCCCAAAGGGGCAGCCCCTAAGAAAAGATTTTGGAACGATTTCTGCAAGTATCAAAGGCTATGATTCAAATAATTATTTTTTCCTGAAAAATAAAATTGAGAACTTGATAGAGTAGGGAAAGCTCTACATTTCAAAGGAACCAGAGCCCTCTCAAACAATTTTCAATGAACCCTTCCCGAACCATGCAAGTATAAGTGGGAAGGCCATGTCTCTCTCAAATGAAATCTCATGGAAATGTCATTGATCATGCATTGTATGCGGTTCACACTATTTTCCACACACCACAACTTCCTCTCATAATTCTAAAAAAACCAAGCAAGTAGTGTTTGGGGAAGTACCTAGATTCTCGCCCTCGGCTAAAGCCTTCTTAGAAATTTGTGGTATTCTAAAGTACCAAAATAGAGCCAAGTTAGGACCGAGCCATAGGGAAAGTATGGAGGAGATAACTAGGTTAAGAAGGGTCTATCAACTCCATACTTAGCAAAACAAGCTAGCAAGGAGGAGGTCGTTTTGCCCAGCCCCCGGAAAGCATGCATCCCAAACTCATCTCATGGTATGAACAAAGGTAAAGATGTTGTGTTAACCCTATATGATTTAGAAAAGCATTTGTCAAAGCTTCCCATAAACATGTGTATTTTAGAGTTAATACAAACCTCACCTAAATATAGACAAGCCTTAGAGAGAATTCTAGTCAAAGCTAAAGTTAACACTTCCATAATTCTCGAGTCCCAATACATCTTGGTCTCTCCCATTCTCACCTAAACTCCAATAATATTTTTTGAGGATGAGTTAGATAGACCCATTACATCCCTTAACCATGCTTTACACATAGAGGTAGTATTAAATCACTACACTCTTAAAAATACTTGGTTGATGGGGTTAGAGGTCTAAGCACCCTTCCTTTTCACATAAATTTTCAAATTGGAGTTCCCATGTCAAGGCTACAACCAAGTGCAATTGTCATAAATGGATACGATGGCAATTCATCTCACCTATTAGGCTCAATTAAATTTCCATGGAAATTTGACCTATTGCATACATAGAGTTGTTTCATATCTTAGATATCAACCCTCATTACAATTTGTTGTTGAGAAGACCTTGGATATTGTAAACACCCTAAATAAATTTTTTTGAAAACACATTCAATTTCAAAAACCAACTTGTTTTAAAACCTCTACTTTAAAATGAGAAATTTAAATCTTTAAAATAAAAATTTTAAAGATAAAGATGTTCAAGTTAAAGCTGAAGGGGTAAGGCCTAGAGGATATGAACAAATCAAGCAAAAATCAAGGCGACGGTTGGAGCCCGCGTCAAGCTGAGATCGAGTTCGCAAAAGTCAAGCCACGAAGCAAGGAAATGGATCAACTCGAGTTAAGGCACATCTTCATCAAGTCAAGTGGATAGCCTCACCAACCTAAACCTAGTTGAACTTAACTAAGACCTAGACTTGATTCACCTAAGCTAAACATGATTCATGGCCTAGTTCAAATCAAATGACCTTAACCTGACCAAGCCGGATTTTCTTAGCCATGTCCACCCTACATTCTTCGGCTAAACAACAATTGAAAACCCTACCTAGCCTTGATCAAATGGGATGAGCCAACAAGGGAAGCTACATCATGTAATTGCAAAGTCTAGACAGTTGTACTTGGAGGCACCTAGGCAAAATAGACCATGCCTAGGTACACATGGTTTGAACCAAGAACCAGTCCACATGGGGCTGGTCCAAATATGGATGAAGGGGACCACGTGATCATATGAAGACTCTTGGGACTGGGTTTGGGTCATGGAGGACCCGCCCCAAGGAAGGGCCTAGAAGAGGCCCCCCTTGGCCTATAAATAGAGGCCAAGGGGGGGGGGGGGGCAGCAAAGGCATCTTGGAGTCTTGAAAGCTTGGGGCATTGAAGTGCTGGACTTTGGGGCTTGAGAATTCATGGGTTCCTCTAGAGAAGAGTGGAGAGAGGGGAAGAGAGTGTAGAAAATAGTCAAAGTGCTACAAGTTAGAGTGTGAGAGTGAGAAGAATAGAGAGGAGAAAGGGGAAGGTGAGGGCCGTGAGTGGCTAATTGGAGTCGATCCTTGAAAAAATCCGTGTAAGTATTCCTCCTCCTTTGTTCATCTCTATCTCTTCTTCATATTCAATTCAAAAAGGGTTGTATTAATGGAGCTTTGTCTCCCCCATGATGTAATAAGAAGCAGATGTGCTGAAATTTTCAATTTTTGCTTATGCACTCTAATTGTTTGTGTTCTTGATTCTACCTCTCTATATGTTATAAACATTCTATATCTCCTAATCCCCTCTATACTTAAGCTAAGATATATATTTTGATTCATTTTCCTTCACCAATTTACTTTGGGATGTTGTGTTGTTGCAATTTAAATTCGGGTGAGTTTGCATCACGTATGTTCTAAAAACGAAATTCTGGATTTTAGCATTCCTACATATGTTAATTGCTTTATTTTTCATTGCTAAACTGCTACTCCGATCATTCTGAAATTTGGCACACGTTATCTATACACATAAGCCCACTTGTAATAAAATGTTCAAGAATTTTAGGGCTATGCAATAATGTATTAAAAGGTATGTAAAATTAGAAAAAATTATGAAACGTTCTGTCAAAACTGTTTTCCTATAACAAAGCCTGGGTAATCATCTTATAACTTTCTCGGTAATTGTCCAAATTCGATGAAACTTAGTTCATTGGAAAGCTGATATCCAAAGATTTCTAATAAAATCTAGTGCACTAAAATCGAAGCTCTGAGCACCAAGATACAAACCTATTTTGGGCATCTATATTTTTGTGATAGAACAGTTTTGAGTGTCTGAGTAGAAATACTTTCCCGATTTAATTTTATATCACCATAGTCCAAAAATTCAAAACAAAAAGTGTCTTAGAATCTCCACATTCCAGGATGTGTCCTCTAAAATTTTCAAGAATTTTGGAGATCCCTAGGTCACCCAAAAAATTTTGGGAACAAGCTCTGAAAACAGAACCGGTTTCTGTTTTTAAGAACTTGTTGATTTTAAACTTGAAACGAAAGTACACGAATTTGTTCTTGACAATACCTTATTTTCCACTTAGATTTGAAACTTCACCTATACATTTGAAATCTTCAAAGTGCTTAGGCTGACCCTTGAGCATCGGTTCAAGAAGGCCTAAAGCGAAAAGATCCCGCTTAGCCACAATTGCGAAGTCAGATTTAAAACTTTGCTAGTTTTTGAAAACTAGCTACCACGCTCGCGCAATGAAGTAGTGTTGAAAAGCTTTCTTCAAGTCTCTACATAGGCTTGGAGTGAAATTTTCACATCTACAGATACACTCACTCCGGGCCGTTCCCTCAACCTTCCATAGATACATAAAAATTTCTTAGGAAAATCAAGTTGTAGTGGTGTATAGAGAGGACAACCCAAACCTCAAGGAAATTCAAACATTCCTGTTCATTTCAAGCGATCAAACGTGTGGTATTGGAGAGGCCATTGAAGAGCCAAGTCCAAGTCCACCACCCTCCTCGAAAATCATCCAAATCCTAAGACCAAATAAGCTAACTAATGTGCATAACTCGTCCATAGATGACATCTTGTTATAAGGTCATCTTCTTTACAAAAAAATTTCAAAACTCAAGAAACCTTGAAACTATGTACCTTATCAAGGTTTAGAAAGCAAAGGCCAAGGGAGACTGGAACCTCTCATACCCTCACCAAGCTTGGGTTGATATGGGTTAGGCTACAACTCATTGATAACCCCTCAACCACCACCTAAGACCACTTAAAGCCTACTAACACCAAAACCTATGGCTTAGACCTCCTATTGGGAATTTAATTCATGGTATTTTTTTTGTAGGCTTGATGGAAGATCCAACTTTTAAAACAAAAACCCAGAAAATTATATATTTGCAAAAACCAAAAAAGATTAGAAATTTTAAAAAATCCAAAAACAATAGAAAATTTTGAAAATTCTAAAAAGAAAGTCTTTTACATTTCTTCTCATAATGTTTGCCTTGAGAAAGCAAAAAAATTAAAAAATTCAAAGAAAATTAAAAAAAAGGTTTTCAAAATCATGTACAAACCCAAAAATCGATTTTGCAAAAACCTATGCACATTCTCAAACCTTAGTCAAGTCCTTCTCTTGTAAATAATCTATCTCAAGAAAGCAAATCACTTGAGAGTGATGAAAGCAAAGAGGTAGATTCCCTCATCACCTCCAAGCTTCTCGAATTCTATAAAATCCTTGACTTGGAAAATTCTTCAAGTTTTGTAGGAGGGGATTTTCTAGAGGTCAACCTAGGGACTGAGCCTAATCCCAAGTTTATCAAAATTGGAACGTATTTGCATGAGCATTAAAGAGCATCATTCATTGCATTCCTCAAATCACACATTGATGTATTTGCATGGACCTATGAAAACATGCCTAGACTAGACCCTAGGATAGTGGAGCATCGTCTCCCCCTAGAACCCAATATCAAACCTGTGAAGCAAAAACTTAGAAAAATCATCATGATGTCCATCTCCAAGTTAAAGAGGGTTTGAAAGATATTTTAAAGACTTGTTTTATAAAACCCATTGCTTATTTTGATTGGTTTTTAAATATTGTTGTGGTTCGAAAATCCAATAGAAAAATTCAAATTTGCTTCGATTTTAGAAATTTGAACAAAGTTACTCCAAAAGATACCTTTTCTCTACCCAATATCGATTTTATAGTGGATAGCACTGCAAATCATGAAATGTTTTCTTTTATGGATGAATGTTTAGGTTACAATCAAATCAAATTAGCTTCAAAAGATCAAACCAAAACTACTTTTACTACACCTTGAGGTACATACTGTTATACTATTATGCCTTTTGGTTTAAAAAATGTTAGTGCCACATACTAAAGAACCATGATGACTATTTTTCATGATCAAATTCATGAACTTTTACAAGTATATGTGGATGATCTTTTGGTAAAATAGAAAACTTGTTGCACGCACATTGAATCTTTGCAAAAAGTTTTTGAAAGACTCAGACTTTATGAAGTGAAACTAAACCTTAAAAAATGTATGTTTGGAGTGGAATCAGAGAAACTCTTAGGGTTTATGGTTTGCCAAAGGGGCAAAAAGGTCGACCACTTTAAGTGTAGAGCCATCATAGACATGCCTCCGCCCTCCAACTTGATCCAAGTTTGAAGCCTCCAAAGTCGACTCTAAGCTATTAGGAGATTTATCTCAAATTTAGTGACAAGATGTGAACCCTTCAATAGGCTCTTAAGAAAAGATGTCAAATTTGATTGAGATTCCGAATGTCAAGAAGCTTTTGAAAGATTTAAAACCTATTTAGTAAATCCTCTAATTTTAAAACCTCTAAAGCTAGAAAAGCCTTTGCTTTTATATCTTTCTATTCATAAAAATGTATTGGGTGCTTTGCTTGTTCAATATGAGGATGATAACCTTATTGAGTATGTCATTTACTATATTTCAAAAACTCTATTGGCATATGAAATAAATTATCTAGCCATGGAGAAAACGTGTTTAGCCTTGGTATGGGCATGTCAAAAATTTAGACACTAATCCTTGAATCATGAAATTTAGATAGTGTCTAAACTTGACCCTATCAAGCATCTTTTTGAAAAACCTATCCTAAAAGGTAGTCTAGGCAAATGGCAGCTCCTATTGATAGAGTATAATTTAAAATTTCATCCTTGAATCATGAAATTTAGATAGTGTCTAAACTTGACCCTATCAAGCATCTTTTTGAAAAACCTATCCTAAAAGGTAGTCTAGGCAAATGGCAGCTCCTATTGATAGAGTATAATTTAAAATTTCATCACCAGAACGCTATCAAGGGACCAACTTTAGTCGATCACGTGGCTAATCTACCCCTTAAAGATGCATATCTCATACTGGATGAAATGCTCGATGATGAAATATTGACAAATAGGTGAGACTACTATGTTTTGTCAAATTGTTGTAATGAGGATCAAGTATGGAAAATGTACTTTGATGGGGCGAAAAATCGTCAAGGGGCAGGAGTAGGTATCATCCTCATATCCCTTGAAAAGGGAGAAATCTCAATGTCATTTTGATTAGATTTTACTTACTCCAATAATGTGGCTCAATATGATCATGTCAAGGGGCCTAAAAATTTTGCAAAATCTAGGAGCATCATGATTTGAAGTCTTTGGAGATTCCATGCTTGTTATAAACCAGGTTTCAAAAATTTGGCAAGTCAAAAATGAAAATTTGATTTCATATCATGAGTTGGCCACCAAGTTGGTCGATTCATTTAAATCGTGCACACTCACCCCACATTGGTAGAGAGGCCATCAATCCAAGATTTTGAGATTTACCAAAATGACCAAAATCATGAAGAAAATCCTTGATTTCAAGATATTAAAAAAAAATTAGAAAATAGAAGATTTTCCAAATTTGCTTCTTTTAAAGATAAAGTTCCATTCAAAAAATCTCAACATGATATTGTCATGACTATGTTAGAAAATGTTACCAATGTCAAGTGCATGGACACGCCATTGACATTTCATCATCTTCATTGCATTCCATTGTTATCCCATGGCCCTTCACCATGTGGGCATTTGACACAAGTTCATTTTAGGAGCTATTGAATGTTTTTCTAAATGGGTTGAAGTTACCTCCTTGGCAAATATTCAAGGAAAACATGTAGTAGAATTCATTAATGTAAACTCCCCAAAATGTTTTGCAAAAAAACATATTCAAGCATACCTCAAAATAGTAGGCTGGTTTTAAAAATCCATGATTTAAATACGGCCTACGAATTTCATAAAATATCAAAAACAAAGATTTTGAAATTTAAAGTTTTAAGTTTCAAAATCAAGTTTTAAAAGTGTAAACAAAGATAAGATTTAGATTGACTCGAAAAAAGATAAGGATGGAGCCTGCTGAAGATCCTAGAAGAAGGGCCAAGAACAGAATCAAACCATCCCAATCCAATCTCGAAGTAGAAATAAGAGGGCAAGGACCGAGCTCATTCACCAAATGTAGACCAAGACGAAGGACCTAGTCTTGAACGGGCTAGGTAAGTTGAAACCAAGATGTGCTAGGTCAAATCAAGAGCCTAAGGTTAAAAGCAAAAGACTCGATTAATAATCGAGTCGAACAAGTCGATGTGTGGACTGAAATGAAGATATAAACCAAGACAAGACTCCATCAAATATGGTATAAGGTTGTCGCACTTTGAACTTAGCCGGGCCACATCCATTTACAATCCAGTCGGTTGCACCAAATCAATGTCTAGCCGATCATGTTCAAAGACACTTGACCACCTCACACTAGACCAAGTCACTTGGCTAACCTTGCCACATGGGGCTGGGCTGGCATTGACCAAACGGGATCATCATGAAGGCCCTCGTGATTGCCTTGGCTCTCCTTATTCGCATTCAATTAAAAGGGATCGTATTAATGAAACAATTGTCTTCCCCCATGATGTAATAGCATAGTAATGTTGTCCATTTCATTCCTTTACATTCATGCCTATTACATGTTTGATTTCAAGTTTCTCCTACCTCTCTATATGATATATTCTCTTTATATCTTTCAATCCCCTCTATTCTTAAGCTATAAATATATTTCAATTCATTTTTCTTCGATTATTTACTTTAAATTTGTTGTGATTAGTCTTTTAATTTCGAATGAATGTACTCACGTATGTTTTACACAAAAAAATCTGTTTTCAGCATCCTCCATACGTTTGATGTTCTATTTTTCATTTTCGTTTCTCTTCTCCAAATGATATAAAATTTGGTACACCGAATCCTCACACACAACCCACATATGATAAAATGTTCATGAATTTTAGAGCTGTGCAACTACATAATTAAAATTGGGGAAGATCATAAAAATCCATAGTCAAATCCATCAAATATGTATTTCCTACAATAGAGCTTGGGTAATCATCTCATAACTTTGTCTATGGTGAGCCAATTTTAGTGAAACTTGTCTCATTGGAAATCTAACATCCATAGCTTTCCAAAAGATCAAGTTCATAAAGATCGGAGCTCTTTGCACCGAGATATAAATATTTCTTTAAACCTCTTTATTTCTTTTAATATATCAATTGTGAATGTCTGAGTAGAGGCACATTTTTTATTTGATTCTCTATAATCATAACACAAAAAATAAAATAAAAATAGTTCTAGAATATCCATATTCGTGTTTTTCTACTGTAAAATTTTTGTGAATTTTGGAGACTCTGAAGCTATTCAGAAAAATTCAAAAACAAGTTCTAAAAACAGAACCACTTTCTATTTTTCAAAACTTTAAAATTTTTCCTTTTATAGGTTAAGTGTACGTTTTGGTTGAATTTCGAAATGAATTTTGAAAATGAGTCCCTTTTGAGTTTCTTGAAAAAAGGACCAAAATTGATTATATTACTCCAAATTAGGGAATTAATACTTTATGAAAAGTGGAGTGTTTCAAAAACATGAAATAACATTTCAAAAATCCTTATTTTACAAGATGAGGCCTAGTCCAAAATAGCAAAATATTTTCAAATAATATGGCTATTATGAAATAGGATACACTTAACTAGATTGAGTATCTAGAAGGATAACCTATTTTCTATTTAATTCTCTCAAAAGAAAAATTGACAAAAGTAAAAATAGAAAAGAAAATAAACATAAAATATAGAGGTCTTCTTAAAAAAAACCCTCTAATATAAAAGTTTCCTTCAAAAGAAAAGTCAAAGCTCAAAAAAACAATTTTCATCAAAATCTTCTTTTTACCACGTGATGCTTCAAAAGGGATCATGAGAAACTCATTCTCCATTCCCTTACAACTTATCCTAAAGGAGAAAAAGTCTCATTATAATCATCCAATAGGAATAAAACCTACCAATTTGGATTTCATTTTGTTTGAGGAAGATACCTCCGGATATAATATTATCAATACCCTTACTATGAATAATAGAAATATGTTAAGTAAGAAACAACCAACCCACAATCAATTAGGCAACCAGACTGGAGAAAGAGACAATGAACAACTTAAAATGCCTGAAATAAATCTCAAACCTCACTTAATAATACTACAAAAGTAGTTGTCTTCTTGCTGAAAAATATTGAATGGCCAAAAGAATCAAAGAAATTGCTTTGATTCGATTTCTCTAAAAAAAAAGAAAAACTAGATTTTCGTATGTTATAATCTGCCCAAAACAAAATTAGTGAATAGAATAAATCCTATTCACTACAAAAAAAGAGGGCACCTATATTGAAGAAATTACATATTATCACCATCTATAATTAATAGCAACAGCCATAAAATATAGCACAACTATAAGTCATGCCACTACAACCCTTCATAGCTTTTTGTGTCTCTTACCTCATTAATGAGGTGGGCCCACCTACTCCACGTGAGGAGGAATGCAACACTATGAAGATTTATAGATAACCTAGATTAGCCCTCAATTCTCACTAAGATCAACGAAACCAAAACATTATTTGTATTTTTCTGGGGAGTGGTCTACAAACATGGTGGGTTTTATCCATCGGTACAAGTAGGGGTGGTGATCCATACCAGGTCTACCAGGGCCAGAAAGGTCTTCTATATGGTTCGGCCCAAACAACAAGATGGAAGTTGGGTCATGTATATATATATATATATATATATATATATATATATATATATATATATATATATATATATATATATATATTTACATGATGGGTCTGCAGATGGGTCTGATCAGGTTGACTAGAACCCAATCGGATTGGGTCCCGGCTTTGAAAATTGATCCCCAAAAGGTAAACGGTTTGGGTTGTATACCTGAGCTGAAGTGGCCTGACTCGAAGGCATCGCACTAACCTGATTCAGTGTCTCCAACAGGCTAGGTGAGGAGGTTCACCGGGTTTTGAAACCCCCAAAAGATAAACGGTTTGGGTTGTAGGTCACTTGTTTCTTGCCTAACCTGAAGTGACCTGATCCATAGCCATGCATCCCACAGACCCGATTCAAGGACTTAAACCGTACGAGGATTCCAAAATGGATCCTGGCCAGGACTCATGCTACCCCAGATCCGAATCAAAATAATACGAAGTTTTCTCGTACGGAGGCGTTCTATGGTTGAGCTTCATTCGTCCCGCCCGGGCATCTCCGGTAAGAGTAAAATCACATGCGAAAGGGAATTTGGGAGAAGAGCGTTTCTGGTATTACGGCATATCACAGTGCACCATACTTTGAACTCTCGCCGTTTAATTCGATGATCGGTGGATGATACTATTTACTCAACACAACTTTATTGGTCACCCACTGTTTCTAAAAATTCGCCAGCCGTCTATCATAAAACTCCGAGGGTTGATTAGGCCGAATGTTCCATGAGTTGTTCTTTGCTATACCATCTTAACTGCGGTCCTGGGGGATGTAATAAACCTGAGGTCCTGCTTCTTCCACGGCTTCTCCGTATAAATGCCTTATCCATATACGTGGTCCCTTTGTCATTTGCTATATATACCTTTCTGTTCAGTCCAGATCGGAAAAGTGAGAACCAAGTGATCGAGAGAGAGAGAGAATGAAATGTTTGATGATGGACGTTTGCTCTTCGCTCACCCACAAAACTTTCTGTGCTAAGTTTGAATCCAATATTAACTGTGGTAAGAACAAGATCTTTGCTTCCCCACCTCACACGAAAATCGCTGCAACTCGCCTACTTATCAGTAAGCTTTTCATCTCTTATCTATGTTTTCTTTTCCCTTTTCATCTCTTATCTATGTTTTCTTTTCCCTTCGCTTTGATGTCTTGTGTTCATTATGTGGGACCAAAAGAGAGGTTCCCTTTGGTTTTTGTTATTTGCTGTTGGGAGGTTTTGGTTGTCAAATATCAGCAGGGAACCGAGAAAGAAAACCTTTTAACCTGGGAAGAATAGATCACCGTTTCACCGTCGCTTCTTTTGCTAATTCTAGTGGCGATCTATCCTCAAGGAAGTGATTTCACAGGTTGAACCGATCGTTGATCCAGAAACCGCATTTTTAACTATTTATTATGTAACCAAATGTGAAAATTGCACACCCCTACCTCGGGTTGTGCGCGACGTTTCGTGTCGTGTGCTACATACATTGGAAGAGACAACACCGGGTTGATTGTGAGCGGGACCTACTACAGACTCGGGTTATGAAACCATAACCGTGATAACTGATGTATATAGATTCTATTTTCATGGGACCGTCATTCACTATTAGCTTCGCTTGATGACCATTGTTCCCAATTAGCTTCCCTTCACTTGAGTACCTCCGTGGTGAATTCTCGCTTCGATGCCCCGACCTGCTGTGAAAGGAGGTCCTAATGCTTCTTACTCTCTTCTTTTTTTATATTCCGGAGGCTGAAACCAGGTTTTGCATCGAAGTCACGACCTGCATCCTGTGAATCAAGCGCCCTGCCCAGATGAACTAACACTCTCAGTGCAGGTCCTAATGCTGACCATACTATAGTATCAATAGGTGCACAGCTGGTACTAAGTAATGAGTAGAGAAAGCAGCAATTTGTTGGTCATGAATGTAACACGGCTCTTGTAGTGTATTTTCTCTTTATTAAATTCTGCTTTAGGTTAGACTTTTTTTTTTTGGTTACAACGAGAAACTCTGCCCATGTAAGGAATCATCATCCTTATGGCTAGTCCCAAGCCCGGATAAAAGAGGAGAGTTACGTTAGGACTTATTTATCATGAATTCTATAAATTATGATAGAACTATGTAAAAACAAAGAATCCTCGTAGCCAACCCATCTAGTACGAGAAAAGGCTTAGTTGTTGTTTGGTTACAATGAGAAATGCTGAAGCAACATACATGTGCCCCGGGTATTGAACTCATGACATGCAACTTGTGAGTTGAGTCCCTAGCCAGGTGAACTACCCGGCTGAGTGCAGACCTTATGTTTCTTATTAGATGCTACCTTTGGCTTCATATAAAAGGCACTTGTTTTATTCCACTATATGAAAGTAGAAGCAAATATTTGATTGTATGATCTACTAATTAATCCAATAAGAACCAAAGGTGCAGATTTGATATAGTATGCGCGGGTGGGGTGAAATTACTACAGTGAACTAATAAAATATCTTATGGTTTATGTCATACTATATTTCGACGGTCTCTACCAAACAGTCGGAGTAAGTCTATTTTGTAGTAGTGACTGTGGGCTACCTTCTTTTAGTTAACTTGCCAAATTTAGGTGAGGTTAGCACCCATCTAACCTCAATGTAGATTCGCCATTGCCACGATTAATGGTGTTCGTTCGTGTATTCCTTGAGGCGGATTGTAGTGTTTTTTCTTTTGTATTTTAGAATGCCATGGCCAAGATTACAACCATCCAGAGGAAGATGCAGAGCCATTCGTGAACTCTGACTGGCGAGCCTTCCGGGCTAAGCTTGTGACTGCAGAACAACAAGGTGCTAAGTTGACTCCAAGTCTGAAGTGGCCTGGTTCAGACCCTGATCATGGTGAGCCCCCTTCATTGGGCCAACGCTGGGCTCACCCAATCCACGAACCCGAAAGAGGGTGCTTACTGGTCGCAACTGAGAAGCTTGATGGTGTCCACATATTTGAACGCACGGTCATCCTGATGCTGTCAACGGGACGGGCCGGTCCGTCAGGGGTCATTCTGAATCGGCCATCGCTCATGTCGATCAAGGAGATGCGGACCACAGAGCTCGATTCTACCGGGGTCTTTTCGAACCGTCCACTTTTCTTTGGCGGACCGCTTAAGGAAGGGCTGTTCCTTATGAGTGCACCACCAGGTCAAGTGGGTTCGGTAGACGATGCGAGTCGGTACATTGGTGCGTTTGATGAGGTGATGAGTGGGTTGTATTATGGGACCAAGGAGAGTGTGGGCTGCGCTGCGGAGATGGTGAAGAGGAACTTAGTGAGTGCGGGTGATTTTAAATTCTTTGATGGATATTGTGAGTGGGAGAGGGAGCAGCTGAAGGAGGAGATTAGTGCTGGGTATTGGAGGGTAGCGGCCTGCAGCCCAGGGGCCATTGAGCTCTCTAGGCTTGGGGCTGTCGGTCTGTGGGGTGACATTCTTAGCTTGATGGGTGAAAAGCAAGCCTGGTAAGGGTGAGTCCCTCTCCTTTCAAGTGAATAGTTTCTCTGTCCTAGTGATACCCGTGTAATGTAAAGCAAGCCTACTCTCTCTCTCTCTCTCTCTCTCTCTCTCTCTCTCAACACACACACACACATGTTTGTGTCTCTCCCAGTAACAGCAGGTACCACCACCATGTCCGACGTGTTCGAATAAATGGTTGCACAAAACACCCACCTAGGGCTAATAATATGAGGTGAACAAACTGAACCGGGGTCTCTTGTTTGGAAAGCTCGACTCGACTTGCAATATTGTAGGAAGAGATGTCTGGTTCGGGTTCGTCCGAAACCTGGAACGGTAGAGGTTGGTTCAATTACAGTTTTGGAACCGTCGGTTTCAAAATTATTCGAGTTTCAGTTTCAAAATCCCTCCAAAAAGTTTTTTTTCTTTGAAAATCATAAACTACAACCCCCAAGTAGTTGAACTTTCCATCTATCTCAATTGTTGCTTCCTACCATTAAACTATCTAGTTAATCGTGATTAATATATAAATTCTAATAAGATACAGTTTGAAACCGCTGGTTTCAGTTTCATACCCGTTTTCAAACATAACCAAACTGAAGATTCTCGATTCTAGTTGCCGTTCCGTACTGGTTCGATTCTGGGTCGAACCACCAAACCTGTTCCCAGCCGACCACGTCTACTTGTAGGAATGATAGTCTCCTCTTAAATATACAACACAATCAAAGAAGTGGGACAACAACAATAAACTTTTATTATAGAATAAAGCTCTGTCTCACCTATCTGTTGGTTATAATGGAAAGAAAAGAAAATGACTCCTTTTTGTGGTTTGTTCCTATCCAACATTGTCAAAAGTTGCTTTTGAATCGAACCATTTTACGGAAAGATCAAAGGATCTGCCTAATCGGATCGAAGATATCACAAATCAAGAAAAATAGATCAAAACAATTCTCAAAATTTCAAAAAAAGGAAAAATATATATTTTTATTATCAGAAAGTAGAACTTCATTCTTTTTAATCTAACTAGGATCTTCTTTTCCCTGTTAAAAAGCAAATTTCAGAAAATTCAACTACACCTTTATTATATTTAATTATGCAAGCATTAATATTCATGTTTAAGTATATATGCTTTTATTATCACCTTTTAATTATACTTTAAAACCAAAGTGCTTGGCTCATGTTGTAAACTGAACTTGCTGCCCTTTTCCGGTTCTTATCTATCACGCAGTATGTGTGTGTGCCCATGCGTTCATGTATGCGTAGGAAAATTTTCTTATGCTTGTCATGTTATGTACTTACCGTATACTAAAATCCCAACTATGTAAGAGATAGATGGTTGACTTTAAAAGAAAATCTGAAAAATATACATGTATGTGTAAATGTATATATGTAACACATACACATATATACATAGAGAAGTTAGTACAGTAAACATAGATATATGCTTAAACATTCTCAAAGATATGAATTGTTCAATCTTGAAGATCAATGGTTGAGATCTTTTAGTTAAAAAGCAACTTGAAAGGGTGCATATATTGTATTTACAAAAAGTATCAAAATACTTTTTTGCTTTTGAGATTTGAATTTGAACATATATAAGCATATATTCATGCACACGTACACACATAATATTGATGCATGTTTTGGGTTGGTAGTTAAGTATACAAAACTATTATGCATGTATATTCTGGAAACCATGTTAAATTGAATTGAGTGGGTAAGTGGACTTAAATGTTCAAATACTTCAATATTACAAATAGATTCTGAGAAACTTAATATAAGTAAACTCGGTTTTGAATTAAAGATTTAATTTTCACCCTATTTAACTTCATCGAGTGGCTGGGCTCATCTAATTTGGCTTGTCTTCGGTTTGTATATATTTGGATTCGTGAACTTATCTAAAAAGCTAAATATAAGTAAGAGTTTTGACTCAATGAGCAAGTAACAAACAACCCCTATTACGTTCGTTATCAGCCCTAGTTTTATTTGCAGTGATAAATAATCGTATTTCATTCATGGCTAATCTCGGAAAAGAGTTCATCATCTGAAAAGAAACTATATTTTTTTTCTTTTGCAGTGCAACAGAAGGTCGAAGCCCAAACAAGTACAGACTGTAATTCCTCTGCAATATAGATACCCATACATACAATCCCTGTTCAATATAGGATCTACTCTTTTGGGGGTACGGGTGAGCATTATTCTGTTATAGCAGAATAACCAAATTGAACCATACAGGAATTTTGAGTTCAGTTGGTTCTATTGAAAATAAGTTTGGTTTGGTTTCAATTTACAATTTGGTTCATCAGGTCACTCGGAGAGGGTGTTGCTACAAACTTTACAAACCTAATTTAAATTTTCTTAATTTGCCTTCATTTTTTTAAGTTGGTCTATAGACTTGTATGCTTTTCCAGCACACATTAAATTAATTTTGGCTAACGCACGCAAATTATGATTGGATCTTGTGTGAAGTAAAGATTGGCAGGGGACACCCATGTCATTTAAAGAACTTTTGAGGGTGCTATTGTTATGCAAAGGAGTCATCTTTGGCCAAAATGAAGCTGTGAGATTGGAACCTATTGGACGAATTGATTTATTTCTCCCTCTGACGTATGATACAGGATGCACTCATCATTCCTTCCTCCTGAGTCTATATCCGATCCAATCATATAGACATGCATACACATACATATTCTTATACCCTTGCTTATTTTTACCAATCTCAACCTCATTATCAAATAATTGAAATTAAAAATCAAAAGGTGAAAATTGCATTTGATATTTTATCTTAATCCTTTATCTCATCCACTCGACCATTGAGAGTTCCAAGGATAGAAGATCTCATAAAGGGTGTTATTAAGCGCACACCTTTTTTACCAAGTGCACACCCTATTTTTACTAAAATACCCAAACAGCCCCTCCCTCCACTAAATCTCTTGTTCTCTCCCTCCTCTTGTAATCTTTGCAGACGTATAACGACAATGTAGACAATTCAAGTGACGACTCAAAAACATTATATTTGTTGATTATGAGGGAGATGAAATTGAATATTCACTAATGTTTTGAATCTAATATAGTATTTTGGAGCTAAAACGAGGTGCTTGAGTATGCAAAAGAAGTTAGAAAATACAATAATATTGTTATTATAATTTTTTGTTCCAAGAAAAAGATGAAAGAGGTAAGGTGTGGTTTGGATGTGAAAGAATTGATGTTATGGAAGTAAGAAACATATTGATGTTGAGAGCCGTCGATTTACTAGTATGAAAAAAGTAAAATACTCATTTTTACTCAAAAAAAATGGCGAAAGGGATAGTTATTGGTGGTTATGAATAGTTAATGAAATGATCGTCTCGTGGGTTGTATCTTAAAAAGCATGCATATGCAAGTAAGTAGATTGATGTTGAATATATAAAGGATATGACAAAAGGTCATTTTAAATTAAAGCATATCATGTCTTATATAAAGCAACATAATGACTCACTTGTATCCATGATAAGGCATATTTATAATAAGTGCATCAAAATAAAAAATAGAGAAGATGAGTCGTTGATCATTTTAAAACAATTATTATATCAAATAAACCTTCACCAATATTATACATGTCATCATAACATATGATAGACTAATTATGTTGATAATATTATTTTTGCTTATTCTTTCTCACTTTTGTTGTTCACACTTCTAAAGTTTATAGAATTTGTTTTTGCGTATAAGACTAACATTTGTAAGATGTCTTTATTGGAGGTTAGTGTATTTACATCAATCAATAAGAATTTTTCATAACATTTATTTTTATGAGAATAGAGAAAAAATAATATTATGTATGGGTGTTGAGACGTGTTAGGGAGTTACTTTTTCCAAACAAACTTATGAATATAATATGTACTGATCATAAGTTAGCATTGATGAATTCAATAGAGAATATTTTCTTTAAGGTAACACATCTTTTATGTAGGTAAAATATTGAGAAAAGTATTAAAAGATATATTATATATATTATTTCATTGGTAGGGAACAAAGAAATTGCCACTATATTCATGATAAATTGGTATAAAGTTATTGGGTCAACATATGACCATATATATATAGAGAGAGTAATTGGCTATTATGGATTCAACATGGAAGGTCTTTTTGTTATACTTATATATGTTAAAGCATTACTTTGGGGCATTCCTACCTACCTAGCGACACGCTACAGAGTCCGAATGCAGTGATAAGTAAGCAAGGGCCACTACATTTTCACATGGATGTAGTGAATCAATTGCGGAGAGGGTTCCCACATTATGGATGGGTGTAGGTAAAGAAGTTAGTCATGCTGCATTGCCGCCCGAATGTAGTGAATAAATTATAGATGCAAGGGGGTAGATAATAAGATTCATATCAGTTCTTGGAATATTGAAACATTATCCGGTAACCTAATGGAGGTGGTAGATACTATGATTTAGAGAAAGATTCATATTCTATGTTTACAAGAAACAAAGCGGGTTGGAGGAAAAGCAAAGGAGATAGATGATACAAGTTTTAAATTATGGTACTCAGGTAAGTTAAAGGCTCAAAACGGAGTTGGTATTATCATAAATAAAGATTTAAAAGATAGTGTAGTAGATATACAAAGATATGGTAACCGAATCATGACATTGAAATTAGTGTTAGGAGCAGAGGTTTTGAATATAGTTTGTGCTTATGCACTCTAAGTAGGCCTAGAAGATAGTATAAAGACAACTTTTTGGGAAGAGTTAGATAAGGTGATTCAAAGGATTCCACAAAGGGAGATGATTTGTTTAGGAGGAGACTTAAATGGACATGTCGGTAAAGAGACATTAGGATATCAAGGTATTTATGAAAACTTTGGTTTTGGGGATATAAATGAGGAAGGTAGGGAGATTTTAAATTTTGTTATGGCATTTGATTTCTTTATAGTCAATACAATCTTCAAAAAAGGAGATGAACATTTAATTACTTATAAGAGTGGCTTATCACAAACACAAATTGATTACTTTATTTATAAAAAATAGATAGAGTGTGTTGTAAAGATTGTAAGGTAATTCGAGGAGAAAGCTTAACCACCTAACATCGACTTTTAATTATGGATTTACAAATAAAAAAATGGACAAAGAAGAAAAGTGTGCATCGAGGTTTTCAGACTAAATGGTGGAACCTCAAAAGCGAGAAAGAAGATATATTTAAACAGAAAGCCCTTCAAGGAGATGCTTGGAATTCTATTGGTATACCTTGTGATATGTGGAATAATATGCTATACATATTAGGAAAGTGGCGAAAGATATGTTAGGTGAATCTAAGGGAGGTGTACTGGCACAAAAGGAAGCTTGGTGGCAGAGTGAAGTAGTGCAAAATAAAATCAAGGCAAAGAGGGCATGTTACAAATTAAATTATGCTAAGAAAACTAGTGAAACTTTAGAGGCTTATAAGAAAGCAAAGAAGGAAGCAAAAAAGGTTGTCAGTGAAGCAAAAGCTAAAATTTGTGAGGATTTACATAAAAAACTCAACTCAAAAAAGGGTGAAAGAAATATTTTTAGGATAGCTAGGGCTAGAGATAAGAAACCTAAAAATCTTAGTGTTGTTAGATGCATCAAACACAAGGAAGAAATAGATGAAAAAACTATTTTTATAAGCATTTAATGAAAATAAAGATATTAGTATTAACTTAGGAGAGTTAGCCAAATCAGAAAAGTATATAAACCATAATTTCTACTGACGTATTCAAAAGAATGAAGTCAAAGAGGCTCTTAAACATATGAAGGGTGGTAAATCGGTAGGACCAGACAATATTCCTATAGAAGTTTGAAAAATACTGAGAGAAATAGAAATCACTTAGCTCACAAGACTATTTAATGAAATTTGGAGAAACCAAAAGATGCCCGAGGAATAAAGAGCGAGTACACTTATACCCATATATAAGAACAAGGGAGACATTTAGAATTGTGCGAATTATCGAGGTATCAAGTTAATGAGCCATACTATGAAATTGTGGCAAAGAATTATCGAATGTAGGTTAAAACAAGTATCAAGTACAATAGAGAGTCAATTTGGATTCATGCCAGGTAGATCTATTGTTGATGCGATTCACCTTTTGAGACGTATTATGGAACATTTTTGAGCAAAAAAGAAAGACCTTCACATGATATTTATTAATCTAGAAAAAACTTACGATAAGGTACCAAGGGAGGTTCTTTGAAAAACCTTGGAAAAAAGAGGTATCCCATTGACATACATTAACCTTATAAGAGACATGTATGATGGTGCAAAAACATTTGTGAGGACTCATGAAGGAATGACAGACTTCTTTAAAGCTAGTATTGGGTTATCAACTACAGTCTGGAATTTTTGAGGTTCAAAATGGTGACCTCAAAAGGTCATGTTGAACATTTGTCTAAAGATTTGAAAGCATAGTCAGATGAGAAAAAGGATAAGCGGTGGAGAAAAGGGGCCATAACCACTTGATGTTTCTTTATAGAATTATTAATTGAGGTGTGATTTACTAATTAAAATGGTGGACTATATAAGTTCCAATAATAAATACTTCTAGATTTAAGTGCATGAATATATAAGCATATATTCATGCACACGTACACACATAATATTGATGCATGTTTTGGGTTGGTAGTTAAGTATACAAAACTATTATGCATGTATATTATGGAAACCATGTTAAATTGAATTGGGTGGGTAAGTGGACTTAAATGTTCAAATACTTCAATATTACAAATAGATTCTGAGAAACTTAATATAAGTAAACTCGGTTTTGAATTAAAGATTTAATTTGCACCCTAATATTATAGGACATACTTTTAACTTCATCGAGCGGCTGGGCTCATCTAATTTGGCTTGTCTTCGGTTTGTACATATTTGGATTCAGTGAACTTATCTAAAAAGCTAAATATAAGTAAGAGTTTTGACTCAATGAGCAAGTAACAAACAACCCCTATTACGTTCGTTATCAGCCGTAGTTTTATTTGCAGTGATAAATAATTGTATTTCATTCATGGCTAATCTCGGAAAAGAGTTCATCATCTGAAAAGAAACTATATATTTTTTCTTTTGCAGTGCAACAGAAGGTTGAAGCCCAAACATATACAAACTGTAATTCCTCTGCAATATAGATACCCATACATACAATCCCTGTTCAATATAGGATCTACTCTTTTGGGGGTACGAGTGAGCATTATTCTGTTATAGCAGAATAACCAAATTGAACCATAGAGGAATTTTGAGTTCAGTTGGTTCTATTGAAAATAAGTTTGGTTTGGTTTCAATTTACAATTTGGTTCATCAGGTCACTCAGAGAGGGTGTTGCAACAAAATTTACAAACTTAATTTAAAAATTTTTAATTCGCCTTCATTTGGTTAAGTTGGTCTATAGACTTGTATGCTTTTCCAGCACACATTAAATTAATTTTGGCTAAGCCACGCAAATTATGATTGGATCTTGTGTGAAGTGGAGGAAAGGAAAAAGATTGGCAGGAGACACCCATGTCATTTAAAGAACTTTGAGAGTGCTATTGTTATGTAAAGGAGTCATCTTTGGCCAAAATGAAGCAAAACGAATTGATTTATTTCTTCCTCTGACCTGACGTATGATGCATGATGCACTCATCATTCCTTCCTCCTTAGTCTATATCCGATCCAATCATATAGACATGCATACACATACATATTCTTATACCCTTGCTTATTTTTACCAATCTCAACCTCATTATCAAATAATTGAAATTAAAAATCAAAAGGTGAAAATTGCATTTGATATTTTATCTTAATCCTTTATCTCATCCACTCGACCATTGAGAGTTCCAAGGATAGAAGATCTCATAAAGGGTGTTATTAAACGCACACCTTTTTTACCAAGTGCACACCCTATTTTTACTAAAATACCCAAACAGCCCCTCCCTCCACTAAATCTCTTGTTCTCTCCTTCCTCTTGTAATCTTTGCAGACGTATAACGACAATGTAGACAATTCAAGTGACGACTCAAAGACATTATATTTGTTGATTATGAGGGAGATGAAATTGAATATTCACTAATGTTTTGAATCTAATATAGTATTTTGGAGCTAAAACGAGGTACTTGAGTATGCAAAAGAAGTTAGAAAATACAATAATATTGTTATTATAATTTTTTGTTCCAAGAAAAAGATGAAAGAGGTAAGGTGTGGTTTGGATGTGAAAGAAGTGATGTTATGGAAGTAAGAAACATATTGATGTTGAGAGCTGTCGATTTACTAGTATGAAAAAAGTAAAATACTCATTTTTTACTCAAAAAAATGGCGAAAGGGATAGTTATTGGTGGTCATGAATAGTTAATGAAATGATCATCTCATGGGTTGTATCTTGAAAAGCATGCATATGCAAGTAAGTAGATTATGCTGAATATATAAAGGATATGACAAAAGGTCATTTTAAATTAAAGCATATCATATCTTATATAAAGCAACATAATGACTCACTTGTATCCATGATAAGGCATATTTATAATAAAAGGATTAAAATTAAAAATAGAGAAGATGAGTCATTGATCGTTTTAAAACAATTATTATATCAAATCGACTTTCACTAATATTATACATGTCATCATAACATATGATAGACTAATTATGTTGATAATATTATTTTTGCTTATTCTTTCTCACTTTAGTTGTTCACACTTCTAAAGTTTATAGAATTTGTTTTTGCATATAAGACTAACATTTGTAAGATGTCTTTATTGGAGGTTAGTGCATTTACATCAATCTATAAGAATTTTTTCATAACATTTATTTTTATGAGAATGGAGAAAAAATAATATTATGTATCGGTGTTGAGACGTGTTAGGGAGTTACTTTTTCCAAACAAACTTGTGAATGTAATATGTACTGATCATAGAGAATATTTTCTTTAAGGCAACACATCTTTTATGCAGGCAACATATTGAGAAAAGTATTAAAAGATATATTATATATATTATTTCATTGGCAAGGAACAAAGAAATGGCCACTATATTCATGATAAATTGGCAGAAAGTTATTGAGTCAACATATGACCATATATATATATATATATATATAGAGTAATTGGCTATTATGGATTCTACATGGAAGGTTTTGTTGTTATACTTATATATGTTAAAGAATAATGATTGAACCCTTACAAGAAAAAGATAATATCAACAAGGACTATTCAGTACCATAATTGTGGCACATATACTACCAACATGTATATGTTGATTAAAGTTAGTGCATTCATATATTGTTAAAGTTATATATATATAAAGATATCCATATGTGTGTGTATTATTGCATTTAAACATCAACATGATTAGATTTATTTATAGGAGTTAAATATGTATGGTTGAAAGTGTGTATATAAGGTTAAAATGATTTATTGATACCTCGACAAACAAATTTGATATGATTTGGACTCAACTTTATTTATTGATTGAATTGTAAATTATAAAAACAAAGAAATCTTTTGAGGAGTCTAAAACCATAAGTAAGCATTATCTTGAAGAGTTTTTTGAGTTGATTCAATATTTGAAAAAAAGAGTATCACATCACGTACTTGATTTAATTAGGAAAGAAGCCAATCAAGGATAAATAGTTGGTTCTCGTCCATTAGCTTGTCATTGCTTATTGTGATGATCACATGGATTACCATGTGCTCATCAACTGAGTATACTCTTGAACGATGGTCAATTGATACGATTATCATGAGTAGATCTATTTTGAAAAAAGCTTATATGAAATTAGAGCTCTCTCATATAATTGAGGAAAATGATACTGAAATAAGAATGACAGAGGTATGCAATTGAAGTGTTGCATAATTGTTTGCATATGAAGTTTATAACCCTCCAGAAGTCATCAATTTATCATCTAAAAGGTCAACCATCTAAAAAATCAATAAAGAGAGGCTTATTAACATGGGAGTATGCAAAGAACTCGCTCCTGAAGATAAGCCTACACAGGGCATTGGACATGGGCATGATCATTATTATGAGCATGGGTTTGGAACTCTTACATATGAAATTTCTTCCTCATCGAATAGTGTTGATCAAATTTTTGATGCTGACTTAATATATTGATATTCAAAAACTTTACCAACAACATAGGTAATTGAAACTATTAGACTTTCTATATGCATTATACGATAATGAGATACTCTAGTTTATGGTTTCATATATTTTTATATAGGTGGATATTTTAGGAAATAGAAATGAGTATGGAGTGATTGAAGGGCATCTAAATAAATGGAGGCATATTGGTCACAAGTTTGTAACGAATGTTTTTTGGTAGTCCAAACACATTGTGATATGTATTCTCAAGTTCTCATTTAAAAATGTAGCTTTGATGCTATTTTTTGATGTATTACACATTGGGGAGCAATGCATGTAAACCGGATTTTTGAATGTCGATACCACATATAGATTTTGTTATTGGAACCCACAGAATGTAGCATTGGTACTACTTTTTAGAGTTAGATCGACTACTTTCTTGTCGTTAGTATCAAATATCGATTGGATAACTGTATGTATATGGTATGTGTATTATCATGAATATCGATTGGATAACTGTATGTGTATGGTATATGTATTATCATGAATCGAGAAGATAGTTTTTGATGGTAAGATTCTTATTTTGAAAACTTTTATATATTACTTCTTTCATTCTTACTCTTATTACTTTTTTGTCCGGGTATATTATTATTTAATTTGTTATGTAGTTGTATATGGTTGATAAAGCTCCAAGTCTACTCATCTTTTTTTCTTAGGCACAACATAAGGATGAAATTGTTGCTAATTTAGATTTGTCATTTCATAAATATACCTATTTGTAGTTGAGAGGACCCGAATAATGACACTGTATATAATCTTGATGATTAGTATCTTGAAAACATTATTGAATGGTTTCTAGCATCATTTGTAGCATCTTTAATTGACAAGAAACATAATCAATTTTTATCAAGGTAAAAATATCATAATGAAATACATATGATGGAACTTATATATTTATGTATGTTTTACTATAAAAAATACTTACATATAATATTGGATCAAATGGTAAGAAGCTCAAATCATCTATTCTCAACACCATCAATTGTCGAATTATCAAACATCACCAATCTCTAAATATGCCGACAACATTGGTCAAGTATCTATATGACATTAAGGTGCAATGGCAAGGGACCTAACACATTGGTTAAGCATATGCATTACAATAGGGTACAATGACAAGAGACATGGCACACATTTTAAGTGTTGCAACATAAGTGCCACTATATCATGTATAGTGATAAAATATTGTAAATAGTAATTGAGAATAATAAGGTTACCTAAATAATTTCAAACAAAATAATCATAAATAAATAATAAGAACACTTGCATTAAGATAATTGCTTTTTCTACCTATTTGTAGGAAGAAAACCCTAGTTATAATGATGCATCGACTCTCTAAGCAAAAATCGATGTATTTGAATAACATACCAATCCATATAAGAGTCATCATATGTGGATATGTTCCTTGAATGCCAAAGTGTTTTGGCCAAACACAATGTGAATTTTATCTCTCTCACGTACTATCTTGTGGGTCATACTACACTTTATATGCATGCAGCTTCTTAGGCCTATGTGCAAATGAGGGTTTTATTGGTGCTTATGGGTTCATCTTTCAATGAATGAACTATTGAACCGCACAATCAAGCATATGCATCTCCACAATATCTAAACATCGAATATATCCGTGGTATCATGAAAATTTATATATGTTGTCATTTAAGTAGCTCTTATAAGAGCATGATTGCCACTGAATTTGCATTGCATAAATTATAGAATAAATATTTAATACTAATGATACGTATAACCTTACTTTGTTAAAATATAAAATAATTAAATATTTAATATTGATGATTATGTACATGATCTATAGTGATCCAATCTAACTGTTGATACTAAGAAGCAAGTGGTATAGTAAGAGAATTCATATGACTGACGTTTTCCATCTATCTCCTTGCTCATGGTTGTCCATCAACCCATTTGAATCATAGGCTAACTCTAAATGGTCGACAATACTCACAAGTCCATGCTTTCAAGATAATCCAATAGAATATTTATTCAATATATTAATTATCAAAAAAATACATTAACTTTAAAATAGTGACAAATTGTAAAGTGTAGTAAGACCACTAAGTTGTCATGCTTCACTATAGGAAGTTTTTCCAAAATGCTTGTACAAATAAGCTAATGTTGTCACACCTCAATCATACATATCAAGCCTCCAAAATATCATTAGCTAATAATTGTAGATTGTAATTGACACTTTATCTCTAGACTTATCTTGATATACGGTGTACCCGATTTGATATAACAAAAATAGTATATCCCTCTTTTCTAGTATCAATATCTCTTTATGTTGTTGGTTTCAAATTAGATTCAACTTAGTAAATGTAGACTTAATCTTCGTCATCACCTCATCAACAGTTAATTCTAGACAATTTGCTAAAATGTGTTTTTTACTTTTCACCATCATCTTTGCCCTCAAGGAGATAAACTAGAGGTTCATAGGAATACATGATGGGTGATGGTCATCTCACTTTATGGCATATGGAAGATATTAGTATCTGGTTGCCAATGTTAAATAAAGGCACTTATCAAAGTATAGTCTATCACCTCATACAACAAATCTCCTTTCTCCCACAAGCCACTCTACCGTACAATATCAAACCAACTACAAGGTTGCACCTCGGGGTCTCTTTTAAACTTCTATTCACTCTAAACATTGTAATGCATCTGTGCATTCACTACTTTTAGCAATTATGCGTATGTATAGTTAATCAAAGTGAAAGCATCATCAATAATATTACAAACACTTTTAGAAAAATATTTCAAATAACACTTAACTTTACTATCATTTATCTGATCCTACCAATATCTTATAAGCATGTGACCAACAAAATTGAAAAGCAATCAGAAATATCAGAAAGTTCATTATCATCACTCTCTGCATCACTATCACTTTTTGTAGGATTTGTATCATCATCATCATAACACTTTGAAGGACCCCATCACCATGTTGCATATGAGGGTGAAGTTCTAAAGACCCAATTTCATCATCATGTTATAAATGATTGCTACTATCTATATTATGGAGTTCTTGGAATGAACTTGAGATTTGATGATGAGTATCCACATGAGTCTCTTCATCCTCTTGTCTTTGTTGTCTTCATGGTTTTCCTCTATAGAATACCATACTATGTTGTCTGAACGATTTAGTGACAGTAAGACTCTTTACTTGTCACTATCTATTTCTTGAAATTGCATATCACAACATACTATAATAAACCATATCATAAGTAAAAAGAGAGACAAGCCTCTCACCTACCTTGATCAAAAGAAAGACACATGGGATTTATGCATCTATTAGAGAAAAGTGCTTCTCACCCATCTCTATCAGAAAAGAGATATATAGGGCACTTATCATTTTGATTCCTATAAACTCGTGAATACCGTCCAACAATTCTCTCCAATCAAATGAGAGAGAGAACACAAGCATACCGGTGAGAGTGGAATCTGGTAGTAGATGACAGAGCAAAGAGATATGAGAAGCAACTGCCAGTGAGGAGCATCTCTCATGAAATGAGAGAGAGTACCAGTTAGAGGGAGGGGAGGTATAATCCGATGAGAGGGGGCAATAGTCTAGTGAGAGTATGCGGGAGCAGGAGCAAGAGAGAAGGTGGTATAAGAGGGGAAGTATAAAGTGAAAATGGGTGTGTATGCTTAGTGATTAGGAGAGTATTTTTAGGAAGTATGCTAATATATATATATATATATATATATATATATATATATATATATATATATATATATATATATATATATATGTGTGTGTGTGTGTGTGTGTGTGTGTGTGTGTGTGCATATGTATATATATATATATATATACATACACATGTATGTATATATATATATATATATATATATACACATGTATGTATATAGGTGTGTGTATATGTATGTATGCATGTGTGTGATGTACATGGTTAGCATGGATCTAGAATCACCACGCTAGTCCTACTCAAATTGACTAGTTATCCTTGAGACGAAGGCCTAGATTGACCATTCATACACAACTTTTTGAATTTCAGGTATATAATACTTTATATCTCTAATACAACATCCAAGGAAAATTATACTTATATAGTAAACGTTGATAGATTTATGACCTCAAGTGCTATTAGAGTAACTTCTTTTGTACCAAGACTAATTCTTTTTGTGACATTTAGAGTTACCTTTCTTACCTTTTCTACTCTACCTCAATGACAATCTCGAGTTTGCACCTGCCTCAAATCCATCACACGTTAGAAAAGTATATAGAGATTATTCCTACTCATTCCACGAGTCTCAAGGTTCCAAAAGTACTATTATATATAACAAATAGTACTTTTGGAGTAAATGTTTATGTGATACCTCTTACTTTTTACCTCTCAAATCTTAGGCAATAACATTGAGTTCTAGGGGTATATACTCTTGGACTCATAACCGTTTGATTGTTTCTGATGTATGACTGGATATCTTGCTAGGTGCTTAGTTTTATAGTTTGGGTAGTAGAAAGTAGTGGGGTTGTGCTTGGGATTTAGGTCAGGTAGGTGGTTTGAGTTTGTAACGTAGTTCAAATTAGATTCAACTAATTTGAATCAGATCAGGCTTTGCTTGGCGATGAAAGACGTCTCTCTCATCTCAACCTTTAGTTTACTGGATTCACGAATGCAACAACTCTTCCATCACCTTCTTTACTCAAAGGTGCATCCCTAGAGCCAACCTAGCTTTGGCATTCACTCTCACATTTACCTACATACTCACTTCACTAAGTTAGAAGCAAGAGAGGTTTAAGGGAGAGGCAACTCAGATTATTGAAGACTAGTTATAGACTAAGTGCAGGCTCATTATTACAAAGGGAGTGTGAAGGCCTTTTATAGGCATTGGTATGCTGAAGAAGCTTCCACTCTATGGGATTTGGATCATAGATCCAATCCAAGTCCTATTTAAAGTGACCCGGTTCTTAACTATTCAATGATCTAATCAGAATTTACTAGACTAGATTCACACAAAGGGGGCTTACCATAGTTGACTAGGACTAAAGGAAAGACTTATGCAAAGCATGGCTATAAGACAAACATGGGCAACTTGGTACTTATTAAAAAAAAAATTCTGAGATGCGCATCGTTGTGATGTAGGTAAGTGGCATTGTGTGCACTACTCCAAGACGTGGTACGTGTGGGTCATGCGAGTCACTAGCACTCTCAAAACGAGGATCATGACAATCCTCTATCGGCTGAGTTAGGCCTTGTCCTCCAGGTCTCAGGTGAATAGAATTCCCATGGTGCTGCCCGACTGAATGTTGATCCCGGCTAGGTGCCTCTACTGCGTGACTCCTCGTCTACACTCTGCAACCTTAACACCGGTACCTGTGTGTCTGTATGGAGCAAGGCACCACATGGATACAATCCCCATAATCCCATTGTCTCACATGCTCATCGTCTGTGTCTCACCATGTGGGGTTGCTTGTAACCGCTATGCACTGACGGTCCACATATGTGCATAGGAGGTTTGTTCTCGGTTGAACCTCCAGTGTGTGGGGCTCTTGCCCAGAGACCATGGTACCGCGATGCCTAGTCCTTGCCCTGTGAGACCTCCGACTGCTCCTTCTCTTTGGCCTACCTTGTGGCCGATCATGGGTGAGGTACAATATGATGCATGTGAGGATGTAGGGGGCTTTGCCTAGATCTACGCAACGTCCAAATATTGGTTGACTCTCATGCAAAAACATGAGTCCATGAAGATGTAGAACGGGTGGAGCTTGGGCCGTGATCATGAAATCATTCTCAAGGATCAACATATACTTGTCAATGTTGGCCACTGACAAGTCTACCAATCGTGACCAAGACCCAACACAAAGTTTGCAACCCCTTACGAACCCGTGGATGGAGCTCAAATTGTGTTGATGAGCTTCAACCTCCTCGTCGTTGGTGTCACCTTAAGTCCCACCATCTTGGCTACATGAGAGCTCGCTCCCGTATCAACAAAGGCTCTTACCGTATAGTGTCTGATATGTACCTTGACAAAGCTCAAAACTGCTCTTACCGTATAGTGTCTCATATGTACCTTGACAAAGCTCAAAACTCAACATGGTGATGACCAAGTCCCTTGAAGCCGACTGATGCTTCGTCCTTTCGGTTGTTGGTGTTTGACTTCTTTTGTCCCCGTCTGATCTGCAGCTGAAATATTTTAGAATGGTGTTTGAGGTTTTCTCACAGCAGCCTTCCAAATGAGACGATGTATATTCAGTTGTTTTTCACTTTGTATACGCATTACTCTATAAGAGCAATGCCTGCTCTTTATTTCCTAGCTTTCATGCTGAGTTTCCCTCTTCTAAGCAGCTATATCCGAACTGTTACCGGATTTTTTGGTAACAGTCTGACAGTTACAGTCTTAGCCCTATCTGTAACTCCTCTACGGGTAACAGTCTAGATGGCTAGTCTAGCCGTTATCTGACTGAGTTGCCAAGAATGACTACTGTAATATATGTAACATCTCCCACTTGGCCATTCGAGCCAAGTGTACTGACATACTGGTTTTTCTTTCACTTTTTCAGGATTTACCTAGTAATGTCATTTACTGATTATTGTTGCAATCAGTGCCTGTTGTGTGGTTATTTTCCTACACAACAGTCTACCCGTTGTGTGGTTATTTTCCTACACAACATTTTGTCCATTGTGTGGTTATTTTCCTACACAATATTTTTCCCGTTGTATGGTTATTTCCCAACACAACAATCAAACATACCTCAAACTCATGTTTGTAACATGTTTTGAGAAAAGCTCCTCTGTTATACCTTTAGTCAAGGGGTCTGCCAACATATCATTTGTTGGCATGTATGAGATGGATATTTCCTTTCTCATAACCATATCATGAACATAGTAGTATTTCATCATTATATGCTTGCTTTTTGAGCAATCAGCTCTACTCTTGATAAGAGTAATTGTTGCATTGTTATCACAATAAATGACAACTAGCTCATCGGTTATTTCCAACTTCAAATCACGTATGTAGCGGCTTATCCAGACAGCACTTGTTGCAACCACACAGCAAGCTACAGACTCAGCTTCTTGTGTATGCAAAGCAACATAGCCCTGTTTCTTGCATGTCTAAGAAATAACACCACCTCCAAATAAGAATATTTAACCCGAGGTTTATTTGATGTCATCTTTGCTCCCAACAAAGTCAGCATCTAAGTATCCTACCACTCTCAGTTCATCTGCTTGAAAACACAATTTCAAGTCTCTTTTTCCTTTCAGATATCTTAAAATCCTTTTCACAGCTATCAAGTGTTGTCATCCAGGATTACTTTGATGTCTACTTAGAAGACCAACATCAAAGCTGATATCAGGTCTTGTACACAACATAGCATACATCAAACTACCAACAGCTTTTGCATAAGGAACATTAGGCTTATCGTCTCCTTCACCGGGACAATCAACCTTACTAAGTTTAACCCCTTTTACAACAGGTGTATCAACAGACTTGCATTCACCCATTTTAAATTTCTTGAGAATATAGTCAATATATCTCTCCTGACTCAGGCATAAGAGTTTAGATTCTCTCTCTCGAGAAATCTTTATTCCCAAGATATAGGATGCTTCCCCCATATCCTTCATTTCGAACTTGGAGTTCAACTATGACTTGGTTTTGAAAATTATCTCGTTGTTGTTTCCAGTCAACAATATGTCATCTATATATAAAGATAGGATGACAAAGTGGCTCCCACTGTTCCAGACATATACACAGTGATCAAGTTTATTAGCCACAAACCCAAGTTCTATAATAACATTTTAAAAAGTCAAATACCATTGGCGAGGTGATTGTTTCAGGCCATATAGGGATTTTTTCAACCTATATACTTTATCTTTTTGGCCTTCAACCACAAATTCTTCGGGTTGCTGCATGTATATGATTTAATCTAAATCTCCATTTAGAAATGCTGTCTTTATATCTAACTGATGTAAATCCAAATCATAATATACAGATATTGTCAGGATTATTCGTATGAATGCAAATTTCGCAACTGGAGAATATGTCTCAACATCATCTATCCCCTCTTTTTGTGAAAAACCCTTTGCAACCAACCTCACTTTAAACTTGTCAATTTTACCATCAACCTTATATTTCTTTTTCAAAACCTATTTACAGCCTATGACTTTCTTTCCTTTTGGAAAATCAGTCAATTCCCATACTTCATTTTCCTCAATAGATTCAATTTATGGCTTTCTCCCAATCTGATGCTTCCGATGAGTTCGTAGCTTATTGATAAGTCAAGTTATTAGTTAACTCATCTAAATCCACCGAATTACACACTTCTTTTACAAGATAAGTGTGATAATCCTTTAAGTAGGACGGAGTGTCTCTTGGCCTTTTATATCCACTTAAAGTTTCGGTAGTTTCAGGAAGATATTCAATAGGCTTAAAAGATGATTGATCTAAATCTACTAGATCATCAACACATTATCATTATTTTCCAAGATGTCATTTTTAGTATCTTCTAAGAATTCAACATATTTGCTTTCAATAAGTCCATGGTCCTTATGATAAAACTGATATCTCTTTGAACCTTTCGGATATCCAATGAATATATATTGATTAAGTATCTTTATATGTGCAACAGATTCTCACATTCTGAGATGACCTAGGTTGGGTTTTCTTCCAAACCACATCTCATATGGTATAGTGAATACAACTTTACACGGTACTCTATTGAGTATGTAAATCGTTGTACTTATTGTTTCTCCCCAAAATACCCTTGGTAGAGAGGTACTATTAACATTGACCTTGTCATATTCAAGTATCTTTCAGCTATGTTTTAAGATATATAAATACATATATCTAGAGTAATCATCGATAAAGGTTATAAAATAACTCTTTCCACGATGTGACTTTATTTTAAAAGGTTCACATAAATCTGTGTGAATAACCTCCAACAAGGTTATTGCCCTTGTTGATTCCTTGAGAAAAACTTTTCTTGTCATCTTTCCATATATACAAGCTTTGCACTTGTTGAAAGTATTTTCCTCAAATCTAAGCAATAAGTCAAAGTTGGATAATTTCCTCAACTTTTTCAGACTTATATGCCCAAGGCGTTTATGCCACATATTCACATCAATAGTAAAGGCACAATCAATATAAGCAAAAGAAATACCAATTTCATTATCAAAAAATTTAAACAGTCCATTCTATATCAAATTCTTCAAAGAATAATATTCTCTCATGCTTTTCCATAGTCACCTTGCTTGGAATAAACTTGACCTCAAAACCTTTTTTTACTAAGGCAAGGACCGAGACTAAATTATGCCTTATAAATGGCACAATTAATACATCTATGGGACGTTCATCAGGTTTGTATTATTTCCCTTATACCCAAAATGTTGAGTCTACAATTGGTTTGCCTTATACAAATATTCTAAAGGACCCAATACCCAAAATATCCGAGAAGGTATTATTTCCCATGTAGACTCGATGTTCATCAGGTTTGTATTCGAGATGTGTCGTGTAGCTCCGGAGTCTATCCACCAACCTGTCACTGGGCGGTCCATGTACAAACATTCTAAAATCACGTAATTTATGTCCTACTTCTCTAACTATCTATGTTGTGGGTTGTTTCTTCTACCTTTCTTGTTATGGCAGTCCCTCTTGAAGTATCATATCTTTTCACAACTAAAGCACTTTACACGAGAAGTAGTTTCCTGCAATTTCTTAAAATTTTAACCATCTTTCTTGTTATTTTTGCCAAACTTCTTGTTTGGTTTAATTTTTTTTTGTTGGTTTTGGAGCTAGACGCTATCTCATCTTCAGTCACTAATAGTTTTTCTTTCTTGTTCTTGTTCATGTGTTATTGCTCTATTGCTACTTTTAAGGGCAATTCAGAAAGATTAATTTATGGCCCTAATCTGAGGGCAGTGGTGACCATGTTCCATGACGGGAGTAGAATGTTTAATATGGTTGATATCTGCATCAGTTATGGGATGACAGACTTTGCCACGGCTATATCCCTAGCCATTACTAATATGCAATTTACATGTTCTACTACATTATCTCCTTCTCTCATTTTGAAGGAGTTATACTTTTGTAGTAGCAACTGCACATATAATTTGTCAGTTGTATCATACTTAGCTGTTATTGAATCAAACAACTCTTTGGTAGTCTCTTATTCTGACTATGGCGTCATCTTTTAGAAATGTTTTATACATCTCTACTTGTTGCTTAGTTACGTTTAGAGGTGGCGGACGCACAGTTTCCTTCAGCACATATTAAACACCTCTAAGTGTTAGAACTAGTAGGATTATCCTCTTCCATGTTTGGAAGTTAAGACTGTTTAATTTCTCAGTTTTTGCCAATTCAGACACAAATTCTAGAATTCATTTTTATGTGTTTGGTAACTTTAACAATTAGATGGTCTAAAAAGGAAACAAACATAAAACAACAATCACCCATAACAGGGATCATGTTAAAACAATGCATAATATCATGAAAACAAACTAAAGACAATTTCATAAGCATCTTGGACAAACTTGAAATTTTTCCAAAGAATTTATGCCTTTTATATTTTTCAAATAATATCAAGGGTAAAATCATAATTTTAACTGTCTGTCCACTTTTGAAATTTACTGAAAAATCCAAGGAAAAACTCCTAAAATTATTATTTGGTATTTTTGTAAAATTCAAAACTTTTTAGGGTTAAAATTGTTATTTTTTAACCCTAGCCCGAAAGTATAATTCTTTCAATAGTATAGGGACAAACCTATCTTTTGACTGAATGACAAAATTGTAATAGTTCAAACCGGGAAGGGCAATAAAGTAAAACAACATCCCCGGTATTTTGTAATTTTCACAAACTACCAAAGGGTAAAATAGACTTTTCGCTCAATAAGGGCAGAACGGTCTTGTTACTTGAAAGTATCTGGATATTTTTGTAATTTTATTCAGTGACAGTTTTGTAATAATTAAAAATCGATCGGGGCAAAACGAACTTTTCAGTCCGTTGCAGCGATTTTTCAAAGCTATGGCGATTTCGGAAAACCGTGGTTTCGGCCCACAGTTTTTTGAAAACCGTGGTTTTGGCCCACAGTTTTCTGAAAACCGCCTGTTTTCAAAAGGGTATAAATACCCTGGAGAGAGAAATCACGGAAGGAGAGAGAGAGAGAGAGGATTCTGTGGCGGGTTTCGCACCTGGGCTGCGGCCCCTCCATGCCTTGGCCACGGTCCTCCGCGCCTTGGCTGAGGACCTTCGTGCCTGGTCGTGGTCCCTCCGCTCCTGGTTGCGGTCCTCTACGCTTGTCCTCTAGTTTTCACTGCTTGTCCTGCGATTCTCCGGGCCTGGCCTTCGGTTTTCACCGTGCCTGGGCTGCAGTTTTCCACCTGTGTTGCGGTTTTCCACTCCTTGCCCTCGGTTTTCACCATGCCTGGGATGTGGTTTTCCGCCTGTGCTGCAGTTTTCCGTGCCTTTAATGGTTTCTGTCAATATACGGCCTTTGCCTTTTACGGCTTCTCCTTTTTTCTTCTCTCTTTGTGTTTTTTTTTTCTTTTTCCCTCCTCTTTCTCTTTCGTTAACAGAAAGCATACATTTTAACTCAGTTTTTTTTATGCAAGGTCTCCGACCTTCGACAACGGCTTTGATACCAGTGATGACCGAGTCCCTTGAAGCCGACTAATGCTTCATCTTTTCGATTGTTGGTGTCCGACTTCTTCTGTCCCCAATTGATCTGCAACGAAAATATTTTTAGACTGGTGTTTGAGGTTTCCTCACAGCGGCCTTCCCAAAGAGACGACGTATATTTAGTTGTTTTTCACTTTATATTATCTCCTAGCTTTCATGTTGGGTTTCCCTCTTTTGAGCAGTTGTATCCATACTGTTACCGGAAAATCCAGTAACAGTTCGGCAGTTACAATCTTAGCCCTATATGTAACTCCTCTCCGGGTAACGGTCTGGATGGCCAGTCGAGCCGTTACCTGGCTAAGTTGTCGAGAATGGCCAGTAACACGTGGATCCTACAACAACGTAGTGTTAAAGAACTAGAATTGGGCCGCCAAAATGAGGCTATCATCTTGTGCATCGGAATCTCTGGTTTGCACAGGCTCCTCAACCTCCATGGCAGCGAGTTTTTCCTTCTTCGAATAATATTTGGTCTAGTGTGGTTTATTGTATATGTAGCAAGGACCTGGTCCTTCTATATCCTTACGATCAGAAGACGAGCAACTCGTGGAAGATTCTGGCCGAGCTCCAAAAGGCTTAGATCCCTCTTGGTCCCGCTTCTTCTCATGATCACCTCTCGTACGACTCTTCTTGACATCGGCACGACCCTCCGTTTCATCGAAACACCTGAAATCCACCGAGGATGCAACCATGGTCATAGCTCAAGAATAGTACGAGGACCTCTCCTACACAACTCTATCTATGCTCAAGGCTGGAGACCATTCTTGAAGAAGAATTGCTGGTTGGTCTCCCAGTATCAGTTACCTTCAAAAGGAGTATGCTGAACTGCTTCACATACTCGTGAAGGGAACCAGTGTGTTGCTTCACATACTTGTGAAGGGAACCAGCGCTGGATCTGAAACAATGCTTCTCTAGCTCGAGAGTTGCGATTCGTGGGTATGAAGTACACTCGCATCTCGACTATAAACTCACATCAAGTCGAGATAATTGTGTCCTGAGTCATGGGCATTTGTGATGGTGGTCTGCTACTAAAGTTTGGTGTCTCATCTGGAAAAAGTGTGGCTACGGTCATTCTCTCTGAGTCTGGTACTCTCATGACTAAGATATTCCTCCAAATCCCAGAGGAAATACTCTAAAGCTTTGTGATTTAGACCACTCTTAAAATGTTTCAGCTTGGGCACTCGCAATTTGGCCGAGGAATGGCTGACACTCAATTCGGCCATAGACAAAGCACTCCTTCCATTTGTAGAAGGAACATAGTGTGCGCTAGAAGGTCCTGAATCTCCATTGACCATAGGAATAGACTGTAGCCTCTCCTCGAACCGCTAAAGTCACCGATCTACATCCTTTCGGAACTCTGTCATCAACTCCTACATCTGTCGCATAACCAGCCACAGGTTTCATTGAAGGAATTGGGGCTGCAAAATCTTCTTCCTCAACAGTGACAGTGACAGAGGATGTTTTTTTTCCTTTTGACTTCAACTAAGAAACAATAACAAATCTATTCCTGGTCTGCGGTAAACAACTTGTTTCACTCTCCTTAGCAAACATTTTGCCTACTTTGACAAACCGGCAGATCTTCTATCCATCATCTACGAAAATCAGCAAAGTAACTTTCTACAACAGTGCACAATCTGTAGCAGCAATCTCGAGCTAATTCCCAGCTCCAATAGCAACTTTGTTGTCCTGATATTCCTTCTAGTTTTTCACAAACATAGCAACTCTTCTGCCTTGACTTCACAACCAGATATGACACAAATGACTCTAGATAACCAATACTTATGCCAAATAGTGGCTTTTACACACGCACGCCAACTATTACAAAGATCACTTACAAGAAAGTTTGCAAAAATCAAAATACAACCATACGTAAACTGATTACATCAAACACTTTTACAAGTGATTCACAAACACAATTGCTGCAATGATTTGCTTCATTTAAAACAGTTGAGACTTTTCGTTTGAAGGTTCAACAGTCCTCATTACTTTCACTTGATTGCGCACACACAATCAATTCACAACAGACCAAATCACATACCACAATGCGTTTTTCAGCAATGATTACTTCAAACTCCTTGTCTGCATCAATCTTCCATGAGCAGACTTCAATTCACCTCATATCTCATCAAAGGAATGCCTCAGATAGAGAATTCAACGATTGGATTGGAAGAACTTTTGTCTGATTTACCATCTTATGGAAATTGCAACAGAAATACAAATTTTTGGTCGAGTTATAGTTAGTTTTGCTTGAGGTTTTGCAAACAATCGAATCAACATCCATTGATGTCAGAATTGGTCAATCTATGGTTCTATCTACTCTC
This sequence comes from Brasenia schreberi, assembly GCA_036023115.1. Lineage (NCBI taxonomy): Eukaryota > Viridiplantae > Streptophyta > Magnoliopsida > Nymphaeales > Cabombaceae > Brasenia > Brasenia schreberi. The sequence goes on along the minus strand of JAYKKT010000074.1, from coordinate 17,748,660 downwards.
TATATGTCAATCTTCCTTCAGTACATATTTCAAAATAAATGAAAGACATTTTCCTTGTAAAATCGTTGGCATAAAAAATCCATCCTACATCAAAGTTGCAGAATTTGATGAAAAATTGTTCTTCGTGACTTGATCGTTCTTTCCTCGATCAAATTGAATGCTTCAGATCTGAATCATTTTCTATTGAAATCTTTTGTTGATAGTCATATTTGACTCGGATATGAATCAAAGGACTTCCAATGGGTCTACTATCTTCATCAAGGAGTGTAGATCACTCTGATACCAATTGTAACGATGTTCAAATCGAATTCAACCGATTTGAATAAATTCAGGCTTCACTCGGTGATGAAAGACGTCTCTCTCATCTCAACTTTTAGTTTACTGTTGAATCATCAACAACTCTTCCTTCGCCTTCTTTACTTAACATGTATCTCTAGAAACAGCCTAGCGTCGATATTCACTCTCACATGCACCTACACACTCCACTCGGCTAGAAGGAAGAGAGGTTTGAGAAGGAAGAGGCAACTCAACCTAAGACTTGGATTATTATAGACTACTTACACATGAAGTGCAGACCGATTATAGCCATTGGTAGAGTGCTGAAGAAGCTTCCACTCCATGGGATTTGGATTATGGATCCAATCCAAGCCCTATCTAAGGTAAGTGACCCGGTTCCTAACTATACAATGATCTAATCGGAACTTACCAGGTTCACCCAAAAGAGGTTTAGAATAGCCGACTAAGACTAAAGAAAAGAAATGTGCACAAGCTTGGCTGCATGCCGAACATGCACATGGCACTTATTACAAAAAAAGATATAAGGGACTGGCATCGTCACGGTGCGCATACCGAATGCAAATGTGTGCGCCCTTCCAAGACGTAGTGTGTGTAGGTCACACGAGTCGCTAGCACTCTCGGAACGAGAGTCGTTATAGAGTTTTAGGTTGGGTTGTGGAGGAGTGTTAATTATCCATTTCATGAGGTTTTGAGCAGTAGTTGTTTTTGATAATAAGTATTTTCAATAAATGCTTATTATCATAAATATCTTCATGGGATGTGGTTGGGTTTGTGGCTATTGTTTGCATCTGGGTTATTGTTATGGTTGAGTTGTCGGGAGTATAAACTCTCGGAGATGTACCATACATGAGTGTTGCATTAATGCATCAAATTTAGGCTATCATATCAAAAGATGGGATGACTTATATTTAAATTCAAAATAAAAAATACATATATACTTTTGTTTTTTCAAATTCAAAAAAGTTACTAGTGTACCTATGCACCACTCATCTATGGAACACAAAATCTGGATTTCCTACACACATATGTACGTATAGAGAGAGAGAGAGAGAGAGAGAGAGAGAGAGAGCTTTGGGAGTATACCTAGCATTAATCCTTCTAACATGAGATAACATAAAACTCACCCTGGAATCCTGGGTACAAGCAATGGGTCTCCCTGTCGAGACAAATTGAGTTGGATACCCTCTGGTTGGGTGGAGATTGCAAAGACAAAGGGTTGTATTTTGCAATATCTAGTGTAAAACTTAGATTTTTTATTAAATAATAAAGTTGACTTATATTTTTAATCACCTTTATAATTTAGTAAATGATATTCATGCTCTCAAAAAGCAAGGGAATATATGAGTATACATGTGTCAGATGTATGTAGTATACATAGATACATATAACCCTTGCCAACCGCTGAACTGTAAAGGCAGAACCAAAACCAACAACATGCATTTAACAAAGAACTGGTACCAGCAAAATATACTCAAAAAAAGAGTAATGCCTAATTCATGATGCTGCAACAGAGCTCTAAGGACATTCAAAGTTTTCAATAGCTACTTACCGTTTTCTAATTCAAAGACAACCATTCTTGTCTCTATTCATGAAAGAGCTGCTGGAAGTGATTGCCTGTTATTGCTCTACAAGTGCCTTAAAATAATTTCATTTCCCCTCTTTTGGTTAATTGATATGTCCTATGTTGTTCGATAATTAATAAACTTAGAGGAAAATAGACAAATAAAATGCACATGCAGCCTCAACTTTTCTTATATTGTGCACACATAACCTTTAAGAGGGAAGCTGAAGTATTCAATGTTACTTGCGGTTTGGACTGAGATAACCTACTTTCATTGTTAGTAGTACCTGAAATTTCTAAATTTTATGAACTTTTACATATAATAAATCATATTATTTATTTTAATTATAATTCAGTCCTTAGTATTGAGCTTTGATGCTAATTTGGTTTTACAAAACATATTTTAGGGTAATTAATGTTGTATTTTTATGAATCTAATATCTAGAATATTGATATTTTATCCATATAGTTTCTTTGCACTTTTGCTTAGTAGATAATATTTTATGCAAAATTACATTTAAGGATAAATTGGACCTACATGTGATAGTGTAACATTTTTGTTTTTCACGCTATGATAAATGTGTGTTGTTGATTTTTATGTGTTATAAAGTGATTTTAGTATGCATTAAATGGTTTTTTTGTATATTTTGTCTAATTTACTACAAGATTATAGAATATCATGTAATGAAACTCTAATTCAAACAATTTGGTTTCCTTATCAACATGATGCCAAGTATAAAGAATTAAGTATTTAATTACATAAAGTCTTGATAATTTTGTTGGAAATTGAAATCTAATAAGGATGATGTTTCCAATTCACATTTAGATAAATTAGATTAACAAGTGTTCACCAATATGGATTGTTATGATTATATATAAATGGGTGAAATAATTTTATTTGTATAATATGTAACATTTTAGTATCCAATGAAATAATGTGACATAAACAAGTGTGCAAATAGAACTAGGTTCGTGTTTTTCCTTTAACTACTAACATGTTTCATCTACCAACATAGGGATACAATGATGTTATTGTTAAAGTTTAGACATGTATATTTTCTATAGTTATATGTTTATACACGGTTTTCTTACGTGAGCATTTTTTGCAACTTATGAAAAGGACTTTACTCGATATTGTTGTTAAGTGGTACAAACTTTCTTGAGTGAAAGAAATTTGTGATGTTTCGATTGGGTCTGATGAACATAGACCTTTGCATTTAGGTGGATGTTCCTAAAGTATTCTTTGATGAAAGTAACGTGGATGCAAGTGTTGAGTATAAAAAATGGAAAAGGTCCAACATACAATCTCTTTCATATATGCTACAACATGCGCCTAGGGATATTAGGGATCCTATACTCCTAATACCAAGACAACTATTTATATGGATATGATTAAGAAACAATTTGTTAAATTTGATAAAGCTAAAGTAGGTGCCTTGATTCAAAGATTAATTTTCATATGGTATTCAAGAAAAAGAAATATAAGAAAATATGTCATGGCCATATGTGATGGCAAGAAAATTGAATGACTGCAATATCATTATTCCAAGTACTTTCCTGGTTCATTTTATCATGCAGATGTTACTAGTTGAGTATAACCTTTTTAAGGTTATATTTTCTTGAGGAAATAAAGATACAAACTTGAAATACTGATCGATAAAAGTAATAAAGTATCTATGACATGTAAAACATTGGCTAAAAGGCCTTCATAGATCTATATAAATCAAATATAATGTTTATTGGTATCTTTTTGTACGCTTCTTAAATGTGTTAATGTTTTAAAACTTTATATAATCAACACAGGTTTCAATATTAGTAAAACCTAATGATACTAAAACATCATCTTTCACCAATCTCTCTACCATCTTTTGGGATATGTGTCCCAACCTTCTATGGCATAAGATACCTAAATTGTCATTCAACATGTTTCTCTTTTTAGTACATACTAAAGAAACAACATATTATTTAGAACCATAAGTGACATTCAATTTGAATAAATCATAAATAATTAGTGTAGCAATGAAAATGTTCCTTTTTATTGAAGACATTCCTGGTGTATTAAACGAAACTATAGTTGTCATTAAGTAATTTTACTACAAAAGTCAAGGAAACTATTTGTTGTCTTTAACTTATAACTAATCGAATATAAAAATAGTCTTGCAAAATCAATAGTTCTCTATAGTCTAAGATAATTCTACAGTCGCTAACTGCCTTTATATGTGAATGCATCCCATTACCTAATACTGAAAATCTTTTGCATTTAGTTGGAGCACATCTTATTGCAAAGTAGTTGAAATGTGCATAGTGGTATCCGAATCAATCTACTAGCTAGTAATAAGAGAAAAAGCTAGATTAAATTCATAATTTGTAATAATATAGCATCACCTAAACTTCTCTTACTCAAGCTAAACCCCGAGCTTTTGGCAAATGTCCTTTAAAAGTTCAGGTTTCTTAAAAAGAAAGCACTTGACGTTATTAAGGATTTCAATTTTGAGTTAGAAAACAATTAGAAAACCTATGAAATCAATTAGATATGATAGGGATAAAGAGTATTATGGTAGGCACACTAAGATGAGACAAATGTTAGAACCATTTATGTAGTTTCTTAAGGAAAATGGCATAGTATCTTAATACACAATACAAGGCAAACCCAATAGAATGACATTGCTGAAAGACAAAACAAAACTTAAAGAAATGGTTTGAGTTATGATGAGCTACTCAACTCTTTGAGTCTCTATATGGGGTGAGCTTTAAAGACAACAATGCATATTCTAAATAGGGTTCCGTCAAAATCTACAGAGAAAACTCTTTATGAATTATGGAGAAACAAAAAACCTTCTTTAGGTTTCATGCATATTAGGAGAAGTCACTGAATTGAAGAACACCTAGTGAACTTTTTATTGGATACCTATAGAGGTCTAGAGGGTATTCAAACTAACCGAGCAATTTTCTTAGAGGATGGTTGTGTTAATGGTAATATTCTTAGAGATTTTATTTTTGAGGAGTCTTAAGATGACATTTTTCCTCATCAAGTTTCTAAGAGTAGTAGTTGGGTGTACTTACTATACATTATTTCAATGAACAATGACAACAATATACACGTAACTACACCAGCTCAAGTGCAACCACATGAACAATAAATTCAAAAGTATGTTATTGAACAACTACTTCATTAAGAAGAAGAGATTCATTTAAGAAGATCAAATGAACAAAAGAAATCAGCTATCTCATCAGATTATGTTGTATATCTATTCGGTGAGGACATGGGGCAAGGGGTTGACAATCTGACTAATTTTCACAAGCCTTAAATTATGTGAATTCCACTAATTGGTTGCTACCTATGAAAGAAGACTTTGTCTCTATGGATGGATAGCAACCAAATTTGAGACCTTGTTAACTTACTAATTAGTTGTAAAAGTGTCTCCAAGATGAAAAGAAGTATTAAAAGAATAGTTGAATGATATAATGCCTGATTAGTGACTAAGAGTTTTTCCGAGAGACATGGCATTGAATATTATGAGACATATTCTCCAATTTCTTCAAAGGATTCATTATGGATAATCTTGGTCTTAGCAACTCTTTTTAACTTAAAACTATATCAGATGAATATAAAAATGGATTTCCTGAATGGTGAACTTAAGAAAGAATGTACATCCAGTAACTTCAAGGTTTTTAAAAAAGTTCATTTATGGACTCAAGCAAGGCTCGAGACAATGGTACTTCAAACTTAACAAAGTTATCATATCCTCCTATTTTAAAGAAAATGTTATTGATCAATATATATTGTAGACGTGAAATTTTCACTCCAAGCCTATGTAGAGACTTGGAGGGAAACTTTCAATTCTACTTTGTGCACGAGCGTACCAGATAGTTTCTAAAAACTAGCAAAAGTTAAATCCGACTAGGCGATTATAGATAATCAGGTTCTTTTCGCTTTATGCCTCCTTGAACCGATGTTCAAGGGTCAGTCTAAACACTTAGGGATTCCAAATAGATAGGTGATATTCCAAATTCACGTGAAAATAAGGTTATGATGTTGCAAAATTAATTCAAATAAGTGCTTCTGCTCAGACACCCGAAACTGTTCTGTCACAAAAATACAAAGGGTCAAATATAAGATTGTATCTCGGTGTTCAGAGTTCCAAATTTAATGAATGTGGTCTTGTTGGAAAGCTATGAATGTCAACTTTCTAATAAACTGATAATGACTGATTTTAGATGCTTACAAACAGAGTTATGGGATAAATACTCAAGCTCTATTGCAGGAAAACTGAATAGACACATAGTTGGCAAAATTTTTCCTAATCTTTCACTATTTTAATTACATTATTGCAGGGCCCTAAAATTCTTGAAAATTTTATTAGGAATGGGCCTATGTGTCTAGATATAGTGTACAAAATTTCGGAGGGTTTAGAGCAGTGGTTCAGAAATTAAAAAATCAGACAATCAATGTATGCAAGGATGTTAAAAATTAGTTTTCAGGTTTTAGAACATACGTGATGCAAAATTCACGCGAATCAAAGGAGAACAACACAATATCCCAAAATTAAATGCTGAAGTGAAATGAATTGAAATGTATCTAATAGTTTAAGCATATAGAGGATAAGAAGATATAGAGTATTTAGAGCATATATTGGGGTAGAATCAAGAACTCAAACACATAGAGTGCATAAGCAAAAGAAAGGAAAATTTCAGTACATCTACTTCTATTACATTATGGGGAGAGAAAAAGCTCCATTAATACAATTCCTTTTCAATTGAATAACAAGAAGAGATGAGGATTTAATCAAGTTAGAACTAGCACTTACCCGGATTCCCTTGGAGATGGCCTCCAAAAATAGTACTCGACCCTCTTTTTCCTCACTTTTCACTCAATTCTCTCACTCAAACCCAAGAGCCTTGATACTAACACTCTCTTCCCTCTCTAAGCCTCTCCCTAGCAACCTATTCTCTCACTCCAATAGCCCAAAGTGCAGCAACTCCCAAGATGATGAAGATGATCTTCATGCCCCCCCTTAGCCTCTATTTATAGGACAAGGAGGGGCCTTTCCATGGGGCGGGTGGCCCAAGATTCAACTTGTTCCAATTCCTCATGGTCTTCGCGTGGAAGAGAGAGGGGAGTGGTCCCCTTTTGGTCAGTCATGGACCGGCCCCATGTGGGCTGGTTGTGGACTTGATTAAGTGCACCTAGCCATGGCTGGCTAGGTGCCTTGAATCCTGACTTCAAATGGGTAGGTCCTTGCTTGCCTTTTTTTTATTCCTTCACTTGATCAATGGCTAGGTAAGAAGGTGATTTGATAAATTTTGGCCCAAGGACATAGGATGAACAAGGCTAGAAAAATCCAATATTGGTTTGAAAAAAAACATTTGGTTCAAACAAAGCTTGATGTTTAATTCAAACTACTCATGTCTAGCACTGGATTCAATTGGGATGGGTTTGATGAGGCCGTCCATTCTTGATTTGATCTTGAGTGCGGATATTGTTTTGACTTGATCTTCATCCTTGATTTTTGGCTTATCCTTTGCGAAATCATCCCTATCTCGAAGCGGGCCCCACCTATCAACCTGTTTTACTCCAATCTTCTGGGTTTTTATACTTTTAACTTTATTTTGAAACCTTTTAAAATATTCATTTTAAAGACTTTAAAATTTTCATTTTAAAGACTTTAAAATTTTCATTTTAAAGCTAGAAGTTTTAAAACAAGTCAGTTTTCGAATTTTGGAGTATTTTCAGAAAATTTTTATTTAGGGTGTTTACATATATACCTAAAGGAAAGTGGGGGTTTGAGTCATACAATCTCATAGTTATCTCAATGTTACTTCAAATTTTGAAGCTTTCTTGATGAAAAAGCTTAAATGACTCCAAGGATCCTTAAAATCATTGAATTTGTGGAACTCTAGAGCTCCATCATTTAAGTTATTTTCAAATCCCATAAGTAAGAAGTATTATATTTCGTATCTCTTCTTGTCTTTCTCCTCTATAGTTTTCTACAAGTTTTGGATCATACTGTCCCAACTCATCAAATTTGGATTATTATCTGAATCAGCATCAAATTTGGACTTTGACTTGGTTTTAGACATACAAAGAGTTTTAGACTTAGACTTGGATTTAGGACTTTCATCAAATGAAGAAGGGAAAGATAAGGAGGATAACCCGGACCATCTCCCATTTTGTTCATAAGATCAGGAATAAGTTAAATATCTAAAAATATATAAGCAATGAGATACAAAGAACACACACAAAAAGATGAGCATACCAAATAAAAGAACAATTCTAGACCTCTAGGTGTCGTACCAAAAGAGAGTTGTATACATAAATTTTGGCTCCAATGAATAACCAAGACCTACAATATGATTCTTCAAGATTTAAACTTTAAATGCAAAATGTGGGACTTGGTTTAGGCTTCATTGATGGTCTTCTATCCTCGACATGGTAGGGTCAACATTTGCATGCTAGTGGTTGTCAATATATCATTCTGAGAGAAATATGAGTGTCAAAGTGTATGCAAGTAAGAAGAAGATGGATAGTCTTACCATGGCAAGACTCGCAAAGGATAGTAGAATTTGGATCAGATTTGGGTCACCTAACTTAAAATAATTTTAAAATGTGAGGTTCGGTAAGATTCAATTTTTTTTTAGTTGGGTTCGGTTTACTTAAGGATATGGAAAAGGGAATTTCAGGTTTCTTGTTCTCAATAGTGTATTATTGATGAACCAACCAAAGAAGGTCAAGTTTTCCAATAAGCAAGCAATAAGAAAATCAACAATTTACAGATCTAAACTGATGATGGAATGATAATGCAGATACAATTGCAAAACCAGTAGGGACAAGCCCACTTTTTATCAATTCATATTTTTGTGCATGAACATGTTATAACTTTAGATTTTGTTAAGAGTGAAATATTGATCAGGATTATGCAGTATATATGAGTATACCTTAATTTGAGTACCAAGAAGAATCAAATGATTAAAAAAATTCAAATCACAAGCACGAGATTGGTTTATTGAACAACATGTGAGACTTGATTTGATGGTTGTGCAATGATAAATATATATGACTATGCTGCTGAAATGATTAAAGTCAATGCACTTAATAAGAATGTCGCAAAACTCTAATAATGAGTCTAATAAAATATATAGATAGCTATAGTTGATCCTTAATGCTATGAACTTAAGCTGATACCTGACTTGGATTGCATCGACATAGACAAAGGAAGCTCACCAGTTTTTACTCGGATGGAGCAATTGCATGCGCAACAATCTATGCATTAGAGGGAGATACAAAAGTTTATCTAGGATTTCTAATTTCTTCTCTTCTCTCCTTTCAATGAAGATGAACATTGTATTTATAGTTTTTCTTAAGGTGTTTTTACAAAAGAAAAATTAGATAAAAAAATCATTTTTTGAAAGCAAAACAGAAAAAAAACAAGAAGCTAAATTATTTGGTATTGCACTTCATTATGTTTCTTTCTTGAGTTTTCTACTCATGATAGGCTAAAAGCTTCCTGGACACAAAAGGGTTTGTTGAACCAACTGGCCTTGGTTTTGTGTGATTCTCCCATATCAATATATTTTGATGATAAGTTTTTTTTGTAACTTCAACAGTTTTACAATGGGGAAACTATTGGGTATCTTCATTTCCTGTTTGGTCAGCCATTCTATTAACATGCTATTCAGCCTTATGCGTGATCCACACCTTTTCATTCATATGATGTTCAACCTTGTAGTGAACCATGTCTATCCATTTATATGATGTTCAGCCTTGTAGGTGATTCTTTATTTTGTGCTTTGATGTTAAGAATCCAGAATATTGGCAACCACCTTCCCTGTTAATATTGAGTTTTTGATGGGAAATAGATTCCATCATAATTGATAGCTTATGAACCTCCAAATGCCCCTCATGAATTAGATTTAGGATTAGATTTAGGGTTGGATCAATGTCTTTGGTACAATAACACACTAAATCCCAATATGAAAATTCTCAATAATGATTTGGGTTGGGTACAAACCTTGTCTTCAAATTTGAATTGTTTCTTCTTCTTAGTTCTATTATACTTTCCTCTCTCTTCTTTTTTCTAAGGGCAAGGCCCATCTCCCATTTTTTCAAATTAATTATTTCAATCACATTTCAATAAAATTTAAACTTTCAAAGAGAAATTTGGGGTGTCTACACATGTCTCTCCTTCACATCAATCAAGAAGAGACTTGGTTGATGGTAAAGAAGTAAACACCAAACCAAAATTTGACTTACTCCAAGGGTTGTGGTAAAAAATTCGCTTGAGTGGGTTGAAATCTTTTATGAAACTTAGCATGAAAGCAAAATATTTGGAAAGATCAGGTGATCATGTTATAGCCAGGCCAAGATAAAAGTGGTGTCTTGTCATGGGATATACCACAAACCATATATATGACAAAGTGTATGACAAAAAGAGATACTTTTTGTTTGGTTCTTAAAAAGAGTTTGTTCTTGTGAGAAAGGTTGCTAGTTTTATAAAAGGATTTGAGTCAACATAGGAAAAGTTTCTCCAAATTCAAATTGGCAAAACAACTTTAAAATCCATTTCCATTGAAAACAAATAGTAGAAAACTATGCTCAAATATTGTTAAAAAATGTCTTGGGGCTTTTGAAAAGAGTTAGATTTGAATTTCTAAGAAGAATGACTTGTTTTCATAAAATAGGCTTCAAAATAACTAATTTTTAAATAACAAGAGAGTGATACTTTGCATCCTTGATCTTTAAATTTAAAAGCTCACATTGAGGGTGATACTGAGAAGCTAGAATATGAGGAGACACTAATTCTATTAAATAACAAAGATGTTTTACAAAAGTGTGAAGGTCATGAAAACATTGTAGTTGAGAAAGCATTACATATAAAAGATAGTACCATCCCTATTGGGTGGAAGAAAAAGGATACTTTTAAGCTTTCTTATTGGAAGACTTTATTAGTTTACCATAATTTTGATGTTATGCATATTAAGAAGAATATATATGGCACAATTTTATCCTTTATAATAGAGAATGATAATAAAAAAAATGATAATATCAAGTCATGAATGGACATGGAAGCATTGGGGTTAATAAGTGCATTATATACAAAGGTTTGTAACACTCAAATTCACACGGTGATCTTACAACGTGCTTTGTACCAATTGAAAAAGGAGGAAAAAGATAGATTTCTTAGTACCTTACATTGCATTAAGTTGCCCAATGGGTTTTCATCAAATATGTCCAAAATGGTGCAAGTGCATGAGCATAAGATTATAGATATAAATCATTTTATATCTATAGCATAAATTTGATGTTTGAGCACTACAGAGAGTTTGTCATACACAAAATAGTAGTGTTGCAACAATAAGCTAACCAAGGGACATGTATTATGTAAGTTTAGAAGATATTATTGAAGTTCAGTATTTGTCTAAACCTATTATAAATACCAAGTTCTTATCTCTATGTTCTTGGCAGTTGGGGCTTCTTAGTTTAAGTTTTTGTTGCATAATGATGCTTGTTGCCTTATCATTTAAAACACCTATCGAACTTGTTTTGAGTAATTTAGCCATGAAATTTCAATTTTATATATATATATATGTGTGTGTGTGTGTGTGTGTACTCTTGGATTCATCCTCATACCAGTGACAATCAGTATATAGTTAAATTGAGTAGTTGATGGTAAGTACATTTGATTAGTTGAGCGTACTTTTCTTGTTTTATAGAGAAAACATGCCTCCAAAAGCACATCAACATAAAAAAACCACGCAATTGATATTTCAAATAGCAACATGCATTTAGGTATGTGACATTGTTTATGAAAAGTATCTATTATGCTAAAGTTATAATTTAGTTGGTGTTGTTAAATAATTTAACCTTTCATAATTTCAAATATGCATGCAAGAGAAGTACCTACCAAGACATGACAGATCATGAGGAGATGTTCATTATTTTCACTGTCAGATATTATATTACTTGTAATTTAGATTTTCAAGAATATAAAACTAACATATACCTATACTACTTTTAAGGTATAAATACCCATGATCAATTACAAACCCGAAGAAGAGTTGATAGGAAAAGGGTGTTACAATTGAAGGTGATTAACTACAGTATAAAATTGAGGATACATAAGAAAAAGAAGAGGGGAGTACAAGATAAGGAAGATGCAAAACTTCTTTGAAAAGATGCTTACCTCTAAATGAGGAAAGATGACATGTTTTAATTAGTGGTGGTGAGATTGTAGGTACTACTGCAAAGAAGTTATTGCATGCCCTTGGATGTTATGCAAAAAATGGATAACTTCTTTCAACTTTATGAAACATAAAAAAGGTAATGCAAAAAGAGTCTTCGAGAACATTTGGTTGAACTGCAACTAATATGTAACTTTTAGCTACATATGCCTACTTGATATAGGTCGTATTTAATTCATCATATATATAAATCTAATATTATACACTTTATCGTTATTATATGGCTTATAAGAAGCATCTATCAAAACATATCAAAATGATATAAAGTCTACATATTGGGAGCCATACATATCTGGTGTTGTGGTTAAAAGGTCTTATAAGAAGCATCTATCAAAATATATCAAAGATTATTGAAATGATTTAAAGTCTAAATATTGGGAGCCATACATCATATCTTTAGGATGTTCTCCATAATATATCTTTTGGGTTGCAATGATATGCTGAGTTGTTCAGCAAGTTGGCTCCTGGAACAAGATTGATATGATGCTCTATGTCCCTAATTGGTGGCAAGCCATTAGGGAGCTCCTCAGGAAAGATGTCGTGGTATTCTTCGAGTAGTTGAAAGAAAAATGGATGTGTAGGCGAGTCCTGCTCCATCTGAGCTTGCCTAGTAATCAAGATGAAGACAAGCTGATACTGAGATAATGCATTCTCGATCTCTTTCCATTTAGCAAATAGGTTATCCTTACAAGAATCTATTTTAAGAGAGATATTGCTCACTATTTGGTGTGGACTTAGAGGGTCCAACGTGATTTGTTGTCCTTCCTTTAAGAACATATAAGTTTTTTTAAACCCATCATGCCATACACGATCAAAAAGTCATGATCATCCCAACAGCAGGTGGCTAGCGTCCATGGGAACAACGTCATAATTGACATTATCCTGGTACATTTTTCTTATGGAAAATTGAATAGTGACTTATTTATCAACCAATACCTCACCTTGTTTGTTCAACCACTGTAATTTGTAAGGATGAAAGTATGTGTGGGTCATCAAGCTGAGTTTATCAATCAATTCGATAGAAGCAACATTGGTGAAACAACTTCCATCAATGATGAGGTTGCATACTTTGTCTTTTATGGTTCACCACATGCAAAATATGTTTTCTCTTTGATTTTTCTCACTGACAGCTAGGGAGTTGAGAACCCTATGAATTACCAATAGTTCTCCCTCCTCAACAAAGTCCACCTCTTCATGCATAATATTCTTCAGTTCAACTTTATTTTCACTTTCAACTTCATTTGTTGTTTCATGCAGGATCATTACCTTGCAATTGGGGTACTACAAGGCAATATGTCCCCTTTCAAGGCATTTAAAACATTTAATGTCCCGGCTTTGTGAGGTGGATGCTGGAGTTTCTTTCGACTTGCTAACTGGCATTGCTTTGCAACTGAAAGTGTGCCATTTTGTTGTTGACTCTTTGTGTGTGGGAGGTACAAGACTCGAGGAGGATACTATTCTATTGCTAGGGACCTTGATCGAGTGGTTCCTAGATGAACCCTGTTGACGCCTTTGTTCAACTTTGATGGCAAGCTTAATTACATCTTTTAGGAAGGCATAGGGTTGAAGCTCTACAGTCTCAGCGATGTCATGGTTCATTCTATTGAGAAATATGGCTATGGTTTGCTCCTTAGGTTCTTACACTTTGTAAGAATCATGAGGGTCTCAAATTCCTTTACATAATCCTCCAGTCATTGCTCCCTGATGAATGCTTTGCAACTTAAGAAATAATTCTTGGTGTTAATAATCAGGTATGAATCTCTTTTGTATGAGTCGTTTCATTAACCTCCTACTTCTTATTTTGCCTTCTCCATCCCTTTGTCGTTGATCTTTTAAACTTTCTCACCATAGATTAGTATAATCTGTGAATTCTAGAGTTGCTAACTGACATTTCTTGGCCTTAGAGTAATTATGATACTCAAAAATATTTTCTACTCACTTCACCCATTCAAGATACTTCTCAGGTGAGCTGGTTCCTTTGAAGGTAGGGATCTTAAATTTGGAGTGATCGGCATCATTATGCCTTCTTCTAAAGTCACGAGGTTCATGATGTGTGCGTTCAATAGCTTCTTCATCAATGTCAAAGGCCTGCTCGTATACACTCTCATGATGTGGTGGGGTAGCATGTTGTGATCGAGGATTTAGGATGGACTCGAAAAGCTGTGTTATTTGGGCCAATACTTCCTCTAATTTTTGTTCTAGGGCCAGAGTTGGGCTTGGTCCAATGATAGGCCCCGAGGGACTGAAGGGGAAATCAATTCTTCTTCAACCATGGTGGTGAGTGCTTAGTTGGCAAGGAGGAAGTAGAAGATGTGGAGGATGGAGCACGGTTCAGTCAAAACGAAAAAAAAGAAACGAGTGAAAGGTTTAGTCGTTTAGTTGGTGGTGGTTGAGAGAACGAGGGATAGAGTAAGGAAGGATATGAGAATACCTATGTTGCAAAGTAATTTGATTTCAATAAAAGCATCAATGATGTGCTTCCAATTCACGTTGATAGGAGATTGCAGGGGAAGAGAGAAAAGGACTCTCCACAATAAAAAAGAGGTCTGATTGATAATAGGGTTGAGTGTAAATAGCATGCTACTAACTCAGTCATACAAGTTGAGATAGATAAGTTTAGACTCTCTTGCAGAAATCGTAGAGAAGAAATAGCCCCAAAAACCTGCTCTTTGTTCATTTCACCTTGATATATAGGCTTAGAACATACCTCTAAGTTAGTACAACCACTAATACTCACAGATTCTCAAAGCAAATGATTACCTAGGAAATGCACACTACATTAATAGAGCATCTCTTGGTGATAAGCTCCAACTAACTCACACTTAACTCTACTATGATTTCCTAAGCAAAATACAGTTCATCCAACCAACTGGTGGGGAGTTAATTCCAGCTAACCTCCTTTAATGCAAAATGGAGCTGGCTGGCTAGGTTTACTGCTAGGGTCCATAATCCAAACCTTGCTCCTAGATTGGGTGCATCAATCTTCGTATCTAGTCATTGGACCTATTAAGCCTTGGTCTAGTGTCATTTCCTTGCGTAGCTCGCCATCACGTAGATCGTCATCGCGTGGCTAAACATGTATACAAGCAAGAAGAAGATGGTTAACCTTGCAAGGATAAAGCGGGCTTAAGGGTAGTAGAATTCGGATTTGATTTTGGTCATCTAACTTAAATTGATTTAAATAAGTGAAGTTTGGTAAGATTCATATTTTCTTTAGTTGGGTTTGGTTACTTAATGATATGGAAAAGGGAATTTCAAGTTTTTGGTTCTAAATAGCATATTAACAATGAATCAACCAAAGAAAGTCAAGGTTCCCAACAAGCAAGCAATAAGAAAATTAACAATTTATAGATATGAATCGGTGATGGAATGATAATGTTGATATAGTTGCAAAATTGATAGGGACAATACACCTTTTTATCTATTGAGATTTTTGTGCATGAGTACATTAAAACTCTAGATTTTTTTAAGAGTGCAACACTCATCAGGAATGTGTAGTATATAGGAGTATAACTTAATTCGAGGACCAAGAAGAACCAGATGATTAAAAAAATTCAAACCATAAGCACAAGATTGGCTTATTGAATAGAATGGAAGACTTGATATGATGGATGTGTAGTGCTAGATATATAACTATGTTGTTGAATTGATTAGAGTCAATGCACTTAATAAGGATGTTGAGAAACTCTAGTAATGAGTCGAACAAAAGATATAGATACATGTGGACAATCCTTAATACTATGAACTTACATAGGTACCTAACTTGGACCACATTGACATAGACAAAGGAAGCCCACATACTAGGGAGCAAGCTTTTAGTGGGTCTATCTTTGGCCTCTCCATCATAAAAAAAAGAAGTTTCTTTGAATGAATTAAGTTAATATGGGACCTACTTCAATTGAAAAATAACATAGTCTTAACAAGCTAAAGGCAGATATAAATTGCATACCTCTCCATTTTAGAAAGAAAAAGAAGTTTCTTTGAATAAATTCAGATGATATGGAACCTACTTTTAGCATAGAAGTCGGGGTATACTATCCATGGTGGATCTCAATAGCCTCGTTTCTCCTTGCTAGTTGTCTCCCTATGCAATATACCAACATTTACTGCTTTAGTGATCATTGAATACACTTCACCAATCAGTTTCTTAATAAGTAGGGATTCCTCAAACTGCACATCGGCCTTCTTATAAAGTTCATCAAGCACATCAAACACCTACATACAAATGGAAGACATGGGATGCAACTCAATTCAATTTTGAATCCTTGACTAATATAACATATATTTTCAAGAATGTCACACCTAACACTAAGATCAAGATGTCAAATTCTATCAATGAGAAAATGGGATTTATAAGTCTAAGGAAGATCATATCAGGACACAACAGTAGAAATGAACATTCACATGGCATAATACATGCATAGATCATATATATGTCTAAAAGTTGAGATTTAATGTTGAATCAGATTGGATTGGGTGTTATAAACCCGATCCAATAAGCAATGGGCATATGGCCCTACGGGCCAGACCCATTTTGACATCTATACACACAAAAGTTTATCTAGAATTTATAATTTCTTTTTTTCTCCCCTTTCACTGATGATGAACATATTATTTATAGTTTTTAGAAAAGAAAATTTTGATACAATATTTCTCATTTTTTGAAAGCAAAAAAGAAAAAGACAAGAAGCTGAATTTTCTAGTATTTCACTTCATTATGTTTCTTTCTTGAGTTTCCTGCAGATGGCAGGCAAAAAGCTTCTTGGTACACAAGGATTTGTGGAACTAGATGGCCTTGGTTTTATGTGATTCTTTCATATCAATATATTCTAATGATCAGATTTTTTGTAACTTCAACAGTTTCACAAGGGGAAAAGTATTGGCCGTCTCCATTTCCTGTTTGGCGTTCTATTATATGATGTTCAGTCTTGTAAGTGATTCGTTCTTTTGTGCTTCGATGTTAAGAATCGAGAATATTATCAGCCACCTTCCTTGTTAATATTGAGTTTTTGAAGGGCAACAGAATCCATCGTAATTGATAGCTTATGAACCTCCAAATGCCCCTCGTGAATTAGATTTAGGATTGGATCAATGTCTAGGTACGGTCACACACTAAATCCCAATCTGAAAATTCTCAATAATGATTTGGGTTGGGTATGAACCTCATCTTCAAATTCAAATTGCTTCTTCTTCTTCTTTCTTTCATACTTCCCTCTCTCTTACTTCCTTCTTTTTAAGAGTAAGGCATCATCTCCCACGTTTTCAAATTAATTATTTCAAAACCATTTTAATAAAACTTAGAACTTTTGAAGAGAAATTTTGGGTATTTAAAAATTTCAATACAAAAACACAAATTTTGATACTTTTGCATCCCAGTCCACCGAAATATGGATACGCCATTGGTTTCAACGTACAATCACATAACTTCTTTTCCAATTCTCAACACATAGGAAACTCCCTTCAAAGGAGCGGAATGATTGTTGTAAGGATTGAACAATATTTCATATGTATTCTTGACATTGATGTGTAATGGATTTAACAGATAGGAAACTCCCTTCATATGTATTCATGTGTAATGGAATTTAGATATTGATGGAGTATCGTTGAATAGAGTCAGGGAAGACGTGCAATCCTTGACAATACGGACATTCTTTCCTCCCCCATAAGCAAGAATTAACTCTAGCTTCCACATGATGAAAATAAGTGCAATCGAAATTTGTGAGGAGTTCTGCATTTGTGTATTGGTAAGACCGTTCACTATTTCTTCACTATAACTACTCTATCTGATTATAATAAATAATAGTATAAGTCATATGATATTATAGTAATATAGTATACACTAAAAAATAAACTAGGAGAATTTTAATGCCCTAAGTAGCTCCGCCCCGATCAACATGTGTGAGACTCACACTCACATGCACAAACATTTTAGCTTAAACGCTAGGCCTTCCTTGTCTCAATTTTTCTATTTTTGTAAAAATATATAAAAATGTCTCTGCTATGTCGTCACCATCGAATTTCTTCTACTTTTTTCCAGAGAGCTCTGTCCCACCAACTCTCTAATTATGTAAACCATCTTAAGTGTGTCTTTTCAAATAAATACTACTACTTATTACATGAAGGCCGATTTGTGAAGAGAATCTTGAGCCCTTTGCTGAAAAACCGAACTGGATTTTCATCTAGCCATGGCAGTTGGGCACTTACAGGTCCTGGATCTCTTTTTCCCACGGGGCCACGTATAGGTTGCTGGGCATACATGTATTGTATGTATACGTGTACGCGTATGTGCGTATACGGATTGAGGTACCTTAGCTTCATCCCCTTAATGGGTTTTTTGTTCGACGTGTTTCCTTTTCCACAATCACCAAACCGGAAAAAGGTTTCACTTTTGACAACCAAATTTGAAGCCTCGTCTCTACCTCTGCGATGGTAGGGATCGAGAAAATGACACTACACCAACCCACCACCTCCATTCATCAACAACATAATTATTTCTTAGTCTAGAAGGCGACGGGTCAAATTGGATGATACCTAACTCGTTCGACTTTCTTCCCTTATCCTGTACTTCATACCATCAATTGCAGGCGTCAAAGTTTTGGACCGTAAGAGATGAACCCAAATGCGAGACTGCTAAGCAACGACCTAGCTTTACAACACTTACATGTTGATCCATTCCTTTCCATATGAAGATCTGAGTTAAGAGAGAGATTTTCTTAATTAAGCACCCTCAAATGAAAATGACCCTTCATTTGGATAAAACCTTTATTGCAAAAAATATACAACAAATTTGTCACTCATTTACCTTAAATACCCCCCTTGATGCAACGGTATGGGTTTAAATCTTTAGAATTTCATTTAATGACTTTTTCCAAGCCAATCCAAGTGAAACACGCCATGGTCATGTTCAACTTCTAGGGTTTTACAAACCCAAGGAACAAGCCACGGACGAGCTCAACTGAGTCTGGATTCAATCACATGCCGTATTCATCAAAAACAAGAGGTATCCTTCACATTGATTAAATATTTTGTTTTGGTTAGCTACGAGTGTGCAAGTTACAGGTGTATGAATGTATATGTAGGAGGCAATCGAATATGCGAACATGACCGGATGAATTGTAGTGGTGGTCAGGTCACGATGGCAGTGGCGACCCATCTCTGATCTCCACCAGCGTTAATAGCACCTCCGTCATATTAGGCCTCCTCCCAGGAATCTCCTCCGTACATCTCAGCGCTAACTGAAGCATCATGATCATCTGATCCAACTCCTCACTCCTCAACGCGGGGTCCACGGCACACCTAAGCCCGAGCGGGCCCCGCACTGACCCACGCACCCAGTCGACGAGGCACGCCCCGTCACCCACCCACTCACCAACCGCCCTACGTCCGGTGACTAGCTCCATCATAAGCACGCCATAGCTGTACACGTCACCCCTCGTGGTGGCGTGCCATGTTTGCCCGTATTCAGGTGCTACGTAACCCGGTGTCCCAGCAATCGCCGTGCTGACGTGGGTGTCTCCTGGTCCCACCAGCCTTGCCAGGCCGAAGTCGGTCACCCTTGCACGTCCACTCGCGTCCAGAAGAACGTTGCTTGCCTTAACGTCTCGGTGCACCACGGCGGGGTGACACTCGTGGTGGAGGTAGACGAGCGCCCGAGCCACTCCCTCCGCCACCTTCATCCGGGCTCGCCACCCGCCCAGCCTACCTTCTGCAACCGCCTCCTCTAGGCTTCCACCAGGGATGTATTCGTACACAAGAAGCTTTTCCGAACCGAATAGGCACCAGCCATAGAGCGGGACAAGGTTCGGGTGCCGCCAACCGAGCTTACCGCCACTTAGCACCTCCATCTCCGCTCGGAATTCTTTCTCCGCCTTCGAGCCTTCTCTTTGAAGCTTCTTCACGGCCACCTGCCTCCCATCAGATAGCTTTCCTCTATACACCGTCCCGAAGCCGCCGCTTCCGATGATCCGGTGCTCGGAAAAGTTCTCCGTTATTGTTAGGATGTCTGCGTACGTGAATGCTTTTTTTTCTAGCCGAAACACCATCACTGGATTATCGTATTCCGACGATGAGTTGGACAGGGAGTCGTGAACCGTCTTGACGTCTGAAGGTGGACTGGGTGGGTGTACCACGTGGCAGAAGATGAGAATTAGTATCCCGCACAGGATGAGGCCCAACGAGATCGCCGGGAAGATGAGCCCGACGATGGCTCCCTTGTGGAGATGAAGAGGCCACCTGCGGACTTGGCGCCTTTTGAACATGGTGTGGATAGCGCAGGAGTTCCGGTTGGATGGAACGCAAAGGAGTGGGTCGCCGAGGAAGGATTCATCAGTAAAAGTGCCGAGCTGTCCTGCCGTGGAGACTGTACCGTTGAGGTATTTATTGTACGAGACGTTCAACATGGTTAATTGGGTGAGTCGAGATAGAGATCCCGCGGGAAACTGGCCGGAGAAATTGTTCCAGGAGAGATCGAGGCTCTCCAAGCAGATTAGCTCACCCAGCTCAACTGGGATCAGCCCGGATATGCTGTTCGAAGATACGTTTAGTACCTCGAGGGGTATCCGGCCGATCTCTGGCGGCAGGATGCCCGTGAACTGGTTGTAACCGAGATTTATTAAGCTTAACTTTTTCATATTACCAAGTGATGCTGGGATCTCGCCGGAAAGGTTGTTCCCGGTGAGTTGGATGTAGCCGGACATGTCGAGCTTTGTCGTGATGTTAGGCCCGTTCCTTTCGCAGATCTTGAAGATGGGCTGGCCTTTAAGGAGGCTCTCCCACATACCTCGGCAGCTCTGTCTGTTGAGAAGAGAATAGGCGAAACTAAAGGGCCGGTACATTGCCGGAATCCACCTTTTCATTGCAAGGCAATCGCCTGCATCGATGGGCGCCACTAGGTTTGCCCGGTTATCAGTGAACGTCGTCTCCGGATCAGTTCCGATCTTTGATATCTCGATTGGGAGCTTCCCAGAAAGCATGTTATCCGCGAGGTTCAGCCAGAGCAAACTACTACAATTGCCTATCTCCTTCGGGATCTCGCCCGTGAGAGAGTTCTCCGCGAGCATCAGCCACAGTAAGGATCTCAACTTGCCAATCTCCGGAGGTATCCTTCCGGTGAGGCTGTTGTAAGAGATGTCAAGCGCTTGGAGGCCGATGAGGGTGCCGAATTCCGGCGGGATGCTACCGGAGAAGGAATTGTTGGCGAGGATGAGGTACTTCAAGCTAGACACTGCAGCAAATTCAATGGGAAGCTCGCCGGAAAACTTGTTGAAGCTAAGATCGATCCGCGCTATGTTCGGGATTTTCAGAATACCGGAAGAGACGATTCCTCCTGTGTAAAGGTTTCCATGTAGAGTGAGGGACCGAATCTGCCGGAACTCGCCAAAAGTCTTCTGGATATCTCCCTTGAAATTATTCTGGCTGAGATCGAGCAACGTGAGCTTCGAGCAATTCGCTATGCTTTGAGGGATCTCCGGATCGAAGCTGTTGTTTCCCAAAATAAGTGCCTTGAGATCGCTGAGAGTACCTATCTCTGACGGAATCTTGCCGGAGATATTGTTGCCCCAAAGGTTCAGAATTACCAGGCCACTGCATCTCGCTATCTCCGTCGGAATCATCCCTCCAATTGAATTCCCTGACAACTCTAGGATCTCAAGATCGCACCTTCCGCTGAATATCTTCGGAGATAAGTTACCGGAAATATTGTTCTCAGAGATAGAGAACTCCTTCAGCCTGGCAAATCCTTTCCAGAGTTCCCCAGTGAACCAGTTAGAGCTTAGGTCAAGCGAACGGAGATTGCTGCATCCGTCAAATACGCCCGTGACATCTCCGGAGAAACGGTTCACGGCGAGGTTTACGGTGATAAGGCGGCTGCAATTCAATGGGAAGCTCTCCTTGATCCCGCCGGTCAGCCGGTTCACAGTGAGGTCGATCGTCTCCAGATTCACTAGCCCGGATACGTTGAGCTCACCCTCAAGGATATTAGACGAAAGATTCAGGTACTGAAGCCCGGTGCACCTGCCGAGATCCGGTGGAATCCGGCCGCTAAAAGCGTTGAGGGCGAGATCCAGTGAAGTAAGCGCGGTGAGGGAAGAGAATCTTGGGTAAAGCCCGGCCGAGATGGTGGAATTGGACAGATCGACCGCCGTGACACGACCCGACTCGCACGTGATTCCCGGCCAGCTGCACGGAGACTCGTCTCCCTCCCTCCACGCTGCGTATCTCCCTCGATTCACCGTGTTATTCACAAGCAGAAATGCCTTGAGATCCAAAAGCGCGTCCCTATCCAATTGGAGATCGCCATCCGCCGAGACGCCGGCGAAGTGGTAGAAGAAGAAGATGACTACGCCGGCGTATATCAGCCGGCGGAATCCGTTCATAGCATCATTCAGCAAGCCAGACGAAGAAACGACGAAGGATTGCTTCTCCTCATTTGAATCTGCTTGTGTATAATTCAAGGATTTAGGTTCGGAAAATTCTTTGTTGGTGCATTTTCAACACGTAGCCTTGGTGTGGTTGAGGGGCCGCCCAATTTTGACCTCACCAACCCACACGCTCTCTACCGACGTCCAAATCTTGTAAGTGCAAAATGGCAAACGAGGGTGACTCGATCTTCCTTTTCTTTCGATTTTCAATTTCTCTCTACTTCTCATCAAAAGAACGGTCACACACGAGCCAACGGTCGTGAATTTTCTATGGAAGTTGAGAGTCACTTGATACTAATCGAAAGAAGAGTATTCTATTTTTTTTCTTTGTTGCTTTGTACTTAGCTGAGAGAGAGTCCCGTATTCTTAACATTTAGAGGGTCACACACGTTTCAATGCAAAAAATTTTAATTATTTATTACTTTCTTATTCTTTTTATTCATTTCATTTTTTTAACTATTTAATACTTTCTTTTTTTTTATTCATTTCATATTTTTGTTAGTATTAGAACCTCTACAACTTCGGTGAAGGTTTGTTTAAACTAAGGTCAAGGTCAGATCTTTCATTGGTAAGTCCGCCAACAGGAACATAATAATACCAGCGTTTCCACCATGCACTCATATAAAAGGATTGAAAAAGGATGTTTGGCCCAAAAGCATCTCTTCTCATTTGTCATAATCTTTTTCTTTTTTTGTACAATGCCATGCTCCGTACCAGTATCTAATTTATGACCTTCAACTTGTGAGTTGAGCTACGGATAGTGGTGCTGTTGATTTGATTAAACGTCTAACAAACGTTTTTGTTTTTTGTAGCGTGGAGGGATTTGCTTCTTCTTCTTCTTTTTTGTTGTGTTCCTCCTTTGTTCTTAATCGCATGATCTTTGAATGGTGGATGTGTCTTTGAGACTGAAGCATATCCAGTCAAAAATATGCAGACTTTTTGAAACTTTGAATAGGATGGATTACATACGAGTGGTTCCGTTGGGACGAACCCGATTTTCAGCCGGATTTGTGATGTCGAATATGACGAGCTTCCACGCCAAGAAATAATTTGAGTTGCAGAAATTTCAACTTTAACAAGGTAACCATTCTAGCCATCACTGGGCGAATCAACTTAGCAAAAAATTGCAAGTTAAAATCCGTCGCGTGACAGGTTCGGTAATCGAAAACTCATGATTTTGGACAACCAGCAACAACCGACCTGGCCAAAGGTTCCACTCACAAGTTGAAGGTCATGAGTTCCATATCCGAAACGTGCACCTCCCTTAGGCTTCCCCATTGTACCCAAAATAGAAAAGATCTCATGGACTATTAGGCACACATCTCCATTTTTCATGAGTTTTCAAAAATGCTCCTGGTAAAATCTGGTATTTACTATAATACCATTTTACTTTACTCATTTGAACTCTCTTTCTCCTTATATGCGAGCCATCTTCAGTCATATTCTCGTTGTCCATTTGTCTCACATGGCTTACTCGGGTTACTCATTGCTCGATCTACATCAGCTTGCAACCAAACAACTCGTCGAAATAGGTAAAAAAAGAGGGGGAAAAAAAGAGATTGATTCAAAAAGAGTTTTATTGATTTTTATGGTATCTGGTTTATTTTTTGTTGCTTCTTGTTTAATTGGGTTGGTTTTCAACCAAAATCATGGTGAAAAAATCCCATTGGGTTTGTGACTTCATGGCAGAAGAGAATCTCTCTCATTTTCTAGGTGGAAAAGTGGTACTATCATGGCCCTATGCTAGTTGGGGAAATGGCTTATTCCCAGGTCCCGAATGTGGGACATGTGGTTGGATTGTATCTCTCTTGTTTTGAACAATGGTATTGTGTCGTGTATTGATTCAAAGTTTTTTGTTTTTGATATTATATATAATATAATTTATAGGATGTACGTATATATATTTTTCTTACACATTATTTTTTCACATATAGATATGTCTCATAGGATACGAGTAAAAGAGTGTAATGTTATTTTATTATATTTGAGACATAATATTATATTATATAAAGGATGACCACGCAGTTGACAATGTGTAGAAAATGAAGAGGTGCTAATTGATATACCTATAGATGAAGATAGGCTTTTATGGTATGAGGATGATGTAGATACTTCAAAGACTGAAATAGATAGTATAGATAGTGGTGAGGAAGTACCTAAGTTTACTCCTTATTTTTTAAGGTCACATCCCCTATAAAATATGACAAGAATAGGTAATTTTGAACTTTAGTGAAATTGTATATTTCTAGTTTAACATTGATGATTTCGACTGACTATATAAATATAAATATATAAACATTGTGAAGAGTGGTAATAGCCCACACACGATACATTGTTACCAAATAATGGTTAGTGAAGTGAACGGGTGTGAGGTCTGATAATTGGGTTGAGATTACAGATAGGAGTGGGTTGATTGAGCAAAAGAGATTTTTTGTATGAAGTTATAAACCATGCATTGTTGAGTACTAGGTGATCCATGCACTAGGTTTATGTCTTGTATTTGGGGTTTTAAGATGTTCTTTTGTATTATTTATTATATGTATATGTATATGATATTTATAATAAATCACATTTTGGTTCCTCCTTCTTCACCTTCAATATAATCAAATAAATGCATAATTCAATACAACTAGATTAAAATAATGAGTTCAAAATAAGTATAATTACAAAATATAAGAACATCTAATTGTCGTCCTTAATGTCATATACAATATCATCTCGTGGTTCTCTCATTTGCATATACATCTCAATATGTACATTAAACGATTGATCTCAATTCTTGACACTTTCATATCAGTATCATTGCCAAAATAGAAAGATAGGAAATCGAAGAGCCATCAACCATAGGATATACTAAATGCTTAAATAACATCAATATTTTCATTATTACAAGAAAATGTTGTACCCAATGATGATAGCATATATACTATACATCTATCTCAACTAGTTGTTTATCGTTCGACACTAGTGATAGAAAAGTCGTCAACTCCCTCATAAAATGAGTACTAATAATAGACTTTATCAAGTAGTAATGATTGAACTCATGTATGACATGAACATCCAATAGTCAGTGGGGCATGAGTCTTTCTTCATATATGTAATATGACAAATATCATCATCAAAACCATCGTCCTCCATGAAAACACATGAGTAGAGATCATGCTGATGTATCACTTCCTTTAAGTACTATTTGTGAGCTACACGTCATCACTCATTTTCCTTTTTAAAAGTATATCAATAGCCAATGCTTGCAGTTTTTATCTCCAACAACATTAACCCAATAGTTCATAAATATGCCCATAAAATAGGGTATCACTATCTCATATTATATTTTAAAGTCTAGCCATCTCGAGGTATCCTCAATATGGGAACAATAGAGAACTAGAGAAGTTGATAATTGAAGGAATATCACAACCCCTAATGAGGAACAACCCACTCCCAAAGAGGCCTCATACACTTGATCATGTGCATGACTGCATCTAATCTTTCTTCCCGAGAGACATTCGTGTTTGCATGCTCTCAAGCTAACAAATCCCTCTTTATAGATCTATTATATGGTCTTTCTCTTAGTTGATGGATGGGTGACTCTTATAAGGTAATATACTCAAGAGTCAACTACTCACGTAACAACTTAACAAATTTGTTTCAATTTAGATTATGTATTAGCTTTCTCCATATGATTTTTATTATAAATATTTTTGCATTTTCTCAAATGTGATAAGTGATGTGGAGGATGCCCAACTTCCTCTAAAATGAATCAACTATGATAGTTTTATTGATTCACCATATTAAAGAAAAAGCTTGAGCTCATGAATACACGACAACCTATGCAAACTTATAATGTACACTTACATGTGTCTAGGTCTAAACTTACTATCTTGACATGATTTAACTTTCTTATAAGTTAAGTCAAGAGTATGTTGAGATACTCTTCTTTAAGGATTTGTTACAATATCATGTCTCATATCAATGTAATGCCTAGTGATAGTTCAACAATCCTCATAGAACTTTTTTAATTATAAAATATGCAACTTGATCAACAAGTGTATGAGTTTTCAAATTATATTGAGTCTACCAGTTAGGCTACCGAAGAAACTTTTCAACCTTGAGGGTGCACTCTCCACTATGGCTACCATAATGGAACAATCATTACATATTTAAAAACCACAAACAATATACATACATATTAACAACTAATTTTATGTGCCTATTTATATAAGTATAATAATGAGTCATTCTATCTATTCACATTGAAACGATTTTCTCCTTAGATAGGTCTAACCATTACTCTTTAACGTAAAAGAGTAGAGCAGGAATTTTTTTTTGCACAAAGGACATCAACAAAAGAGTTGTTGCACATATAAATACGATGCTCCCAGGCTTATATTCCTTTAGGTTAAAATATTCTTCCTTCCTCCTTGAGATATGATGGGTTGCTCCAAAATCTATTCACCCACTACAAATATAATGATCCATATATAGGCATTTGAAAATGATGCATATCATCTCCCACTTCTTCTTCTACCCGCCTTATTAAGAGTTGCTCTTATTTTTCTTAAAGTTCTCATCTTTCCATAGTTGCCATGATTTTTTAAAATTTTGACCATCCTTTTATTAAATTTACCAAAACCTTTTATTTGGCTTTCTTTTATTCTAGTTGTTTTTTAAGCTCGACCCTATATTATCTTGAATTATGAGTATTTTTTCTTCTTGTTTTTGTTCTTATATTCTTGCTCAATAATAAGTTTAAGAGAGAGTTTAGAAATGGTAAAGTTAGTCACAGTATAAGTGTTGTACCTACCATATTTTGAAAGAATGGAAGATTGTTTAGAATAATCGATATCTACATAGGGTTTGGGCTTACCAATTTTGCTATAGCCAAGTCCTCAGTCATAATCATCATTTGATTTACATATTCATCTATATTGTATTCTTCCTTCATTCTATGGGAGTTGTATTTGTGAAGAAATAATTGAACATATAACTTAGTTGTAGTACCATATTTAGCAGTTACAAAATCGAACAGTTCTTTTGTGGTTTTACATTTCTCGAATACCCTAATCAAGTTGTCCTCTATATACTAAGCATAATGATCCTCGCTATTGAGTCATCATTTTTGAAGGTTTTATAAATTGTTTGTTCTCCATCTGTTGCTTTAGGTTTAGGTGACATTTTTGTTTCTCTTAAAACATAATCAATGCGTTCTAGAGTCAAGGTCAATAAAATTCTTTTTTTCCAAATTTATAAGTTTAGGCTATTTAATTTTTCGATCTTTACTAATTAAGAAACACAAGTAGTCATTTTAAGGTATTTGGTAAAATAACAATAAGAGAGTCTATGTATTTCAAGAAACATGAATCAAACAATAGATAATAAGAACAAAATGTAAACCTATGGAACAATAAAGATTAGTTAGTTAGGCGCTAATCGATAATATAAAAAAATAGTGCATACTCCTATGTAAATTGTTCTAGGCACTTGATTGAAAAACTACAATTATTAAGGTAGCATATTGAAAGTACTCACAAAATTCTAGTATAAAATGGAAATTAAGTATTCCTGAAATTTTAGACAAAGGAAGAGGGTAACTGTGTAATTTTCTCACCTACTAAATCTGATTTATTGTTATGTCCTTATCCTTTTTGAAATTCCAGAATTGTTTGACTGTCATATTTATGATTTTGACAAAGTAATTTCAAGGGTTTGAGTCATGTATATCTGTAATATCCGACACCCTATGATATCTATCAAACTATACGGACAAAACCATAAATTAACAAATATAGTATTTCTGTAATTTCAGTAACAGAAACTGGACAAAATTGTAAATTAACACATGGCTTTCTATAATTTCGATAATATGGGATAGGCAAAATAATAATCTACAAGTCCGATATTTTTGAAATTAGAAAACTTCACACAACCGAGAACAGTTTTTGAAAACCAATGACAGTTTTGGTTAAAATCGCAGCATGAACCGCGGTCTTGTTGAAACCAGGTAAGACTTGGTGGTTCTCGCTTCTATTCGATCAAACCGAAAGAGAGAGGGAGAGAGAGAGAGAGAGAAAGAGAGAGGGGGAGGGAACGGGGGGTAACCAGAGAGGTGGTGCTGGGGGTTATAAGTAGACAACCGATTTCGGCCTTTGTCCTTTCGCTTCTGCTGATCACATTGAATCGCCTATAATGCTTACCGCCGGTGACTCCCAAAGACTGACAGTAACTGAAAAGGAAGAGATAGCCACTGTTGGGCTTCTCTACCTTTTACCAACGTCGAAAACAATCGCTCATCTGATTTTTCTAGTTCGATAATCAGACCGACTCTCGTTCGATGTCTCTTTTTTGCAACTTCTATTGTAGAGAGAAGTATTTTGTTTCCTCTGTTTTGTTTTATAGGTGAACTAAAAGGGGAAAAGAAAAAGAAGAGGAGTTCCTTTATCGAGATCAAAGACGACATGCACAACGCACTTTCTCAGAAAACGATTAGATAAGTTATCATCTTCGGTTCTTATCTTGAGAATAACAGAATTACTTCCTTTTCTTGATTCTTTCAATATGATAACATTCTCTCCTTTTCTATGGCAGCCTTAAATGCCATTTAGGACTAGAAAAGCATACCTTTGATCCCAATAGCAGATGATGATGAGCAGCGCGGTGATGCTTCGGTCGATCTAACCTGCTTTGATCCCAATGAAGGGATCAACAATTGCGATTAAAACCGAGAGGAAGGAGTGAAGAGGGAGAATAAGACGAAGATCGGATTGCTTCAGTAAATGGTTCCCGTTCATATGGTTTAGGGAAGTAGAATATTTTTTCTGTTTTGTGTCTTTTTCATATACGGGATTATTCATATATATAATCATCCGCATGTTTCAGTTTATGGGAGAGAAAAAAAATGACTCGAAACTTTCCGACAT
Source organism: Brasenia schreberi (assembly GCA_036023115.1). Taxonomy (NCBI): domain Eukaryota; kingdom Viridiplantae; phylum Streptophyta; class Magnoliopsida; order Nymphaeales; family Cabombaceae; genus Brasenia; species Brasenia schreberi. Next base: position 17,719,231 of record JAYKKT010000074.1, on the reverse strand, counting down.
TATTTTTGTAAATCAAAATTTTTATTATAAATATGATTATGTTATAATAAAAAAGCACATCTCCGAAATCAGTAAGAAGACTCCTTTGCGGATTTCGAGTGTGTGCATTGGAGACAGAATGCGATAATTTCTATTATGCTTTAGATACATATACATATAAAATGTGAATATATGTAAAGTTTATATACTTTTATGAATTTAAATTTTGACAAGTTTATATATATATATGAGTTTTATAACCTCATACATATTTTATATGAACCACAAATCTACATAATCTCATGGTAGAATACATTATATTTAGCTAAACCTTGAATAAGTAGAACCGTGGTTGAACCAAACCAAAACCGATGGTTCGGTTTGGTTCTAGCAGTGTGGTTTGAGGTTGAGGCGAGAACCAAACCAATAAACACCCCTAATTAGGCCAACCACAGACATGGTAAAATCACTAAAAAAGGATACAACAAAATTCAAATAAATTTCAGATGAGATTAAACTATAAATCAATCAGACACAAATGCATGTATTTTTATGTTGAACCAAGAATAAATATAACGAATAATTGAAGACATACCAATGAAAATAATAATATATCTAACGCAAGAAGTAGTACCTAACAAATGAAAATAATGAAGTGTCCAACAGGGCATTCATGATATAGTCAGTAAATTTGTATTACCTAAAACCTTGCAAGCAATGCCCTAATCCATGAGAAACCTAGTATAAGAGAGGGAGAGAATACCAGATAAAATGCAATGAGGCGAGAACAATGGAGACAACAACGAAAACAACAATAGAAATCCTTCATTCGGCTGAATTGTTTGATGATGGATTTTAAGTTCAAGTATGGGTTCTAGAGTTTCTCTCCAAATCTAGAATGTTGTAGGTTTCTTATTCAATCGCAATGTGGAATCAACCCGGAATTATGCCGATTTGGACACACTTAGTACGACCCATTTACTAAAGTGCAAGCCACAAAGTACTAAAGTGACGTTGTCCATAATAAATTCATAAATAAAAGACATATTATGCAACCCACACTTTCAACCATGGTAAATATGAGACCTAATGCATATGAATTTATAAGTTTAGAAGGTTATTTTATCTTTGTTATGTACGTTCTTACAAGTGTATTATTATTTTAAAGGAGATATTGGGAGAGCCCACACTCGCTTGACCAAAATAGTTCCAAAGATGGAAATGGTCCTTGGGCCAATGCATTACTTGCAAATGTTGTCACTGCGGGACCAGCACCACAGGCCCATCGGTCCCGGTTATGATCCCATGTTACCCCCAATCAAACACACTCTAAACTTTTTCCTTACATCGTGCTTTATTACAAAAAGGAGGATTCACACATGACTTTTTTGTCTTAAAAATCTGAGAAATTGCCGCTAGGTGTGGAAAAAGGCTCCTCTTGTTTTGGCTGGTCTTAGTGGAAAATTTTCGAAAAGTGAACCTGTATTATGTTTTGTAAAATTTCTTAAAGGCCACCTTATAAATGAGAAATAAAAAGGTAGACCGAAGTAATTTACTAAAAAAAGCAACCTAGAATTCACGAAATCCAAACATATACCTAATACAACAACAACACCAACAAAACCCAACTAGCTTAACTCACAATAATCTAGATCATTCTTTATTGTTTCTTTCCAACACTTTTGTGGTGGTCCTCTAGCTCTTTTAATACTTTCCAAATTTAGTTTTTCATACCTTTTTAGAGGTTCTTCTTTTGATCTTCTTTTTATATGTCCAAACCATCTTAAACGATATTCTCTCATTTTATCCTCTATTGGTGCCACTCCTAATTTGTTTCTAATAACCTTATTATGTAAACAGTCTTTTCTTGTATTATTTTTGGAAATTATCGAAAGTGTACTCAAGTTTTAGCATGGTTATAAGATAATATTCTACTCTTTATGAAGCTATTTAATTTAACCATACACCTAAATACATGGAAAACGCAATAAGATATGAACATAATCAACTAACCTAAATAAATATTTCATTTGGGTGCTTCTAAACTTTCACAAACCTTGGAAGGGCTGGCAAGCGAACCAACCGAATGGATCGGACATGGCTGTTTGACTCATTTCTTATGAGAGCTAGCCTGTATTCATATGTTTACAAACAATTTATGTTCAAACATAATCGTGGCTTCTTTGTTGTCTCATCACTAGCAGAGTTTAGGTACAACGAGACGAGTTGGATCTTCTTTGAATTCTTTTGTGATCGTTTAAACTCTTCTTTTTTACTTCGCTTCAGCTCATGATCAAAAGGATTTCCTGGTTTTGCAAAAAGGAGCATAGGTAAACATCACTTTTAAATGATCTGCCGTAATCATTGAAGAACCAAGCAGGACATGAAAGAAAATAGTTATATATTTAAGAATGCTTGGCTCGAACATGAGCTTGAGCTCCATCAAGTTCATTCTTCAGGCATGAGCTCAGTTCGTGTTGTACTCGAGCAACACTAGCTGAACTCAAGCGACCATTTCCTTTTCGAGCTTAAATAAACTCGTAATACGAGCTGGTTAGCTAGAATGTCCCAACTGTGTCATGTGATTGGGTCATATACTAACGATTTAAGATTTTAATTCAAAGAATAGATGGATAGATGGACATAAAGCTCGTTTAGCTGATGATCAACACAAGCCTAGCGTTATTGCGGAGCTTGAGCTACAGTTGCATCCATGTCAAGCATGGCTCGAGACAAAATCGAGCCGATTTAAGCTGTCATCATAATTGGTCTCGACTAGCTGGCTGCCAGCGGGCTCAGTTGCAACCCTAGTTCGATGCTTGGAGTTGTGAAGTATGTAGAGGTTTACATAACTCCATCTTGACATAAAATAAAGTTAAAATTTGTCGAATATGGTGTTGATGTGTGCCACTTGAAGAATCAGCATTGAATTGTTTGACCCTCACCAACCCAATGCAATTTATTTATACGCCAATTCAACTCCCACTCTTGTTTATGTTCTTCTTATGTCATACTCCATTACGAACCTGCAATCGCTCTAAAGGGTGACAAGACAAACATCACTTTATTTTAAATGCACTCACGTAGGTATGAAACTGTCTATTGTCATTTAATCATCCAAGATGGAATACACACACACACATGCACGCACTCTCACTCTCTTTCTCTCTCACACACAAAGAGCTCAAGTTGTAATTTCTCATATGAACTTGGCTTTGAATTGCAGAGACGCGTCTGGTTGGAACTACGGGCACAAAAATTTTGGCAAATCAATCGTGTGGAGGCACATGTATATATATATATATATATATTAATATTTAAATAATAATACTGAAAGAGTTAAAGTAATAATAGGTCTATATTTCATATAGTTTTTATGACAACACCGAGATTGTTTGTAATAAAATATTTAAAATAATTTGTGGCGAGTCAAACAAGAGAGGTGTAGAGTATCCAAGTGTCATAGATGGGTCACCGAAGTAGTGTGATATGGAGAGCTCGATTATCACGGTTATTCAGAATGATAGATCAAAATCAGATTCTTTATCTCATCTACTAAGTCAGCTCTCTGATGGTGGGATGCCATACTCTGGTGTTCATCTCGCGAACTCCGATAAACAGACATATCGGTGGGGGAACTTGGAGCAATTGAAAAATAACCTGTTAACCGAAGTTACAAAATCACCTTCAAATTTCGTATTACGGAAATGTCATATTAGATATCTGGCAAGCTACACTAAGATGAACCAATAAATCTGATAAGCAGACTGAACTAGAAACTTGAAATGTCACTGTAATACGTAGAGTTTGGGGTTTCAGCCTGATCATCAATTATTTTGCAGGCGTACAACCTATCTTAGAAGACACAACTTTCAGGACTATGCTGAATGTCATTCGGTTTATTTTGCTCAAAATAGTTATTTCCTTTCGAGAGATAACATTTGATTTATTAAGTTGGATAGATATGAGGATGGCAATTTCTTATAGTGGCAAAAGAAGATGTACTTCCTTTTTAACACTTTGAACATCGTGTATTTTCTCACTATATCAAGGTCGGAGGAAAAGGAGAATGAGACCCTCGAAGAAACCTACAAACTACAAAGTGAGATAATAAAAATTATATTTGCATGGGTCACATCTTCAACATATTCACTGTCTTATTCGAAACCTACCAAATATCGGCATGCGTAAAGGACCTATGAGACAAACTTGAAAATAAGGTACATGATACAAAATGTTATAAGTAAGAAATTTTTTGCTACCCATTTCAATAATTATAACATGGTAGATAGTACATGGTATATGGTAGATCTATTATAAAACAATTATATGAGCTAGAATGGATCTTTAATAATTTTAAACAATATAAGATGAGCATGAATGAAACCATCATTATCTCTTCTATTATAAACAAGCTTCCTCCTCATTGAAAAGATTTTAAAAAACTTTGAAACACATGACATTTCTCTTAAGTAATTGACTAATCATCTGAAGCTTGAGGAAGAGTACTAAAAACAAACTTTAATCTAATCGAAGAAGCTAAGTCTAGAGTCCTTGAAGAAAAGAAATCAAGATTCCAGAAATCTCATAGAAATAGTGGTAGAGATACCAAGCTTAAGAGAAAGAAAGGTGATACTACTATTATAGAAAGCTTAATCATTATAAGAGTAAATACCGATACTTAAAAAGTTGAATCAAGACAAAGTCTAATTTTTTTAGGATAATCTTGTTGTACTCCGGTGCTACTTGGCATGTGTGCAAAAACCAAAGTCTCTTTAAGATTTTAGTAAAAGAAGATAAACCGATTTTATATATGAGCAGTGCTTCTATGGCTCAAGTGAAAGGAAAATGGATGATTGAACTCAAATTTACTTCAAATAAAGTTATTATTGTTAAGGATATGCTCTTTTTACCATATGTAAGAAAAAATTTAGTGTTGATTCCCTTAATAAGTATGAGTTTAAAAGTATATTTGAAGGTAACAAGTTTATTTTGTCTAAGGGAGGCATATTTGTTGGGAACTATTATCTATAGAGTCCATGTTAAAGTTGAATCTCATGCCAAGGATGTTGTTTCTTCTTATACTGTTAACTTGTATAGTTTATGATATTTTTGTTTGGGACATATGAACTTTAGAAAGTTGCATAATATGACTAAATCAAATTTGATTTCAAAAATTAATCAGCCAATATATTCATGTTCTACTTGCATACATACTAAAATCACTAGACGCTCATTTCAAAGAATTAAAAGAAGCTCCAAATTTTTGGATTTAATTCATTCATTTTGTTTGTGATTTGCATGGTTAGCCAATGATAGGAGGGAAACAGTACTTTTCAACTTTTGTTGATGATTGTATTAGATTTTTTATATATATTTGACGCATGCAAAAAATGAAGTTTTGAAAATTTTTAAGATTTTCAAAACTCAAGTAAAACTTAAACAATAAACTTTCATTAAGTATTTGAGAACCGATAAATGAGAAAAATACCATAATCCTAGTTGTTTTAAGTCTATGAGAATCATACATCAAACTATGAGTCCTTACTCTTTACAACAAAATGGTGTGGCAAAAAGAAAAATAGCATGTTAAAAAAATGATGAATTCTATATTATCATATTCTAGTTTATCAAATGGTTATTGGAGTAAAACATTATTAACTACTTTTATTTTAAATAGAATTATAAATAAAAAACCGGATTACCCCATATAAACTTTAGAATAAAAGAAGTCATAACCTAAATTTTATTTGAGTTTGGGATTATAGAACTATTACTATAGTTTTAGAACCTAAAATAAAGAAGTTGGCGAAAGAAGAATTGAATATATCTCTTTTGAATATGTTGAATATAGTAAGATATATAAATTCATTGTAATTGAATCAAATGACTTATATCCTATTAATATTGTGATTGAGTATATTTACTTGAACTACTAGATCTACAAGACATGTTAATGAAAATGAACATGATATAAAAAAGGTTAGAACTAATAATAACAATATAGAGAGTTCAATGTTTAGAGAAGCAAAAGGCAAAGACTTTGGACCAGATTTCTATATGTTCCTAATTGAAGGGACTTGTGACTCAATTGTAAGTTTTATGTCATTTTATTATAACACAAAAAATTATCCCAAGACTTATGATGAGCTATTAAGTATCTTGATTCATTATTTGAAAGTTTTGGAAGGAAGACTGAAGATAAGATAGACTCAATAATAAGTAACAAAATTTAGAAATTAGTAAATATTTCTTTCCGTTCTAAAGCAATTGATTGTAAATAGATTTTGAAAAAGAAAAAGAAAGTTGATGGAATAATTGATAAATTTAAAGCTATGGTTGTTATTTGGTTTTTCTCAAAAAGACGGAATTGATTATTTTGACAAATGTACCAATAGCTAGAATAGATATAATTAGAGTTCTTTTAGCACTCACATCTATATATAAATTTATTATTCACCAAATAGATGTTAAGACTAAATAGTAAATTAGAGGAGAATGTTTATATGAAACAACTTGAAGGATTTGTTGTCTCTAAATAAGAAAACAAAGATTGTAAATTAGTCAAGTCTTTATATGGTATAAAGGAAGCCCTTAAGCAATGATATCAAAAATTTGATAAAGTTAAAAATATTGATAATATGCTCATTTTTTGTTTAAAAATATGAACTCATAAATAAACAAATGAGTTCAATGCTTAAAAATAATTTGATTATTTTGATTGTTGTTTTTTTTTTCTCTATTTAATATAAATGTTAAATTAGTATCAAACAAAAGATACCTCATGACATAGTTATAAAATGCTAAAATTCATTGAATGCTTGATATATAATATGACATGTATTCGACTTGATATTACATATGTAATTGGTAGATTGTGCTCATATATAAGCAATCCAAGAATGTTCAATGAGTATTAAAATACTTGAAAGAAGCAACTAACTATTAATTTGTGTATAGTGAAAGTCTTTCAGTTTTAGAAAGATATTCAAATGGTATTTGGATTAGCTAATTAGAATATGGTACTTTTAGAAGTAGTTAGATATTTAATATTGATGGGGTGTCATTTCTTAGAGTTATAAGAAATAAACATGCAAAATCAATTCCCCATTGTTGTCGAGTTCATAGCTTTAACTTCAGTAGGTAAAATTCTACAATGCTATTAAGTACAAAGAAAAAACCATCTCGATAAGATGGTTACATTTTATAGATAGAGTAATGGGTAGTGGTTTTAAACCTAAGTTTGAGCATATTAGTGGAAAAGACAATATAGTTGCAGATATTCTTAGCGGACTATTTGAAAAGAAAATAACTAGTAAGAATTCTACAGATGAAGAATTTTAGATATCAACCAACTTTCAGACTGATGACACCAGCTACCACCCAGACCAACAATAACATGGGTACACACCCACGTAATTTAGATCTTCTTACACTTCTCTATCCAAGATCTCATTTAATGTGTCTTCTATGTTGTCATGGATACTAGAACTTGTTGGAGCTTTGTTTTCTACTCTTTTTGTTTTGTTTTCAATCCTTTCATCTTTTTCATGAAGCTTCATTATTGTCTCTAAGAGGTTTTCTAAGACAGGTTGTTTCTTCTTTGGTTGTCTTTCTACAGGGTCTTGTTCATGCTATGCCTTTTCATTTAATTGATGGAGTTTTAGTTCTTTCTCTCTGCATTCTTTTTCTAGTCTTTTTACAGTTTGGGTCTAAGAATGTAAGATTTCTTGCAACTGGTCTATCTTTTCATTTAGCTTTCTTACCGTTATTTCCATTACTTGGCATAAAATAATATCTTCTTTGACTAAGCCTATTCTTTGTAATTATGTAGACTGGGATGGATGAAAAAATTTGGTTCAAGTATCTCTCTATATTTTTGTAAAGATTTGGGGTAGTTCTTGAACCCTTTGTAAAGTGGTTTAGGTACTCCTTGTATGTATTCAACTATATCTGTCCAACTTGGAAATAAATCATTCTTTTTATTATGAAAACTTACGTAAAATTTAAAAGATTTCTTTTCTTATAAATTAATTTTCTAAAAATATATGGTTAAAGCATTTAAGTTTGCTAAGAGATAATTTTGGTCAAAAGGGACTTTTTTACTTAAAATCCATAAATGGTCTAAAAGACAATGTTCTTCTTCTTTTACAATTATTTTATTTAAAGTTTTAAAAACTATATTGGAAGCTCTTGGTAGTACTCAAAGTTCTATGTTACCAAATTTAGCTTTTTCTGAGTATATAGAGATGCAATATTACTTATTTGTCTAAATGAGGTCTATTCTAAATTGCATGGGTGTGACCCATATTATTGCTGGCCTGGGTTGTAGCTGGTGTCATTGGCCTGAGAGTTGGTTGATATCTAAAATTCTCCATCTGTAGAATTACTACTACTTATTTTCTTTTCAAATAGTCTCCTAAGAATATCTGCAGTTATATTGTCTTTTCCACTAACATGCTCAAACTTGGTTTAAAACTACTACCCATTGCTCTATCTATAAAATTTAATTATAATTGCTTCAAAATCTATTATAAAAGTAATTTGCTTTTTTTTCTAATAAGAAGAGTTTAAAACTATCTATAGCATAGATGACTGCGAATGTTTCTAAGTCTATACTATTTATTTTTCCCTTTTCTCTACAAGTTCCACTTGTATATCTACATATTTCTTCTTCTTCTTTAGGAGAAAATTCTTCTACTTTTCTAATTAGGACGGCTCCCCATCCGTTTTCACATCTGTCTGTTTAAACGATTGAGTAATATGTAACTAAAGAAAATTTTAATGGGGAATATTGCAAACTAAATTTTTTATATCTTGTACTAACTTTATATCACTATGATTGAAGTATTTTTATTTTTTTAAACTTGCTTTAGAATACAAGGATCCTATAATTTTACCGATATTTTAAAGATATGGCCTGGCATAATTTAAAAGTCCAAATTTTTTTGTAATTCTTTGGTTTCTTTTAGTTTATCAAGCATTTCTTTTATTTTTGGGGCAATATGGGGTTGTAATTTTATATACCCTTTTCCTATATTGGCTCCTAGAAAATGTATGTATTCTTTATATAGTTTCGTTTTCTTTTGACTTATTATCATGTCATGCTTTATGAACCTATCAAAAACAATTTTTAAATGTTTAAGATGTTCTTGTTAATTTTTTAAAAATACTAATACATCATCTATATATACTAGAACAAATTCTTTTAAGTTTTCTAAACAATTATTCATTTTTCTTCGGAATATACTAGGTGCATTTTTTAGCCCAAATGGCATAGCTAACCATTCATATCATCAAAAGGAAAAGTAAAATTTGCATATTCTATATTATTTGGGTGCATTTTTACTTACCAAAAACATGATTTACAATCAAATTTACTAGATATTCCATATGTTTGAATGCCATTTATAAGTTGTTCTTTATTTGGAATGTTATAACTATTATCTTCTGTATTGTCATTAAGTCTTTTATGATTTATAACTATTCTAGTTTTATCTCTTATTTGTTCACTATGTTTATTAACTATAAATGTTGCTAATCTATGGAGACTTTTAGAAGGTTTGATGACTCCTAGTCTTAATAGGTCAGTTATATGCATTTTGAATTCTTTTATGTCATCTAAAAAGTTTTTTATTTCTTTACTCTTGATAATGTAGCCTGGGTTTTTTATTCTTAGTGTAATATATTTTATCATTATTCCAGTATTTTTGAATGCCTTCTCCTATAATTTCTATCTAGGTCATGTGTGCTATCATACTTTCTATTTCATTTTCAAATATAGTGTTATATATTATATTATATAATGTTTTGTTGCATATTTAATCTATATCATGACTATTAATTGATTTTGACCATTTTATTTCATTAAGGTTCTCAAAATCTGTTGTACTTTCATCCATAGCACAATTACAATTATTTTGTTTAGAGTTTTTAAATGATCCTAGTATTTTGCAAGAGTAGGGATGTCCACTATGCTTTTCTCGTAACTCGGATGTAGTAGGTTGGTGGTAGAATTCAATGGGACTAGTAAATTTAGAAATTTTGATATAATTTTGATCTAAAGTAATACTACCATTTCCATCAAGGAGGAAGTTGATTACAAGAATAAACTGTTTTTGTAGTCCTAAAGGTTTTATCAATGTTTCAGGCATTTTATAGGGTTGGCTATAGATACTAAAATTTATTTTAAAACAAATAGTATTGTGATTTGCTAGTCATTCTTTATAACGATGAATAGTTCCATCAACAGTTTTAGCATTAGCATCTTTTGTTAAGGGAATAGATTTTCGATATTCCGGAGGGATAATTCTTTTGTCTATAAGACTAATACTACATCCTGTGTCTGCTAAGGCAACGCATTTTATTTCTAAGTTGTGTACCTTAATTTTGCATTTAATTTTGATATTGCACATTCTTGGTCCTTCATTAGATATGACTATAATAGTTGTAGTTGTTGTTTGATTAGCTGCTTCTTTGTTATCAGGGTTTGGAGTGTCTTCTAAGGGCGGCATATCAAGATGTTCTAAATGCCATACTCTTTCTTCTAAGAGATTATATTGATCTTCTACGATTTTTATTTTTCTTGCATGGATATTATTTTCAATTTTGTTTTTCTATCATTTGTGGTAAGATATTTAAGGTATCTTTGCTCACATAGTACACATATTACTTTTAAACAGTTTTTACATTGCAGGCGTAGATTATTTGCTGGGTATAATCCGCAATATAAACCAGCTATGCTATCCAAACCTTTATATCTAACCCACTTATGTTTTTACAAGCTAAAAATTAAGGTGGTAGGTATTTTTCTGGATTAGATACTATGTTCATGTATGTTGTGTTACTAGTTCATACCTTGGTCTTTTATCATTGTATTCCTCCTCAAAAGAACTACTATATAATTCTTCTTTAAATTCTTCTTCAACTATGATGCAAATGCTTTCACTATTACTAACTACTTCGTCTATTGCTATGATATCTTCTTCTACATAATTTACTAAGATATTGTTTCTTTCTTGACTATTGATTCTTTTGGGATAGGACTTAATAAAGTGTTGTTCACTGTCACATGTATAACATCCTAATTTTGTGTTATAAGTACATTGATGTGGTCTATATTTTCTTACATATATATTTTTATCTACAAATGGTTTACTAGCATTTGGTCTTCATAGATAATACTTATTCTTTTTTATCATTCCAGAAGGTTTTCTGTCTAGATTTTTTAGTATATGTACTTCCATAAGTTTATGTGGTATACATATTTCTACATAAACTATAGTCTCCTTTTTTAATTTGTTTTTGGATCTTAATGTTTGTACATTTTTTCTCTAACTATTCAGCTATAAAATGTGGTCCTCTTCCTATTGTTATATTATTTGGATCTGCATTTGATTCAGTATAATGTTTATCCCAATTTTTGTATTTCTATTCCTAGGTGTCCTGGTAGTTTTAAAAACATTCTATTTTTAATTTCTATTTTATATGTTTACCTGATATACTAGTATGGTATGTATAATTTGCTAAAAATATTTAGCATAACTCGTATTATTTAGAGTTAATTGTTCTAATCTTCCGACAACTTCTATTTCGATAGTGATATTTTATTGATTAGGATCTCTACCAGTTGCTAATTTGGGTATTGTGTTTACAAAATTATAAGGATTTGGACCTAGACTTACTAAGACATTATAATCTTATATTTTAACTAGCTTAAAGTTTTCCCACATAGCTTTTACGGTTTCACCTAAAACATTTCTGAACACTCATACATTTCTACTGTATTATTTTATATGCTAATTTTGTTTAAGTATTGGCTACTACTGATTTCCATGTTTCTATAACATAATCCTACATTTGTATGTCATGGGTTGTTAGATTTAATACGTATCCTTTGTTTTTACTATCATATTTAATCTTTTGTTGTAAGGGTAATATTTTCCCTTTGTTTTCCTATATTGTGTTTTATTTTCTACTTTATAGTCACTATATGCTCTTCTTGGGTATATACCTTGTCCTTCTGCTAATGTTTCTCTACTATAGGGGCTAATTGTTGTTGTTTGTCCTGAAACTGCACTATCTACGAATTCTATATTCATTAGTTCTTTAAACTCTGACGTGGGTTCTGAAATTAAACTTTCATTTTCTATTTTTTTTTCTTCGTATTTATTAATTTCTTCTATAAATTTTTTCCATTCCTTAGTAGGGCTAGCTGGTATATCTTCTATTGATTGTTTAGTTTTAGAGCTTGATTCTGGTATTTCTCTTTCTCTTAACCTATTTAATTTATTTAAATTAATTTTATGAGACTAACTTATTTCTTTATTATGTCTCGTGTATTCTTGCAAATCTGGAAGTTCTTCTTTTTTATAGTATTTATATCTTTTATATAGTATTGGATCATTATTCTTTGGTGTTGTTATTGGTTAGGTTTTCTTTGGACTAGTAGTTCTTTGTTTGAGTCTTTTTATTTTTCTCTTTCATTTTTTAGGTGTTGTCTAATATTTTCATCTGTCTAATAGTCTAGATCAAGTATAGTCCTATAATATTCAAATTATTTATCTATTGGATATGGTTTAGTTATTATAATTGTTACTATATTTTCTTCATTATCTGAATCTTCCTCAGTAGTTTTATGAGATAGTTTTATATAATCTAGGAATCATATACTAGTTTCTCCTTGACTATCCGTATACATGGTGGATTTTCTAGGTATAATAAAATTGGTATTTGAGGTAAATTTATTTAAATTCCAAGCACTTTCTGCTCTTATGCAGGGATCTACTTCTATAGGAGAAAGTAATTGTACTCTTTTGTTAGCTAACATTCAAGTTATCTCCTTTGAATGTTTCAAAAACTTTTATCATAAATCCTATTTTTATGCTAGATACAAAGTCCTTCATACTTATGCTAAAATCTGGATAGTAATACATTACTACCATATTTTGGTTAAGGTCAACTTTTGTACATCCTATTATGCTTTATATCGATTCTGACCATCTATCATCGTATAGGGCCATGAGGACTTTACATCCTAAATCTTTCCTGATTAATCTTTTTATTCCTATCATTACCATTCCTAAGTGGATATGATTATATTTTTCTTTTTCTTATTAATTGTTTACTAGATTGTTCTTCTATTAGATTAAGACTAATTCTTTTATTTTCAAGTACACTAATTATTTTTCCTCTTTCATGTTTATAGATTCCTTTTTTAAAGGGTGATAATCCTATATCATATAATTTTTTAGTTTTTATGCTTTTTAAACCTTTATTTTATAGTTTTCAAAATCTTTATCTATATTTATAACTTCGTCTATTTGATATTCTTCATCTTTTTTGGGTCTTATTATAGTGTCAATTCTATCTAGTTTGCTTGTTTCATTTCTACATGTAGAATTTCTATTTTGTCCTATTTCTTCTAGGATTCTACTTGTTCCTAAAAAGGATGTTATTGTTTGGCTTAAAAATGAAGCCATGGTTTAATAGGTGATGTTTTAATTATTGTTGGGCTTATCTTTATATCTTGGAAGGATTTTGTAAGTTCGTCTATTGATTTTTCTATTAAGCTAGAGTTTTGTATTGTCTTAGGTTGCTATAAATCTTTCTTTCAAGTTTATTAAGCTTCTTCAAGGAGACACAAAAAAACTATAATACTATTATTTTGTCCTATTATTAGTCTGTCTGGATTTGATCATTCTGTGATTGTACACAATCCTTCTTTAATATTAGATATTTTAGTTATATATTCTAAAGCTTTTTTATAGAGTTCATATTTTTCAACCATATAATTTTTTAGAATTTCTTTTACTTCTATAATTAAACTGTTTGCTATTTCTAGCTTGTCTTTTATTTTAATTTTATGTTTTTCTAGAACTTTTTTAATATTTTCTGATAGGTTTATAGTTGGTTGTAATTCTAGATCTAAGTTTTCTTGCATATGTTTTATTTTAGTAAGTAAATTTTCAGATTCTAACTTTATTTGTTTAGGTTTATCTTGTAAGGAAAAACTAATTCTTTAATTTATTTTTTACTAGGGATTTTATCAAGTTTTAATTTATTTTTTAGATTTTTTTATTTCTATCTATTTTTTTGGCAAAAAGTACGGAGATAATCTAAGATCAATTCTAATTTAGCAAATCTTTTATCTAAATTTTTTAAACTAACTTCTTGTTTGATAAAATTTTGTAGCATTTTTTAGAATTCCAAAGATTTTAAATCTTGTTTTTGTGCAGATCTACCAGAATTTATAACTAGATCTAGTATACTATTCAAGATCTTATGACTATTTTTGTTTGTTGAACTATGAAAATTATGAGACTTGTAAAGAATGGAAATTATACAATATGTTGTTATTGTCTACACAAGTTCTATATTTTTTATCAGGTTCTCTTATTCTAAGATCTAAATAGTCTAAGTGTTTGAGATCTAAGGTTTGTATGATTTATTCTTATGATTAAGCTTATTCTTCCGAAAAGCTTTTCTAATGATCTAGGCTTTGATACCAAATGGGACAAGGTTCTTTTTTAAAAGAATTAAAATTAGAATTGTTTTTCAAGAGGTTGTAGTTCCCTGTTAGGTACTTGGCTTCCTCTGATTGTTTGTTTGATTTTATCTATCCATCTTTTGAGAGACTTGGCACTTACGTTCGCAACTCACAATCTTTTCAGATTTTAGGTTTCTGTTTTATAGGTTGTAACATGTATTCAACCTCAATTCTATATCGGGATTTTATTTTTAAAACAACTTTGGATTTAAAAAAAAATTGGCCAATACATAGTTTTGAGTATGGTTAAGTTTATAGGTCAAGACCATAAGTCTATTTTCTTGGTCTTATCATCTAATAAGACCTTTTTCTTAATGAAACTTACTTTTGTGTATTAAAATGACCATTCTCGGTATTCTTTGTCATTCGGCCTTCTTCCACAATGACTGTTGTTTCAGTTCATAAGGTTTCCTTATTAAATATGTTTATGAAACTGACCAAATTTCGAGTGAAAAATCTTATAACCATGAGACTAAAAATAACCTTACTAGAGGTGATTGGCAAACTATTTTATAAAGCTTTGGTTGTTTTTCAAAACACTTCCTGATATATGCATGGGATGCAATATGCATATGGCTTTTAAAGAAAAGCATGATAGTTTAATGACATATCAGTCAGAAAGATAAGAAATTAATACATCAAACAAGATCAACCTTTATCTTTCAGGAAGGACTGAAAACTCTTGAAAAAAACTTCTTTGCTTCTTATTCCCTTTCAAACACTAGATATACATACACAGTGGAGTTTACAAGGAAAAGAGGGTTTCTCTCATGGGGACTATCTCTTCGACTCTATGGGGGATTGGTGATAATCCTTGACCTTGAGAGAGTTTCTCTATTTATAGTTCAAACCATTTCAAGTTTGTAATAATTGAGCTGGGAATCTCAACTTTATGTCTTGATTGTTTTGTATGGGATAAGATGAAATCTTATTCTAACAGACATTAACAATCACCAAAAGGTGGTTTGTCATGATTCTTCCACCGAATAAAGGTTGTTATGATGTGATGCTAGTAGAGAATCCACTCACGATATAGTACAATAATTGAGGCGACATGCCCCACCTCTAGCGAAGGACAAGCTTTTGATGTATGAACTTATGACATTTAACACTGACTTTATGTGACGTGTAGACATATGTCACCTTCCAAAACTTTAAATACTCTTTTACCCTTAGCTTTTCTCTTTTTATAGTAATGAGTGAAAGGGTAAATTTGTAATTTATTATTTTGAGACTTCTACTAGCCTGGTTCTTTGACACGCCTTGTGTACTTTCAACTTGTCATATACAAATGTATTATTAGTATCCTCCCTACATAGACAACTCTTGATCACATTCTCTACCAATGTAACATAAGAGACTTCAAAAATGAACAAATAATTAGTGTGTTTACTAAATTTGGGCTTAATGTAGCTAAGTGCAGACAAGCTTCAGGAGCTCAGAATCATGGCAAATATTAATTTTCTAATGATTAGCTAAGCAATGGGTGGACTTTTGTTTTTAAGGAGGATACAAATAAACTAGCATAGTATCGAAACTACACAATAAGAACTGAATCCTTTATATGTTGCTACACCACAACCAAAAACGCATACATATTACCACACTTTGGCAATTTATGCTTCAATATATTTTCGATAGAAATATGTACTCTAATCACAGGTAGTTTGTTTAATAAATGAATGTGTAGTACATTTCAAAAGCAAAGCTAATACATGTACTATTTACACTACCCTTCTCGATAAATAAAATGACAATATCAACTACAACCACCTTACTACAGTGTGGCGTATATTTTGGCTATTTCTTTTCAATGTGTCAAAGAATCATATAAAATAATTCAATTAATTCCTCACTTCTTACTAATAAATATAGTGTGAGGCAAATATGCTACATCAATATCATAGCGGCATAGGCAAGCACAAAGATCAACAACCAACCCTAGCATGAAAAGATTGTTTCCTTTATAAAGAAGAAGAAAAGAGAGGATTGTTTTCTCAAAATAAAATCAAGAGGTATACTTGCTTGTAGCTCTTGCACAAGGTCTAACGTGCTTCTCTTGAAGCAAGCCTAAGATTTGAGTTTCAACACCACGATAATTCAGTCTGCATTTTTTCTCATTATTTGTCGTTTTAAATAATAAAAAATTGATAGAGATGTTATGCATAGAATTAATGTCAGTTGGTTAAAATAGAGAGGGTATTAGGTATTCTATACAATAAGAAGATATCATTAAAGTTGAAAGGTAATATTATTATAAAGCCATAACTAGACTTGCTATGTTTTATGGTTATGAGTGTCGGGCAATTAATCATCAACATGTGCAAAATATGTCTAGTAGAAATGAAGATATTGAGTTGGATGAGCGGTTACACAAAGAAAGATGTATATATAATGAGGTTATTAGAAACAAATTGGGAGTAGTACCAATAGAGGATAAAATGAGAGAAAATCATTTAAGATGGTTTGTAAATGTATAAAGACGACCCAAGGATGTTCTCTTAAGAAGATATGAAAAATTAGATTGTCAAAATATTAAAAGAGGAAGAGGACAACCATAAAAGTGATGGAAAGAAATCTAGTTTATATTGAGTTAATTGCTAGCATAGCACATGATAGTGCTATGTAGAAATAAAGAATTCATGTAGCCAACCCTATGTAGTATTGGAAAAGGCTTACTTGTTGTTGTATTTATCACTTCAAATTTATGACCTTTTAAGCATAAGCCATGATACGTTTCAACAATGTACCTCCCTGTTAAGATAAAGGATAAACTAGGTTTCTAGACCGTCTTCACAACAAGCATCACCTTGTACTAATCGTAAGGATTAGATACAATAACCACCACAAAATTGAGATAAACCTACCATACAATCACTATGAAGATGGAAAAATAGACGAGCTAAAATCTAGTATATAAACAAAAAAAAAGATCATTTATGGTAAACACGTTCACTTCCAATTTCTCAGCTTGAGGCCGGTTTCGGTTATAGTTTTGAGAACCGTTGATTCTGGAACAGTTTTGGTTTGAATCTAGAACCGTTGAGAATTCATAAATAAAGTTTTGATCTTTTAAATTTTAGAAAATTATAATACTATATATAATAGGAATTTATTAGTCTCATGATAACAAAAGCTTCACAGATTGTGTCGCATTAGGCTGACACCCTATGATGAAAGTTGTCTGACAACTTCAGGTTATCGTGTCTCATAAAAAAAAGGGGCCGAGGCAACCGGTTTCGAACTGATGGTTTTTTATCGGTTCCGGTTACGGATTTTAAAAACGTCCAACTGTAATAAAATCGAATGGTTCTTGATTTGGATCTAGTTCAAACGGTTTTAGTTTTATTTCGGTTTGAGCCAACAAGCTTATTCCGAACCGGTCATTTCTAGCTCGAAGGAAAGGGGGAAAAAATATTTGAGAATCCCTTTGTTTCTAGATTTCCTCAAACTGATTCTACATAAAATCCCCTGAACACTCTGACTTCTTCTAGTCATATCCAACGCTAGCTTGTAATATCTCCCGACCACCAGTAATGGATCTTCGTAAACTTCAGATTTCCGCTACCACCATCGCGTAAGCAACCAAACGGCTGAGTTCCGCCCATTTTTCTTCTGAATTTTCTCACTCCATCGACACAAAGAATCTCTTCACCTGGGCAACGGAAAAATACCGTCATCCCATCCCTGAATTAAAGAGAACGAGTCTTCGATCATCATTTTCAGGAATTAAAACCAACTGGATAATGCATAAACAGTCGTTCCCATGAGTCTATGAATACTTTCACTAATACACCCAAGAAAACAACAAAGGAAAATGTCAAAGAAACCCCAAAAAGAGAGAAGGAAGGAAAACGCGAACTATAGGCGGTGAAAGGACGAACACAGAGGGGGGTATGCTCGATAGAAGGGGGCAAAGGGGTGTTGTGCTCGAATCTTGAGTGAACCTTTCCTCTTATTATAACGGCTAGTCTAATTCGGACCGGATCTTCGTCAAATCCGAAACCCACCCAAATCCGTTGTAGGGAGCATTTACCCGGTGCTCTCTCTCTCTCGATCGACGGCGAACAAGGCTCTATTTATGTCATAGCGTCGTACTGTATTTTGGGGGGGCGTGGTTGCAGGCGCGGCGGCCAGCAGTCTCTCTCTCTTCGGAGGGCTTCACACGCCAGCGATCTCCGGTGGCTGGAAGAACCGGTGTCCATGGCTGCTCACCAGCAGAGCGGTATTACACCTGATTCTTAGCATCAGTTCGGTCTTTAGTATGTTTTCTGTCAAGTGTTCCCGCTTATCCTTTTCTACAGATTTAATCCAGTTTTCCATGAAATCATCAATCATCATTACTTTGATAACGAACTGTCTTAGCTGAATAACACGCCAAATGAAACAACAAATTTAAATCTAAGCTGAATGCTACCGAAAGCACCGAGTGCCCTTTCTTGTGAACTGATCACTTGCAAACAATCAAAAGCTGTTGTACGAATCTTCCAAATTTTCATTTAAGGATACAATTCGGTATATCTCTTTGAAGTTATGGATGTCAACCCTTAGTGAGGAAACAAAACGCTATTCTATGAATCTTCCAAATTCTCATTTGAGGATGCAATTTGATATATCTCGTTGAAGTTATGGATGCCAACCCTTAGCGAGATTAGGCTCAATATTCTGTTCCGCTGCGAATCATTATTATGGTTTGAGCATTGTACTAATACAATTCTATGTTATGGTCATTGATATCTTTTGGCGCTTCGTTTTGCATTTGCATCATGTTAACCCTCAATTCATATTAAGAAAAGTTTTTCAGCACGTATTATTTGGACATATGTCTCACTGTGAACTTAGATGTCAATGAGCAGTTTGAGTATTGGAAGTAAGCCCAAAAATGGGTTTGGTACAACTACATCCATTGGCCGGTGACATTATTATGGTTCTTTCTCTTCTTCTTTTCAAACACAAGTTGCTGGTCATCTCATCATCTCCTGAATGGTCATGAGATGACACATGCATGAAAGGCCATGGAGCCCATCAACAATATTGTGGAAGCATGATCATTAAGAACATCCAACATGCCTTTCTGGGCATGCTAATCTACAGTTACAGAACGGATGGTTAATATGAAAATTGATGGAGGTTAAATTTTGCATGAAAAAGAAAGCTTTGTGAAATCCAACATACTTTGGATATTAAATTCTCTGAAATGTTGATAAAATTTGATAGCGGTTGATAGTGTGAATGGAGCAATGACTTGGTCTCATGGCAGGAGTTTTTGCCATTGACTGGAGGAGATCATGCTTCATTTCATCTTATTAGTTAAACTGCATATTTCATTTTGCATATAAGTAGGTTGAAATATTGATGAAATTTTGTTGTTGGTTTTTCACTCATAGGTATTTGCATTTCAAAGTTTCAATTTGGTTGAGAAGAAGCTGTTGGTTGCACTACGGATCCTAACCAATTAGGGGATTATATAGGTGCTGCAAATGTTAGTTGCTCCAAAGGTGAAAAGGGTATAATATTAAATGTGCATTCTTTTGAAACACGTGCAGGATCTGATTTAATGTTGGGGCAGGATGAAAAAGAGCTAACTTAAATCACAAAGATGGCTAAGTATGACTTCAAGTTCACTGAAAAAATTGAAAGCATTCATATGTTTATGTATGTGTATCCTCTCCTTAAAAGCTGCTCTTGTTGTACGGGGGCTTTCTTACGTCTTTTTAGTTATTCAAATGATATCTAGATTTTATTTCATGAGGGACCATTTTTCTTATAAAGTCACAATCCTTTTATCTAAGAATTTGGTTTTGAGTTAGTTTAATGAAAGGAGCTACAAAATGAGGTTTAAATGATTAATTTCCTGATTTGTAGGTTAGTGTGAACCAATCTCTGAACAAGTTCCTCAATTACTCTTCACTTATCTGCTGAGCCTCAATTGTGGTAGTAGCATGGTTATCACCCATTTCTCTATCAAGAGGCATCATGTTTGTGCAAGATTACTTGTGTTTCCCTTCAGGCATTATTGCTCTTTGCCATTAACCCCACTTTCAGAAGATGTAGTTGTCAATAAGGCTGAGAAGATACTCCATGGCAGTCAAGGATTTCCATATCAACTTCATCAATTGTTCCCTTTCTTTACTCCCAAGGCTGCTGTGGACCTTCTCATCAGGATCCAGTTCCATTGTGACTGGACCCTCAGTTTCTTTGACTGGGCAATGCACGAAGAGTTCTTTAATAGCACAATGGATTGCAAAACTTTGGTTATCCATATCTTGTGTAAATCAAGACAGTACAAACCAGCTGAGGCAATTATGAGAGGGCTCATTGATGCAGAAGACAGTAACCGGTTAGACGTTTTTGAGTCCTTGAAATCGACTTATAGCTTGTGCCATTCCAGTTCAGCTGTTTTTGATATGTTGATCAAGTCATATGCATGTTATAACATGACATTCAAAGCTGTTTCAGTTCTTAATTTAGCAGAACTAAGTGGTTTCACTCCTGGGCCTCTCTCCTATAACTATATCCTGGATGGACTCTTCAAGTCTGGTGATTCCTTTATGGCTGAAAAAATTTACAATGATATGATTAGAAATTCGATCTCACTAAATGTTTATTCATACAATATTTTGATCAAAGGATTGTGTATAACTGAGAAACTAGACAAAGCTCTTGGTTTATTTGAGCAGATGAGGAGAAAAGGTTGTTCTCCAACTGTGGTCACTTTCAATACTCTTATAGATGCTTACAGTAAACTTGGAAAGGTAGATAAAGCCTTTGAGTTGCGAGAGCTTATTTTGGCAAGTCAACTAAGGCCAAATTTGATTACGTACAATGCTCTCATTAATGGGTTGTGCAGACAAGGCAGAATGCTGGAAGTTGGGAAGTTATTTGATGAGATAAAGGAAGTAGGTTTGGTTCCAGATAATGTTACATACAATACACTTATTAATGGATATTGTAGGCATGGAAATACGCATCAAGCTCTTCTATTGCATACTGAAATGGTTCAGAAAGGATTGTTTCCAAATGTTGTGACATATACGGCACTTATTAATGATATGTGTAAGAAGGGAAATTTGAGGAAAGCAATGGAGTACTTTTATAAGATGAGAGAAAGAAGGCTTCAGCCAAACCAGATGACTTACGTTACACTGATTGATGGGTGCTGCAAGCGAGGTTATCTAGATGATGCTCATGCTTTTCTCAAGGAAATGGAGGGAAGTGGATTCCCACATTCTCTAGTGGCTTACAATGCTCTTATCAATGGATTTTGCCTTCAGGGGAGAATGGATGAAGCACTACAGATCGTTCATGATATGCCAAATAAAGGTTTAGAGCCCGATATCATTTCGTACAGTCCAATAATAAGTTCTTACTGCAAAAGTAATCAACTGGAACAAGCTTTTGCTTTGCATAAAGAGATTGTGGAGAAGGGTGTCAGGCCTGATGTAATTACATATTCAACACTTATCCAGGGCCTTTGTGAACAATTAAGAATGAATGAAGCTCATGCACTTTTTGAGAAGATGCTGAGTGAAGGTCTCTGTCCCGATCATGTTACCTTCACTGTGTTAATTGATGGCTATTGTAAGAATGGTGATGTAAGACGTGCGTTATGTCTTCATGATGAGATGCTTCAGAAAAGGATATTACCTGATGCTGTTACTTACAGCACAATCATCAATGGGCTAAACAAACAAGTTAGGACGAAGGAGGCAAAGCGGCTGCTTTTCAGGATGCTATACCATGTCCCAGTTCAGGATGAGGTTACATATGATACATTGATTAGTCATTGTGTTGATGTAAATATAAAAAGTCTTGTTGGGCTTATCAAAGGTTTTTGCATGAAGGGATTAATTGAAGAGGCTGACAGCCTCTTCAGAAAAATGGTGGAGAAAAGTTGGCATCCTACTGAAACTGCATATAATGTGCTGATCCATGGTCATTGTAGGGGAGGCAATGTAGAGAAGGCTTTTGATCTATACAAAGAATTGATCAATGCGGGCCTGGTCCCTAACATAAGAAGTATGATTGCTCTAATTGTTGGCCTTTGGAACAAAGGAAAGACTAAGGAGTGTGGTGCCATCATCAAAAACATCTTGAAAAGTTCTATGGTCCCTGAGGCTGAAATATCAAAAGTTCTTTTGGAAGTAAACCATAGTGAAGGAAATATGCATGCAGTCGTTAGTGTACTGATGGCAATGTTGAATGATGGACTTGTTCCAAGTGCAGGAGAGTTTGTTGGATCAACAACTTGAATTTGTTAAATTGCTCAGAGGTCTTTTGTATAGACATTGTTGAATACAACAATTTCTTCAGAAGCATTACTAGGAAGTGAGCAAAATTTCTCGTGATCTGTTAGTGGAAAACAATCATATATTTGGAATGGTTGCTTTACACTTTTATTCAGGTTCCACGTTGTAGCCAATTTGAAGAGCAGCGGTTGGAACGTAGGGTCTGAGTGCAACTCTGATGCAACTGGTAGAATGGCCATCTATGCTGGTCTCTCTCTCTCTCTCTCTCTCTCTCTCTCTCTCTCTCTCTCTCTCTGTGCCATTCGTTTGACCTGACCAGTAAGTAGGCAAGTCATAGAGTTTTCTTCTATACTGTATAGAATAGGTACCTCATGTTTCTAATATGTTTTGTCTGTCATATACACTAACATAGTTTTTTTACTTTATTATATTATATTGATATATATATATATATATATATATATATATATATATATATTACTGGCAATATTTTTTTCAATCATGCTCTTAATTATTGGAATTTTGTTTTTTTACTTGTCTCTGCTATTGATGACTTTGGATTTTAGTTGCTATGGATTGCTGCTACTGCTTTGTGCTACCCTTTGTAGTATTGGTGGCACTGCTTATCCATAGCTTGAATTATGGCAGTAAAATTGCCGCTATTTCTTTGTGCTACCCATGGTAGTATTGGTGGCACTGCTTGCTTCCTATATTCTATGAGTTCCAGAACTTTTCCTCATTAGAATGAAATCATTAAAATGGTAATTTTGACAAGCAGTGTGTATGAAATGATTGTTTAATCATGAAACTCCATTAAATTTGACTCAACAGAGTATCAAGAGAGTTTCAGATTGGAACCTGATTTGCAAAGTTCGTGCAAGTATGCCCTGAATTCCTGAACCTGCATCTTATTTTGATTGGAACAAGTCTAAGTTGTCTAAGCTTTTATACTGATTGGAACAAGTCTAAGCTTTCATACTGATAGTTGTGCTTCAGGTGCTGGAAAACTAGCCTGTGACCTAGTTTCACTCTGAATGTAGAGCGTGCCATTTTCTTTAATGATACAGTAACCAGATATCATATGCCTGACTATATTGTTCAAGATGTATATCGTACATTATAATGATTTTCTCATTTATCATGTTTGACTTTGATCGATCTGCAGAAAGGTGGGTCTATAGTCTGGTTAAAACGACAATCCAAAGTTCTACATTGTAAATTTTATGGCGTATCTAGCACACTCTTAGTGTAATATCAATAGGTCACCAATGCACTCTTCTGGACTTGGTTCTTCCATAAAAGTGTAATTATGGGGAAGCTGCAGATCATAGACAATCTAGTATTATTGGTGGCAGACTTTCTCTGTCACACATGTACCCACTTTATGTGACTCGGTTCTTCTTCTTTTTCAGCCATTCAAAGACATGATTGAAGGCATGAGGATGGATCTCAGAAAGTCGAGATCCATGAATTTTTTGATGAGCTTTACTGTTAATATGTTGCTGGAACTGTTGGTGTGATGAGCATTTCTGTGATGGGTATATACAATGCTAGTAAAATTGCTGGAACTGTTGCTTCTGACTCACAAATGACAACACAGTTTGTATAGAAGCTGCTTTAGCACTTGGGATTGCAGATCAGCTAACCAATACACTTAATAGATATTGGTGGAGTGAGTATATGTTTTTATGCATTATATTCTCTTCTTGGGCAATTTAATTTATTATAACTTGACATTACATGTTCATTTAAGAGCTAGGCTCCACCTTGAAACAAATCTAGCTATTTTACTGTTCCTGATCTCTTATTTTCCCTTGTTGCCAGCATTCTGCTGTCAATCATTCAAAATTCATTCGTTTCTGTTTGTGATGATCTTAGTGGAAGACGCGGAAGGATTCATCTTCTTCAGGAACAACTAGAACAGGACTGTCAGGTGATATATTTGCGGGAGAGTAACAGATGAATGGAGGCGTTTCATGAAGCACCATTTTCAGAGAGCCAGGATGTTCTTTTCGGAAGGTGTCGGAAGTTTTAGAGTTCGATCTGGCGAGCACATGGCCAGTAATGTAAAATCACTTCGGTTTGTAAAATCACTGAACTGGTTCCCTCGACAATTGATCTTTGATTTATCAGTTTCACGTGTGATGCAAACGCAAAACTGGCTGCACCGTGGCTTGGGGTTTCCAACCCAGGCCTATTAGTCCATCTTGGGCCTTGGGCATCCTCTGAACCTTAAGTTCTGGTTATGCACACAAAGAAAGCAAAATATTTTGTTATTCTTGTCTCCATCAGTGCCATCTCAGAACCCTAATCTTCCATTGAAATAAAAAAAAAGATAGTTACTAAATGTACATCTCAAATTATTAATGATAGACCTTTTTCATGATACTCTTATTTACTCATAACCCACCACTTTTTCTTTTCTCCATCTTCTTACGAGATCTCTGTTGGAGTTTGCTTATCATGCTTCTCTCTCTCTCTCTCTTCTTTTTCTTTTGTAGGTAAAACTGGCTACTAAATTCTCTCACTCTTTTCTCCTTCCCTCCTCTTGTCATCCGCATATGACTCCGTTATTCAGTAAATTATGGTTTTCACAATTGGTGATTCACCGACTACATGCTTGGAATCAAATGAGTGTTGAGACTAATGTTGTAAAAAGTGTACCGGTGTCTATATCACATTGGGTTTCGATACGCTCGTATTGTATCATATCTTATGGTACAATATGGTACAATACAGAGTAATTTTTAAATTTTTTGATTAAAAAATCTAATAAATATTAATAAATTTGAAAAATATAATAATTGAAATAAATGAATAAAACATATATATCACAATCAACATTAAATAAAATTGAATCCAAAAGCTTGATTTGAAACAAATAATTCTTAATAAATGATTATGACCTTATAAGAATATTCAAAGAGATTGTGAGAAGATAACAACATTATGAGGTTAGTATAACAAAGTTAAATAACATGTCATAATAAACAATCATCCATAACGTGAATACTGAATACCTTTAATAAACAACAAAGTTACAAAGTTATAATCATCCATATCAAAATGGTACAAAGTTACAATTACATTTACAGCAATCATCCATAACGTATATCATAATCACTAAAAGCATTATAATCGACATAGTTAGGATTACCATCATCATCTCCTCCCTCTTCCTCCTTCGAAATCGGATTTGCCCATCGAACACATTCATCTTCATCATCTTCAAGTTCAAGTTCTACTTTGGCTTGAAGTGCCCTCCAGTCTAAATTGATGGAGGGCTCCTTTTTTACCCTCATGAAGAATATCAACATTTTCGTAGCTTAACAGGTCATATGACACCTTTCTTTTCCTTCTTACATTTGTTTGTAAAAAAGAATATTCAAATTATCAAGAATCAAATGCAATATAGTCATTTAATCATTCATTATTAACAAGAAAGAACTATGGAGCACCAATACATATTTCTAAAATTATTATCTTTGGCTTAACTTCATGTTATATGCAATATATATCAAATCACACAATCGAGCATGCTCAAGTCTGTTTCTTTTTTTCATGTGAATGAGTTTGAAAAAGCTCTAATTTCTCTCACACTCACTTGAATTACATTTTTTGCTCAATATACGGTGAGCAAACCTTAACAAATTCGGTGTATTTATACCAAAGCGAGTCCACCATTCATATAAAATAAAATACGATAATGATTAATAAGAAACATTAAAAGTCAATCAATTGATAACTTAAATAAATATCAATAAAAAATATATAATAGTTAGTCGCATTTGGGAGTGAAGTTGGGTTGTAATTGGCCTTCCAAAATCTTTAAGACTTTGTATATACTTGATTAACTCTAAATGGATATTGAAATGAGTAGATAATCTTGAACAATGTCAATTGCATTTAATATACCTTTTTCACTTGTTCTTTCTCTATAGAGTTAGAAGAAAATCGAATAGAAGGGTTAAGAAAATATGCAACAACTTTCAAATTATGATGCTTTTGACGATTTCAGCATACATCAATTATCTTCCAAACCTTTTTTAAAAGTAACTATTTGTGGTCAAGGTTTTCTTCTATTTCCAATTTGGCATTATCCATAACATCATATATATATATATATATATATATATATATATATATATATATATATATATATATATATATATATATATATATATATATATATATATATATATATAAGTCATCGTAGGTCTATATTCTTTGTTCACCTTCCTTATTACCTTAACTAAAGTTATAGTCATCTTAAAAAATTTGTTGCATTTACTACAACAATACCCTCTCTTTCTGGACCAACTAAAAGAGTCTCATTTATCATATGCAAACATTTTTTTGTATGACAAAACTTTACACAATAATGACATTCATAGCA
This sequence comes from Brasenia schreberi, assembly GCA_036023115.1. NCBI lineage: Eukaryota > Viridiplantae > Streptophyta > Magnoliopsida > Nymphaeales > Cabombaceae > Brasenia > Brasenia schreberi. The sequence continues at coordinate 17,692,059 of JAYKKT010000074.1, read as the reverse complement.
AATCTTATCAATGAAGACCTAATCAATTCCCTTCTTCTTGTATGGATTCGCATTAAATGCAATACAGAAGCATGATTATAAATGAACTTTATGATATTTCTACATGCATCTATAGTCCCTCTTATTTCATCCATTGCACTCAAATCTTCAAGCATTAAATCTATGTAATGTACAACACATAGAGTACATACTAAGGATGGATGGTTTGCCTCAAGCATTTTATCAACTACTCTAAAATTTGCAATATAATAATCAATTGAATAACATTTGAAACACCTACCTCCTCAACAACTTCCTCAAAAATAGGGAGTAAATTATCTACAGTTTTATCAATATGGGATAAGTCATATGATTTCAAAAACAATCTCCCCTTAAGACAATAGAACATGAAGTTTATCAAAGACCTACGTTGATCATCTATCCAACCATCAACCATAATAGAATATCTCATGTTCTTTCACGACTCTCTAAATTCAGAATTCCATGCATTAACAATATCAACCTATTTCTGTAATAATGTACCCCTTAAAGCATGATAATTAAAAAATCTGATCCCATAATGGCAATAACATTAGCCATACTTTAAAATGAAAACGAGTTCACAACATTGAAAGGGAGACAATTTTTATAAAAAAAAATTACACACTTCAAATCTACTTTTTCAATTATCTCTTTTGAAGTTATAGTTGATCTAATACCCGACTGAGCTCTAGGAGTCGTACGTGGAGGAAAAACTGAAGGCATCTCACTACCTCTGACTCCTCCTCTAGTACCTCTTGTAGGCATCAGGTGAGTAGGAGCTTTTGCAATAAAATAAGAGTCAACTCCACTGCTAATGCCACCAGAACCTACACTCTTTTCCTTTTCTTATCTTCTCCTCTCCTCTTGAGCCGTCTCTTTTCCTATCTCAGTTGTACTATGAAATTCATCACCATATATCCCTTGAGAAGCATCTTCAAATGGTTGAGACATATTTCAACCACCTATTTATGCCATTTCTCTTATGCTTAATTTCTTCCTCTCTTTCGAAGGCTCCCATACTTGCTCAATCTTGTACTTCACTGCTTCGGGAACCCGAGAACAAGTACTAGCATATTTCTTGATTCTCGTAAGATAGCGTTTCATACGAGAAATACCATCATACTTTACTGCATTGTAAAGTATGTACTTGTTTACAAACCTATTGCATTCGTACACTAGGATGCAATATTTTCATACCGGATTGACCCAATCGAAAGCCACAAGATGATAATAGACAATTAAAAAGAAGAAAAAGGCTTTCTAGGGGTCAGGAATCATGGAATTTGTAAAACCCCAAATTTTTGAAGTGAAAAATCGAGTATAATGCAAAAGAAAATAGATATGTCATGGATTTGACAAAAGCCCTATAGATGGGGAGTTGGATTGGGTGAAAAGTTTGAGAATCTTGTAACTAAACTACGAAATCAAAAAGAACAAAGAACTAGGATGAGAAAAGTATTTGGGAGCAAGGGAATGACGTGAAAAAGGGTTTGAGAATAAGCAAAGTGATTTTTTCTTAACTTTGGATTCTCAGAATTTATACTAAAAAAATCAACATTGACTCGTACAATACGGTACAATATAGTCTCGTATTGTACTATATGATACAATATGGTACGATAAATCGCTTCTTGTGATACATGTATCTATATCGTATCGTATTCTTGTACGATGGTACGATTTTTACAATATTGATTGAGAATAACTTAACAAATACTTGCATTTCAAATGCATGGAGTGGGTTTGTATGGAGGGATAATATATACTATTGAAGACAGTGTCTTGCCACATGGTGGGATCATCTACAAAGTGCGACTGGATGATTAGGGCTCGGGAATGTATATATACTTCTGGAGTACCATATGTATATATATAAACTTCTGTGTATTGCTCTGCTTGCTTGAAGCTATGATGATTGCTTCTCTGGTACAACAGTTTTTTTTCTTCTTTTCCTGACTGCCTTTCTACTAGACTTGGTATGTAGGAAGGTTTGATTTTGGTTCACGGTTGGGTTCTGGTATATTATAAGCAAATCCATTTGTTGATTTTGATATAACTTGTTTTTTTAGTTTACATCGGGGAGGCTGAAGCCAGGTGTGCACGTCCCAGGTATTGAACTCATGACCATCATCTTGTGAGCGAGTCCCCTGGTGGGTGAGCCAATGTTTAAGTACACATGATTTCGATATGAAAATTTGTCAAAGGGAAGCCAATGCATTCTTAGAAGTTCTGTTATCGGTTTAGGATGCCATCTGTATTTCAACCCCATCCCATATGCTATTTCAAGATAGATGATGGTAGAGGTACCTCTGGATTCGGTTCCATCTCCTCCTACAAGGAACTGAAGTGGAACCTTATTGTATTGGTCGTGGAACTCTATCCTGTGCAGCAGAACTGGACTGTTCTAGTCCTAAGTTTGGTGGAGCAGGAACCAATGGTTCAGAACTGCCACCCTGGTTTACCTGGAACCAGCCAGGGAAGTGCCTTGAACATCTTTTGAATTGTCAAAACGATTCATAAAAAGTTTCGCGATCTTTTATATCTTGAAATTTTCCAAACCGCTTTTAGCTATTCAAACAAGAATTCAGATCCTAGTAAAACCCTCTATCCATGGACGGGTGGATCTGGAATTGTTGCTTGGGGATTCAAGAACTACGGCACCCTATTTACATATAAAAGCCGAGTTACTAGCAATAGTTGTTGCTGGTATGGAAGTTGAACAACTTCTAAAAGTCCTGTAGGGGATAAATCTGTGCCACCAACGGTGCACCGACATAGGAAGCTAGATACAAAATTTGGGGTGTGTGTGTATGAGCACGAGCTGAAGCACAAAGAATGTGAGTGGTTTCTCAAACATGCAGTAGCGATCGATTATGTTTAGACCTTGTCAAGATCTGGTAGATCCTCGAACAAAAGGGCTTCGGCAAGAGATTGTTTGTACAATATCGATGGGAATGAGGCTAAAGCCTATCAAATCCATTATCTATGGTGAAAAATGAATCACATGACATGAGTAAAAGCCTGGTTAGCTGGTTGAATGGCAAAAACTCCACGAACATATGAAGATGATGTTTTGTAGTCATTATATTCATGGTTTAGTACTCAAATTTTGTGATATGAGATAATTGAGTGTGAGTTCTTCGAAACTCTTAATAAGATCCATAGGGTTCTTGAGTTGGCCTTTCAAAGAGGTTTTTACTTTCAAAAAACTTTGACTAGTACTGTGTGGTATATTGAAAATCCAATGTAGTACTAAATGGTTCACTATGGAACATCAAAATAACTCAGTAGTTGAGTACCCTGTGGTATCATCAAACTCCACTTCAATACCTCAGAATAGTATGAAAATTATTTTAGTATCAAATTATTAATATAAATTGATATTTAATTAAGTAAATAATTAAATATTTAAAAGTATTTTAATATTTCAATTAAGGTTATTAATGTACATTTTAATTAAAACTTCATTAAAATGTTTATATATTCAAAATTAATTTGTGCTACTAACCTTAATTTAAATATTACTTTTTAATTTGAATTGATAAATATTATATTTAATTTGTAATTTAAACATAATTTACATTAGTGACTTTTAATTTATGTGTAGCCATGGATACGAGAATAAGTTTTATAATTGAATAGGTATGGAAGCTAATATTTAAGTAGATTAAGTTGATACTAAAGACATTAAGTTAATAGGAAGTTAAGTTGATGTTAATGACATGAAAATCAAGTTGATGCCAAAAACTAATTTTTACTTAAATTATTTATCACAAAACACGTACTTGTATGTAAATTTTATTAAATATTAAATATTTAATTATGTGTTTAGTGTTAGATCCTAATTATCACAAAACACATATTTGTAACACAAAAACTAATTATGTGTTTAAATCTTATTTATTACAAAACATAAATATTAAATTATATTAATAATTTAGTATTGAAATGAATTTTCAAGTACTATATGGTACTAAAGTAGATTTTCATAGTAGTAAAGGGGTACTAAACTTAAGATTTAGCATAAGGTTAAATGCCAGCACCAAACATCAACACTAACAACAGCGCTATGTTGAACACGCCTCATCAACACCTTGTAAGCCATTGTACTTTATCAATATTCTTCATCAATCATGTCAAGGGTCATGTTAACGACTTAGTGAAAGAGTACTAAATTAATAGATTTTTGAAACATCAACCCTTTAAGTTATAGGAAGAAAAGCATAGGTATCAAAGTAGATTTGTAGTCCACCAAAAGGTACTAATATGAAGTTTTCCCTAACACTTTTGATGGACTCGCTTGTGTGTGTTTTGTTTGTATGTGCATTTTTGTGTATAAAGTTGGGGCCATTTCTACAAGATTAAGGCTTAGGCTCTTGTTATTTATGAAAGAGGATATTACCTAAGATCTTTACTGTCCAAATACTTCCATAGATTAACAAGGCTTAAAAGAGCACTTAATGGGATTATTGTAATAGTAGTGGAGCGTTGTTAAGCCTTGCGCTTACAGTAGCCACTACCACTCCATGGGTTTACTGTGAAGTGGGCTCTCTTGGTACACCTTTAAGCAATCGAGCGAGTACTCCCGCTACAGTGGTTGGGCTTACCATTCCCTTTAAGCAAGCAGTGGGCTTAAAGCGGGGTGGCACCCTCAAAGCGAGTAATGCAAGGGGTGCCGCCCCATAGAGCTGTGCCAGAAAGGTAGTGGTAGCCTTCCTCCGTCTTAAGTAGTCCTTTGAATCTTAAAGAACGCAATCGCAAGGCTACCATTACAATAAGCCACAACGTATGGGGCATATTACTGTAATCTCTCAAGGTGACCTATCTTACTGTAAGGCGAGTAAGAGGCTCATACTTATAATGGCGTTACTCGCTCCCACATTCCAAGAGGCGCACTTCAAGCTGATAGCCTTGCGATTATTTTAAGGCAGGCTGTTATGTGGGTTAAGCCAAAGATTGTTTGTCTTTGCATTTGAAGCTTTTTAGTTATGAGAAAGAAGGAAAAAAAATACAACTCAACAACACACGAAACACAACCAACTATGCCCAAACACCAAATGCATCTACACCTAAAACAACACATGTAACCTTACTCAACCACCCTCCAGACCACCATCATTAACACATCACCCAAGAACCCAAATACTCCTGCAACAACCACGTACAACTAAAACCACTAACATTCCTCCACAACCCAACACAAAACCCAACCCAACCCCAACATTGAGACATTTGGAAAGGTTGCCACATGGAGAGCCAGTGAAAAATTTAAAGGAGGCATGAGAAGATCTCGAAAGGGAAAAAGATGATAGGATATAATATTGCTTTCTCATAATTAAATATGGCACAACATTGAGCACAAAGGCAACTAACAAATCCATGTAGTTATTGGCACTCACTGTGGGAGAAAGATGGCTTTGGTTTTGGAGATTATGGCTGAAAACTGAGATTTATATCAATATTCAGGCGGAAAAAACTTCAATTAAAACAACCAAAAGATAGTACAGTTTCAAGAATGCACCAATTGGGTGACAAATTTTTCAAAAGTTGGTGCGGTTCCTTGGAGTATCACAGTCAATCACACTTAGTGAGGCAGAGGCTTGGTTTGTGAAGTCGTGCGAACCTGACGTAAGTATTTCATTTGGGTGCCCTCAGACTGTGTCCAACTAAGTTCCCCTCCTCCCAACTCTGCGATTGCCTAATGGGCAAGTCGGTGTTTGGTAACAAATAAAGAGGCTCAACTAATAAAATAAATCGGGTTGGCACCAACAAATCTCACTAGTATATGCAGCTTACCATGATTTCAGGAATTTCCAACTTGAATGCCGATGCCTACACCTACAAGCTTTAAGCACGTACTCGCACATTCATAATCTTTAAGGTGTCATCCAGATCTGTGTATCCTCCTAAAGCAGGGGTTTTTCCTTACGACCGTATGTCACCATGCAGTAAATAGCAGAAGCCAGAAATGTCAGCAACATGTTTCACTGTCACAATAATTCTTTTGGCAATTCTTACCCCTATGCTTAAAAAAACATAAAGAGGGGAACTGAGTTTGGACCATTTCTTGAGCTGTCATGTCATCACGACCGTACGATGCATGGTAACAGAGTCGCATAAAAAGGGCTTCACATGTGCCACCTTTGAAAAGACGTGGTTGAATAACACTAATTGGTGAAGCCCATTCTCTGTAGGAAAGAACAAAAAGGTCAATTAATTTACTTGTTTCTTCACCTTTTATGCTTGAGCCTGACCAACCGTTTGACTTTGAGATACTGTTTCTTCGCCCTTGAATCCGTTTTTAGGATCCCACCTTCATTTCCTTCCTTTTGGTTCTCAATTCTTGCAAACACGGGTGCAGGCTCTGACATTATCTGACCTGCTTTCAACCCTCCCCAGGCTGTATCATTCTGCATTTGACAACAAAGAAGGAATCAGTAAAACATAAGAACAACCAATTGTATGACAGAATATGGATGTAGATATTTCCTAAATCTTTTCAATTTTGAAAATATTTCTGGTGAAAGGATATAGTTTCATAGACTAGTATACTCCAATTCCTAGCAGATGTATTACGTGCCCAGTTTCTCAAACTGGCAACAAGAAAACACCTTGAAACTTTGTCAGCTATTCTGAAATTGTTGCTTAATTTTCTTAAAAAGCAAGGGCATTTCTAAAAGATAATATCTGGTTATATAAGAAAGAACAACATATAACGATACCCAAGTAACTGCATCGAATTCATCCTTTGTGTAACCGAGCTGTGAATATATGCGCAAACAAAGCCCAGGAGTGACCGGAGACAAGGCAACTGCTATTATCCTCATTGCTTCCAATATGATAATCAGGTTCTGCAACCATGTGGATGATGAGATAACAACAAAGAAGTAAAACAATCATGCTTAAGCCTAGGATTTGTCACTTTGATTCTTCCTTGCTAAAGCAAACCTCTAAAAAGAAATTACAGATCCACTAGCCTTATATTTACTAAAGATAACATATTTATGCACCTGTACAAAGACGACCATTCAATCACTTCATTAAGCAGATCATTATAATGGGTTTCACTGAAAGAGAAAGGGAGGGTCATATAATGGCCACAAAACTATGGTGTCAAAAAGTTTGGCGTATACCCTGGCAGCAGCTTCAGCACTAGCACCTCCTGCCTTGAATTTTGACCATGGTGCATGCTCATCTATATATAGATTACCAGCACTTCCAATTTCCAGTATAGAGGAGGAGGCAGTTGACAAGGACAAGCTTTCAAGATGGCGCTTTGCTTTGTCTACTTGTACAACAGAAATTGCAAAGCAAAACGGATTATCTGCCTGATTAAGAACTTACAAGAGGAGGGCTTGTATCATATTTATGTCCAGGCTACTAAGATGGTGAGCTTGTCACAAGAGAATGAAAGATCCATGCACTCCAATCAGTTCACGATACTACGATATGATTGAAATATACCATTGACATCTTTAAAAAAGATGAAGTGCTGCCTGGTAGCTATCAACGTAGGAGCTTTTTGTGCCATGTGTGCAAAATAGAACAAACAATAAACTCTTAAGAAAGAAACAAGTACCAACTCCTCACAGTATTTCTGAAAGTATTCCCTAATGCTGCAACAGCGGAATCAACCACCAAAGTTGATTGGCAGTTCTTCTTCAAAAGCCCAAGTGTACGATTAAGAAGATTGCCGGCATGCAAAAATATATGATAAGGGCATCAGAACAAGGATGGCAACGGAGCAGAATGGGGCGGGTTTTCGCCCCACCCCGCACCCTTTTACTACGACCCGGCTCCACCCCGCCCCACTTTATATACACTAAAAGTTATTATGTATTTATAGTTATATTTATAAAATACATACAAGCATATAAGCATATATTGTTTGTTAACTATTTATAAAACATATGTATAGTTAATTAAGTGAAAATGATAATGGTGATTTAATAAACATATATGCTTCTATTTAGTTAATAACTATACATATATGTATAGTTAATTAATTATTTATAAAATTATATGCTTTTATAAGCATATGTGTATATATAGTTAATTAATAGATATATATTTTATATAAGTAAACACTAATAAATATATATCAGTGTTGTTCGTATCATATCATGTATCGTTTTAGTCCATGATACGATTGTATCACACTATATCATTTTTTAATTCTAAAAAATTAAAAAAACATAAATTTCAGAAAAAAATCACAATAATTCTAAACAATTCATATAATTCATAAGTTGAGTAAATATTCATCAATCACCATTCAATTTTCAATATATAAGCATTTAAGCACTACATCCTTAGCAAAATTATAACTTTCACAATTGAAAAAATGAATTACATATTGTAATCTAGATCAAAAAAATAATTTTATCCTCCATGTTCAACATCATCACTACCTTAAGCTTCAAAATCAAAATCATCATCCCCTTAATGATATTATTTCACTCCTTCTAAATTAATCCATTGAATGTCTTCTTTAGTTAGGAGTGTATTTGTTTCACTATCTTTCATAATCCAATCCTCTAAGATATCAAAATTGTCTAGACTTATTTGATCAAATTGGTTCTCTTTATTTAATTTTTTTATTTTCCCACAAGAATGATAAATAAATAACATGGTCATTAACAATTAATAATTCTGAAAAGTTCAAGAATAACATTAACAATTAAATAAATTACAATATTGAATTAAATATTAATTAGTAACTACTCATTTATTATCTTTGTCAGAGGCACATATTGCAACGAATGAAAACTAGGTCATTGAGCCACTGATGTTCCAACCTGTTGCACTTTTTTGTATAAATATGTTCAAAGACACTCCAATTTCTTTCATAATCAGTTACACTAAAGGTTTGACTCGAAACTCTTATTGCAAAATCTCTCAAGTTTGGACAATCACTTCCAAACCTATTCTACCAAACATCTAATAGAAAAAGATAATATAAATATTTATTACATAATAAATATAAGATTTTAAAAACTTAAAAAATAAATGATTCATATGTTTACGTGGAGCATATTAGTATGGTTGTGAATGGCTACAGGCAAGCCCACCAAATGAAGAGCATTATAGTAGATCTCTATCTCTCAATATATAGTATTTGCTCTACCCTTATCAAGGACCGATCTATCTATACAATCAATGATACCTCGATTAGCCTCACCGTCCCTTTTAAATCTTACAAAATACCTAAATATTAGATTTAAGTAGTAAGTTGCTATAAGCTGATACAATCATTTATTCTATCTATTATCGATAATCATCCATGCTAGCACATAATCTCTTTCTTCCATCACAATTGCTTCTAATAGCTTCTTATGCTTTATCGATGACTTTATAAAGATAACCCATACATGACTTTTCCTCCCTATCAGTTAATCTCAAAACTTTAACTAAAATACATGTGATCCTTAATAGTCTAACATAGGAGTTCTAAAATGTACTCTTAAAGACCATCTCTGAAATCTCATTTAATTTTCTATTCCTTTTGTTTTGAAGCAACTCTACAAACTGTTGTCACTCATTTGAGAAAAACATTTTCTTCAAGGCTTACTTTTGTTTAACAATATTTTGTACCAATGTTGTAAAAATTGTATCATACATATGATACGATACAATTTTATCGTATATTATAAGGTGCACGTATCGCAAGAAGTAATTTCTCGTGTCGTATAATACGAGTAGATGCTGATTTTTTTAATATAAATTTTGAGTTTCTAAAGTTGCGGAAATTACTTCTACTTCTTTCCAAACCCTTTTCATGTCATTTTCTTGTTTTCAAATCCTTTTTTCATCCTTGTTCTTGTTGATTTTGTAATTTATTTACAAAATTCTCAAGTTTTTCACCCAATCCAACTCCTCAGCTCTACGGCTTTTGTCAAATTCATGGTGTACTTCTTTCTTTTTGCATTCTACATGATTCTTCACTTAAAAAATTTGAGAGTTTTACGTATTTTATAATGCTTAACCTTTAGAAAGTCTTTTTCTTCTTGTTGATTGTTCACTCTTATCTTAATGACTTTCGATCGCGTCGATCCGGTATGAAAATATTGCATCCCGATTTACAAAGAAAATAAACTTGTAAACAAGTACATGTTTTGTAATGTAGTAAAGTATTGTGATATTTCTTGTATGAAACACCACCTTCAAAGAACTAAGAAGGATTCTAGTGCTTGTCCTTTGCTTCCCAAAATAGTGAAGTATGAGATTAAGTAGGTATTTGTGGCTTGAATGAGAGAAAAAGATTACGGATGAGAGAAAGAGCATAAATTGGTGGTTGGGATATGTCTCAAAGTTTATTTATAATCATTGTTTTGTATTACATTTGAATGTCATTATTGTATAAAGTCTTCTCGTATAGAAAAATACATTAAAAAAAATGTTTGCATTTAATGAATGAGACTTTATTAGTTGATATAGAAAGATGAAGGGGATTGTTGTAGTAGATGTTATTTTTTGAGAAATTTTTTTTTAAGGATAACTATATCTTTAGTTAAGGTAATGAGGACGGTGGACAGTGAAGATAGACCTACGACGACTTATATATATGATGCTATGGATTAGGCAAAATTGAAAATACAAGTAAACCTTGACCACAAGCGGTTACTTATAAAAAAGGTTTGGAACATAATTAATGCACGCCGGAACTACCAAATCCATCATGATTTGCAAGTTGTTACATATTAACTTAACCCTTCTATTCGATTTTCTTTCAACTTTGTAGAGAACGAAGAAGTAAAAATTGATATATTAAATGCAATTGACCTTGTACAATATTCATCTACTCGTTGCAATATCCATTTAGAGTTAAGCAAGTATATATAGTCTTAGAGATTTTGGAAGGCCAATTGCAATCCAACTTCGCTCCCAAATGCAACTAGTTATTATATATTTTTTATTGATATTCATTTAAGTTATCAATTGATTGACTTTTAGTATTTCTTATTAATCATTATTGTATTTTATTTCATATGAATAGTGGACTCGCTTTGATGTAGATGCATTGAACTTGTCATGGTTTGGTCAACGTATATTGAGTTAAATATGCAGTTCTAGTGGGTGCAATGAAAAATTTAAGTTTTTTCAAATGCATTCACATGAAAAAGAGAAACAGATTGGAACATGCTCAACTACATGATTTGGTATACATTTCATACAACATTAAGTTAAGGCAAAGGTAACAATTTTAAAAATATGCATTGTTGCTTCCTAGTTCTTTCTTATTAATAATGAATAATTGATGATTATATTGCATTCGATGCTCTTGATAATTTGTATATTCTTTCTTTATAGACAAATTAAAAAAGATGCAAGAAGGTGCCATAGACCCATTGAGGTACAAAAATATTGATATTCTTGATGATTGGGTCGAAGAAGAGGAGCTCCTCCATCAATTTAGAGGATGAAAACTGGAGGGAACTCCAAGCCGAATCAGAACTTTGAGTTGGAGATGATGATGAACATGAAGGTGTTGGATGAGCGGATCTGATTATGGAGGAGGAAGAGAGAGGAAATGATGATGATTTGATAATGACTATATCGATTACAATGCTTTTGTTGATTATGATCCATGTTGTGGATGATTGTTGTAAATATAATTACAACTTTGTAACATTTTGGTATGGATGATTGTAACTTTGTAACTTTGTTGTTTATTAAAGGTATTGAGTAGTCACGTTATGGATAATTGTTCATTATGACATGTTATTTAACTTTGTTATGCTCAACCTGAGAGTGTTCTCTTCTCGTAATCTCTTTGAATATTCTTATAGAGTCAATCATTTATTAGGAATTATATGTTTCAAATCAAACTTTTGGATTCGATTTTGTTTAATGTTGATTATGATATATATGTTTTGTTCATTCATTTCAATTGTTGCATTTGTTTGGATTTATTAATATTTTTCATAAAAGATTATATTATATGGGTATCGATACACTTTTTACAACAGTGTTTTGTATTGATAAAAAATTAGTTGGAAACCGAGTAGCAGCTATACGAAGGAGTTTTGCGCCATTTATATATCTATCTCATCATACATAATACAAAGGTATGATTATAAATAAATTTTGTGATATCTTGATAACACTTAGTTGATGCTTTACCTCATCCATCTCTCTAGTATCGTCAACGATGAGATCAAGACAATGGGTTGCACATTATATCCAATAAAAAGTCCAATAAGTATCAACTAACTCATTTGCAACTGTTTTATAGTTAGCTACATTATGTGTAATTAATTGAACTATATTTTCAAACTCAACCTCCAATATCACCTTATCAAATTCATCCATTAGAATATTTACAATATGTCGATCCTCTGACATGTCTAGTAGTCTCAAAAATATAAAACATTTAGGACAATAGACAAAAAAGTTTAACAAAGTCCTTCATCACCTATATGTCCATCCATTTGCCATTATAGTGCATCTTGTCTCCTTCCATGACTCTCTCAAAGTCGATCAATACTCTTGGACTTCAAAGACTATTATCCAATAATTTCCCTCTCAACTTTTGATAAAATGACATCTTATACCCTTGATCAATATTAGCAATGTCATCATTGCTTGAAAATGAAAAGAATTTGTTGCATTCAATGGAATGCATCATAAAACCATCTCCCTCCTACAAGGTTTGTATGCTTGTGCTATTACTCTGAAGCCATAGCACCATGAATTGGAATCGCCGGCTAATAATAAGCAACCCCGCTAAGAGTCAAGATCGTCTTCAATTGGAACTATAGCCAGCTTGGGAACCCACTTGCATCGTAAGCTCTTATATGACTTGTCCTCTTAGTAAATCTCACAATAGTCTTCTTTGTGGAAAACAACGAAAATCATGAGATTTCGATACATTGGTGGACTAAACAATTTCATTGCTAGAGTTTTTGAAGGAGAAGGTCGAGGACAATGAGAATAGCATGGACGTTGTTGTCATTATATTAGAAAATACAGATGTAGTGGATGGGTACGGGACTATGTGGATACCCTAAAGCTGAGAACAAATACCAAATGTAGGGAGTTGATTATAGCTTTGGGGCAGTAGATCTCACTACCATGGATTTGCTTCAGAGATTTCATTAGAGTTCTTCACCAAAACAAAAACACTTGAAGGCAATCCGTTACCAAGAAATGGCACTGCTGACTTTGTGAAGGGGATGAAATGGCTCACATCGAACAACACAAAGAATTTGTGAAGCAACTAGAGATGGGCCGCACCTCTCTGATTGGACAGACACTGAAAGATGTTCAAAGGTTCTTGAAGTCAGGTCTAGAAACAACAATCCACTTTGAAGATCTCAGAAACGTGTGCGCTAAGGGGAGTTATCAATCAAATTAGAAGCAACGAAAACCAACTCGACACACTCATCTAACAAGAGAGATGCTGGTCGCAGCAAGCACGATCTAATTGGATGTGATTCGCCAACCATAACAACTCCTTTAATAAAATGGCTTCACAACATAGGCGAACGAACAGGATTGAAGAACTACAGGACGACGGTGAAAAACTGCATGCTGAGCATGAGGAAATACAGCAGGTAACTGTGAATCTTTTGAAATGCTTTCACTGCTAAACCTCTTGAACATGTTTCAGAAATAGCAGGATCAATACCTAGGCGAGTAAATGAGGTAAATATTAGAAGTTGAATTCACTAGAGAAGAGGTGCTCTTAGCTCTACGGTAGATGCATCCTGCCAAGGCACCCGACTTGGACGGATTTCATGCCTACTTTTACCAAAAGATGTGAGCTATCATGGGAGAACAAACACTGAAGGCAGTAGTAGGTAGACATGTTAAAGGTGTGGACCATTCCCCCAATAAACAAAACTTTTATTTGTCTCGTTCCCAAAGTCAAGAAGCCTAAACACACTAGGGAGTTTCGATTCATTGCCTTATGTAACCTCATTTTCAAGCTAGTCACTATGACAAAGTAAAGCAGGATTTCGATGACTGAAAAATTCCCTCATCAACTTGATCAATAATAAAGATTCGTTAGATTACCCTGTGGTGCTTTTACACCACCCCCTCGGAGTTCCATAAAGCCAAAAGTGGGAACCAAAATGAACCATCTTACACTGAGATGGAACTGAACCTATAGCAATTATGAGCTCACCAAATATGCAGGAAAGCCTTACTAGCTCAGCCACCACCCCAATTCTTCTCGTGTGTTAGCAACCTTAGAATCCAAAGAAGCCGAGCCCACTGGCTCAAATATACTCGTCACAGCAAGCAAGGTTCCAGTCCCAGAACCAATTGCACCCATGAAGTCTGCTTAAACTGTCAAGGCTCCAATGCACATGCCACCAAAGGCAGAACCTGTCGGTATGTATCTGCTCAGTTCCTTTGCCAAGAGATGTTCTTTGGAGAACCATGAAGAAGAGAGGTATCTCATTGACACATATAAATCTTATAAGAGACATGTATGATGGTGCAAAAATATGTGTATGGACTTATAAAATAACGACAGACTTCTTTAAAGTTAATATTGTGTTACATCGAGATCAACTTTAAGTCCATATTTATTTATATTAATCTTTAATGAGTTAACAAACAAAATCAAGATGAAGTACCTTGGTGTATGTTATTTGCAAATGATAGTGTTAGTTGATGAATCTAAAGAAAAAGTTAATAAAAATTTTGAATTATGGAGAGAAACATTAGAATGTAAAGGTTTCCAACTTAGTAGAACGAAGACAAATATTTATATGGATTGTAAGTTTGATCATTTGGTTATTTTAAAGGATATAAAAATTAAGTTGTCACATATTGTGTCCCTCATAAAAAAAAGTTAAAAATACTTAGGATTATTTTTCATATTGATGGAGATATTACACATGGAATTAATGCGGGTCGATTAAAATGGAGATGGGCATCATGTATTATATGTGACAAGAAGATATCAATAAAGTTAAAAGGTAAATATTATAAAGCAGCCATTAGACTTGGTATTATGGTTATGATTGTTGGGTAGTTAATTATCAATATCTAGAAAAGATGTCCATGATAGAAATGAAGATATTGAGATGTATGAGTGGTTACATAAGGAAATACTGTATACATAATAAGTTATTATAAACAAATTGGGAGTGACATAAATAGAGGATAAAATAAAGAAAAATCATTTAAGATGATTTGGACACATAGAAAGACGATAAAAAAAACTCCATTAAGAAAGTTTGAAAAACTAGATGGTTAAAAATATCATGTTGAGTTAACTGCTAACATGACTGGTATATGATAGGACTGTGGAAACAAGGAATCCATGTAGTTGATCCCATCTAGTATGGGAAAAAGGCTTAGTTGTTGAATGTACTAAAAAAATGAGTCTTATGCTAGACTTTTTTTTATCATTTGGACATTCATCTTTTTGACTAAGCTCTTCTTAACCATCCATCATGATGTTCATGGGAAAGGAATCCCCCACTCTCCGCAGGACCCAACCCAAATGGGATAAGATTTGGAGAGTAGAAACGGGGATGGAGACACAAAGGAAAAGAGAAAGGAAATCCCCAACAAAGAGAAGGACAATAGGTCTTCGACCCCGACTCTTACTCTAATTGATTCTAGATTATAAGAGAAAATAAATAAAAGAATTTGTTGCCTCTTTTTTTAATTTGTGAACTCATCGTCATTTCTCACATTTCATCCGTAATAATATGATCCAATTTAGATGTATTTTATATAAATTAGGTTTTATTTCATATATTTCATTGAAATGGAAAAGTGAGCTTCAACCACCCTCTCCCTTTTTTCCGATGAGTCTTCGTGGGACCCATGGAGACACGAGGATAGGATGATAGCATTTTTTGTTCTGTCACGGAGATCTAGATAAGGTTCTAAAATGGGGATAGGGGCTCAGACTTTGATCCCAACCCCACCCCATCCCATCAACATCCTTAACAATCCGTAGTCAAAAAGAAAAAAGAAAAAGTATTTGTACCTTTTTATTTAAAAAAAAATTATTTTTACTTTTTTTAAATATAAACCGTTTGATCAAAAGCTAAACAATTCAAAAGAGTTTAGCATGTCCATTCCTTTTTTTAAAAAAAAAACCTAATCACGGTTTATGGAACAAAAAAAATATCAAGTTTTGTTGAGATGGGTTCAAGCTGGGCTTTGACAAGCAAGTTAACCGGTTCACAAATTCATGGTTCAACCAACCAGTTCACTGTTCACCAATTTCTGGCCTGGTTTTCCCCAGCCCGGGTTTATTGTGTGGATCAAACCGGATCCATGACTGGTTCCCAATCCAACCCATTCAAACGATCGTCCCAGTCCGGTTTCATAGACCAAGTTTTGAACCAAATTTTATATTAGAAATAATATAATACAGATCTTAGGTTAGGGGGTACAAATCTCTCTCTCACACACAAAAACACACAAACACATCGGACAAAGCAGCAGGTACTAAAATTTGTGCCATCCATACCTACAAATTATGACTGTAATGTTAGGAGACCGTAAAACTGTCGGTATTTACATCCATCTTCAGACAGGAAAGGTACATAAACAAGGGGAAGAATGGGTAGTAAATGTGGGGTGGGGTTGTTTACAATACGTATACATGTTTCAGGATGATCTGCTTATGCAACGAGATTAGCATGCGAGATCAGATTATTAACGCAAGTAAACATTCCCTTTGGGGGGGACAAACCTAGGGCGGCCTCCCACAATTACTAAGAAACAGAACTATATATATATATATATATATATATATATATATATATATATATATATATATATATATATATATATATATATATATAAATGAAGGAGCTGTTTCATCCCCACAAACACTTGCTTAGCAATGACCTATCTTCAGAAACAGGTTGTTCACGCCTGGTGAAATTCGGCATCATCAAGTGTAACAAGGGTGGGTATCTGACCACGATTCACAAAATCTATTTTGTTGAGTCGCACGCAGCAGAGGACTTTCTCCGGGAGCTCCTCTGGTTTCTGTGCCTGCAAAACAATTGCTATCTGTGTCAAAATTCTGATTTTAACATGCTCAAGGTCAACGTGGTTTGGACATTTGAAAAGGCAATTGAGGTGAGAACATGCTACAAATTAGGAGGTCAACACTTCAAAAGATGCAGAGGAAGGCCTCAAAAGTATTAGGGAGGAAAAAATTAAACATTAGTCTGGCAGTTTTGGAGATAAATGCTAATGTCGGATAAAGATCAAGCACAACAGTGACCAAGACTCCACGTGGATTTCTCCACTTAGAGTGGGAGAAGCCTTGGTTTAAGTTTTGGTAATGCACAGTTCAGGTTTTGTTGATGATACAACGCAGACACTACAGTAGGAGCTGGACGCTAGGACAGCCTAAGCCCAAAACCCAAAACTCAGCCTTGTCCAAGTTTCGAGGCCACCCATGTTTGATATTGAGCTGCTGAATCCTAAGTACTGATACACCATCATATTCTGTATACTTGACTTCGATTCAGACAGAACCAGACTCCAGTTACCAATATAACGAGCCAGGTAAGCAGATCAAAATTTATTGATTTCGAAAGTTTAAAAGTTTGGAAGTTTTTTAGTAACTCTGAAATAATTGAAATTCTACGAGACCAAAAATTAAATTGGACAAGTTCTAAAACTCTTGACCCGATTAGTATGAACGAGTAATTAGTGGCGAAGACTGGAAAGCATGAAAACACACAGGAGCAACGCCAAAATTAGTGTCTTAAAGTCCCAAGATGGATTTTTTTTTTGTGATGAAACACCCATAAATAGTTACAGAAATACCTGAATCGTCAATCCTAGGTCAATTATCCCATTTTTCAAGCGCTCGCGGAAAGCTTCTAGCCCCTTTCTTGATATGTAGCTGAAACGATGTATGTCCAGGTCAATCTCGAAGTAGTTTGAGCCCTGCTTAGAGAAGGAAATTCCAATGAGGAACAAACTCACTCGCGAAACCAAGCAAAATGCTGAAGCATACAGGTGACAAACAGCGCTCATGAATTGTAAGTGCTCATGTTTATGACATAGACCAGCATTCGCATGCCTTTCCATGAAGATTCTAATGTTCTAAAACCATGAACAATCTACAAAAAGAATAAATGAAGTGAATAATTGTGGCTAATAAATGTTTGAAGTTCATGTACCTCAAACAAATATATTTTCCAAGGAGTAGAGTTTCTTCACTCATGTTTCACAAATAAAACAAAGTTGTGTGCAAATTAAAATTCCCAGTAGTGGACACCCAGAGTGTTAGCTCAACTGTCAGGATTCTCTGACTCTCAAGCTGTGGTGGTGAGTTCGATTCGTGAAGGGTGCATGTACATGTGTGTGTGCTTCGGGCCTCCCTTTGTGTAACGAAAAAAGAAAATCTCAGTGGTGGACCTACACATGGTCGACGTGAGGCATCTGACTCAGCCGAAACCTGATGAAATCCAAACAAATTTATACAGGACTCAATTTTTTGAAAATTTTATATGAACTACGTCACCTGAACCTCATTCACCTCACTTCTGAAAACTTTTAGGTCCACCATTGCAAATGGTCTTAGCTATATTGCCATCAGACAAAATGATTTTTAGAACTAACCAAAGTTGCGTCCTTGTGAAGCGTAACTACAGAGTTTCTGAAAGCTAATTTGAAAATTACACGATATGAAAGAAAACGAATATGGTTGCAGTATTTTACCTTGTAGAAAGAGTGTTGAGGGCGTGAAAGCACCGGCTTTTCATTGTAAGCATGGACAAGCTTCTTTTCAGCAGAACTCAAGTGTAGGTCGTCTGGGTTAAATACCCGGGCCATGATTTTCAGCCGTTCCCTAAAGGAAACAAGAGAGTCTCCTGCAAAGCCTTTAACCCTTTCAGTTTCATCATCTGTCAATTTCTGTTCAGAAAACAAAGAAATCAATGAATATTTGAATGAGTTAACTGTTAATACACAAATATTCCTCACTTGAATCTATTAAAAATAGCTAAAAGCTCAAATACCGAAGTGATTAAAGAGCAACTCCTGTGTTGTAGTATGACTACAAACATTTTATATGCCAATCACAAACTACACCTCTAAGAGTCGAGTATTTATTTGGAATTTAGAATTTCGAAATTCTAGGTTGATATATAGTACCTTGTCTGAACATTAAAGAAAAACCTTCCATAGTTCGGTCACAAAAGAATACTTCTTTATCATTTAATGTGCAAGGAAAATATCTACAAGTTTGACTATCAAAATTAAAGTATATTTGCACTCGGGGCACTAAACAATCTGGCAGGGCTCTCAACTCAACAAGGCACAGAAAGTGAGTTTGATTCCCTGGCCATGCATACCAGGCTTCCATCTCCCCGTTGTACCCAAAACAGAAATTGAAGTGTATTTGATGCCTATGACTAAGCAGAGCTTGAGACAATGTTATCTTTAAGGGTATTCATTTTTCTTTACTTTTGCAATTCTTTTGCCTAATTTTCTTTAAATTTGCAAGAGTTAACAACACAATACGCAATCTTGTTTTATTTTCTAGTCAAAGTGGTACAGTAGTAAAAATGTACAACCTTGATATACATTTTTACACGTTTTCCCATGATGATCTAAGGCTTTTGAATGAATAGCTCATTAGATAAAACTATAATGAGTAGAAAATCCAGGACGCAACAAGAGCCAGTAAGAGGCCAATAACTTGTTTATATACGTATATGTAACAAGAAGAGCGTATAATTAAGTGAACAGCATGTGAATATACCTTTATGCTTTCCTGAAAATGAGGTGAAATTTCCTTATCAAATCTGTCCGATATTTTAAAGTATAATACAAGGCTCACCCCTTCACCATCACTGTCACCTAGAAACATTGCAGCAGGGTATGTAGGAAGCTGCCATAAGAAAATGAATACCAAAAGATGCATTAGCATAAACATTTGAGAAATGGTTCCCATATCCTATAATCCTAAAGAAATATCTCTTTTCATATATCTATAAGCTATAAACGATTTACGAGAAAAAGAAACAAGAATGGAAAACTACCTGAATGTTAACTATGAGGAGGGAAGGCATCCCCTCATGAAGTTTCACTGAAGGAAGCTCAAGATACTGAGCAATGTGATGTATCTTATGGGAGGACACGTACATATCAACTCCAACCGGGTAAAACGGTGCATAATTTGGAGCTGAATCCTTTTTCTTATCTCTGCAATACATATAGACTTCACGATCAGTTCGACATTCCATGTGGAAGAGAACCTAATATGAGCTGCCACATAAAGTTTTCCTCATGGTTCTAACAAAAACAAGAAGTAGATTTGAACCGGTTGAAGCAGTGTTGTCTGAATCATAAATGATCTCCAACGAATTTCATGACAACGTTGAGAAGAAAATTGCAAACCTGAAATAGTTCTCACTCCGGAGCTTAAAAACAGAGGGTTCAAGGTAAGACCAGCATCCTTGCATTTCTTTATCTCCTGATGCACATGGAATCTGAAGTCCTGCCCTAGGTCGATACAAGAACTTCTTTGATGTACCTGTGGAAGATAGTATTGGATAAGATGAACCATTTCCAAGTTGATCATGAACTTCATCAAACAAATTCCTAGACACAAAGCCTCGATACAAGCATCAAAAGAATGTCAGTTAGATGAAAATTAACAGGAACACCCAGTAGAAGGTGAGCATACATCCATGTCTTCTTGCCAGAACAGAATGTAATTCTCATATGCGTTTTCATGTATGACCTACTTGATTTTTTGTTCCAGATGCCCATGAAACCAAATGAATGGCCAACTTTATACTTCACAATGACAATATGACAGCACCTGGAAATGCCTCCTATAGGAGAACAGAAGCCTAACTGCTCGCCAACATACCAACAAAAGTATGTGCAACCAAAGGTGATTGATGTATCATGAACACAAAAATCACATCATTGTCACGACTGAAAACATGATACTGCACAAAGAGCACAGCTGATCACCTGGCTATGAGGTCAACTCACAAGTTGAAGGTCATGAGTTTGGTACCCAGGGCATGCAACTGGCTTTGGACTCTCCATTTTACCAAAAGAAGAAGAGAAGAATATAATCTAAAACATGTAAACTCAGTAGACCCTAGCCAAAACCAGAACCGAGCCTTTCCCCACCTTAAGTGGGGTAAGCTACATGGATTTTTTAGGTTGGCACAAGCTCGACCTTGTGCTGTATTAGCGTTTAACTCCAGAAAAGCAAGATCATGTTTTATTTCCCAACAGTGCAAATTTAGTGGACCCCTATACATAAAAATCAAGATGATGTTCATTGTCAATCAGATCAATAAGTGTGCTCAAAAAGCAGACTTACTAGCTCCTCACTGTTGTGGCCATAAATATCCAAACATTTTTTTCCAAGCACAATAAACAGGAAGAGAAGCATTTATGGAAAGGACATATCATTACAATGAGAACATGGAGCATTGTGGAATCAGAAAGCCTTACATATTTGTGCCACCTCATCTCCATCACAGGATCGCCGCTTGAAGGACAGCCTAATAAATGCTGATTTTTTTCTCTGAGACGGCGGACCAGGACTTAGCGGTTGAGTTTTGTCATTGAAGCTGAGAGTAGGAACTAATCTTGGTAAACAAGATATTGGCCTCTGTTTCAGTGATTGGTCATGATTTGTATCTTCAATATTAAGGGAACCTTCTTTAACAAGGTTAAAACTTCCATAAGGATCTTCTAATGATCTTTTCCTTCTTATGATAAACTCAGCTCCTGAACCTTCTGTAAGGTAATGTTCAACTGTCAAAGAGATCGGAGTCCCCTTTGACAAATCCTGAATTTTGCACATGGCGTCTACCAAGCATGATGCACTTTCATACTGAATTTGTGCAGCTGAGGTACTACCCATACTAGGGAAACAATCTGCAGTGTAGAACATAAGCGTCAAACGTACATAATTCTAACAAGGCTGTGGATTCATATACACAACAACAAAAGGTACATAATTCTAACAAGGCTGTGGATTCATATACACAACAACAAAAGGTTTCCTTTTCCTTACCTCCATGAACACTGCAGAAGTCTTCATCAGAATCAGATTCCAGAATGCTGACAGAATCAAACCACGCTTCCTCTTGGCACACAACTGCAAACATGTTATTCATTGGTATAAGCATTCAAGTTTTGCTTTTCATTTTTTTGATAACATGAATTAGAATGGAGTAACTATGTCACAAGAACACTTCTACTAGAGGCTCAGACCCATTTGGACCCTTTCACACTCGACGCTTATATTTTTCCTTTGTCCAGCTCAACACCGTCTGTTTTAAGTACTTTTAGTGTAAGGCATGAAGACAGGATAAATATTGACTCATTCTTACTTCATTGATGAATTAACTTAATAAAACAATGTTTTCTTGTTGGGTTTCATCATTCCAATTATATATATATATATATATATATATATATATATATATATATATATGTATGTATATATATATGTATGTATATATATGTATGTATGTATGTATTTATGTATGTATCTATGTATCTATGCTTAATGTTATATTTAAATACAGCCATCTCTGTGCATTGATGATTTTCAGAAATTGATCTAACTTGCACCTGTGGCCACACCTGCACCCAACTGACATAGTGGAGCAATAGTATATAAATGCTGCTCACAGAATATAGTTAAAGAGAAGCCTTTTCCTCTCTGAAAACAGTGCGTCATGACAAGATGGCAAAAAAGGAAGAGAAAAAAAATGCAAAATGCAGAAGTCGTTCTCACATATGCATAAGAAGGTAAATTGAATAATTACATGTTAAAAAGCTTCGGATGAGTTTAGCAGACAGTAACTTAGTTTGTTATTATATTGAATGCAATGAAAAGAAGTCCTCAATACTAGCTCATAGAAGTCTCTGGAGCAATATAATAGAATAATATTCTTTCATCATCTAATTCAGCTCCAAAGAGCTACATAGAGAAACTTAAGTTGAAAAAAGAATTGGGAAAAGCAATATTAAAATTTCTCCCTATTAGTTCTTCGAAGACTGGAAATGCACATAGCAAGTCATAAATATATGGCTCATTTCAGTTCGTTAAAATTCTCCACATCTTGGCCACCTGAGAGAAAAGTAAAAGATATACCGGTAAAAGGAGCAAACCTCCATATCCTGACATTCCAATTGATCAACATATTTTAGGAGTCAAATATCAGATCACATCTCAAACATTTATGAGAATTCTCCATTTGTCATTCATGAGATCAAATTCCGCATGAAGCACACTTGTTGAGAATGTCAGATAGTTTAACGACCGATTGTGTTATCAAGAATGACATAGAACGCTTGTTCATGGAGATGGTCCTACAAATTAAGCACCTATTGTTATTAAGGGAGACAAACATTTTTTTCTTCCTCCAAGGAACTAAAATTAATGAAAAGGCTATACAACTTCTCTATTTACAGGGAGGCTAAGAATTATTGCTTATATCTTAATAATTGTCCACCAAAAACAGAAAGAAAAAATTAATAATCATCACCGCATTTGAAATCAAAGTCCTCAAGAAGATTAGAGTCTTAAATGTGACATGAGCAAACTAGTTAACACGTTACAGAACAACCACTAGATGGAAACAAAATTGATGTGCATAATAAGTACTGAAGCAAAAAGAACTAATTTTTTGAACCAAAAGTCAACAGAAAAGGAAAGGACTCAAGAATGACTTTGGGTAAAGGAGATACCATTAGAGTCAATCTGATCCGTGTGCCACTGTAGCTGAGTGAGGTGTAGAGTCAAATTTGAAACTTCTGTTCTCCCATGAACAGTTGCAGCTTTCTCAAGATCCATCTGTACAAATTCTGTAATAGCAAAATCTGTCAAATGACTCATAGCATCACTCTCACATTCTTTGGGAGCATCAGGGGATGAAGCAGAAACTTTTCTTCGGCGGTTTCTGGGCCTGATGAAATACTTCCGAGTTCTGGGTCTCTTTTTGCTTGTTGATACACAGGCACCCATTCTAGAAGTAGATTTTTCACGAATGACGTTTAGTAAGATATTCACTCATATGCTTGGAAAATTTCTTGTTCAGAAGAAGTCACTATAATCTCGGATGCCTACATGTGTTAGAACCTGCCACACATTGATTCATCTGCTCGTCAACACTTAGCGTGAACTAACAGAATAAGACCAATATAGTGTTCACAAGCTAATCAACATGGAAAGTCAGGAAGATATAAACAGCAGACATAAACAGAACCAGTACAATTCGCCAAAGCTCAACAATGAGTCTACCAGATTGACGAGATGGAAATAGGCCAACTTCAAGAGACTACTGCAACAATAATATTAAAAGATATCTTGGAATTGGACAAATCCATACACCAGAACCGCTACAATTAGCAAATGCGCAATGACAGAATCCCACCAGATGGCTAGATGAAACAGATATCATAATCGTAGTGACATTGGTGAACTGGACAACTCCATACCCTAGGAGTGCAGTTTCAATATCTTGTCACTGCTTTGGCAGTCCTGGATTCAGAATTTCAACATTGCGACAACCCAAACGGACTGTCAAGACAAGTGAAGTTTCTCCATTCCACATCGACCATTATCCCCTTCTCGACCACAACCAAGTACCAAGTACCAATCTTACCAATCATATGAATACCAAGAAAGTTTCCATTTTGCATCTTTCAAGACACAAGAACAACTAAGATATTCTTATGCCAGTAATTATGGTGCTCTCTCAATGTGGATTTGCACAATACATAGTGCTTCCATTTTCTTTCTTTCTTTCTTTTTTGCTGAGGATGAAAACGAGACACTTAGCTAAACCAATTGATTCTAATGGAGTGTACTGGCTGTTTCACAAGCAACTCGAATGTTTTACTCGCAGACGGTAGTTGATGCCTACCAATCACCAGATTATGCCATCACTCAAAGCCTCATGAGCTCTTGATGGCCATGGACTACCATCTCCCTCATTATCGTTACAGATCATAAATAGCAGCATATATGCAAAATCTGTGAATATTAGTACCACATTGCAGTAGATCACGAAGAATCGGCGAAACAGCAAAGAGTTGTCAAGATAAGAGATTCATTTGCGTTCACGAAAATCACGAACTAAATAACACGACAGAAAACTTTGAACGGCATGGCGGAATTCCGTGATGAAGTTAAACAAACACTATTTACCTTTAGCAATCCACATCTCAAACACGTTACCGCGTCATCTGCAACGGAGAATAAGAACGATCCCGGAAAATGGCTACATGAGCACAAGAACAAAAACTCCACTCTGTCCTACGGATTAGGGCAAACTCCCGTTTATTGATCTCTCACAAAACGCCATGTAATCGATCCGCAAGACAGCACCTGCATAAAATTCACCTCTTCATTAAACAGAAAATCAAACAATGAAGAAGAAAATATCCAAATGAATGATCTCGTTCTCTTTTATTATTCGGGACTGAGTCTTGGTATTCAAACGCTAAAACACCAACTACATTTGAGAAAATTCTAAATGCAAATCCTCTTTTACATCACAATAATGATTAAGATCCAGAAAGGATCAGAGAAATGAAAAGCTAACCAACAGAGGATGATGGTGTCGCCGATTCAGCTAAGGATGTGAACGTGAAGAGACCAAAGAGGAGGAAATGTTCCCTCTCTGCAGCTGAGAACGGGAAACCCCCGTTGGATGGCTCTTGAACAGGCAGAGAGAGAGAGAGAGAAAAGGGTCGCTCATTTAACGATTAGCGGGAGGAAAAGGTAGGCCTTGAAAATCGGGGTCATGCTTTGAAATTACAGTGGCACAAGCGCTCTCTCTCTGATTTCATTTACGTATCCGAATCTCTCTCTCTCTATACGTTGTTAGTAAACGACGAGTCTTTCCGCTTTTGGGATGGGTCGGGTTGGGTTGAAGGAGAATACGCGTCCCCATGGCGTGCAAACAAGTGAGAGTAACAATCAACGGCGATATCGAGACGCGACGACGGAAAAGATTGATGATGAAATAAATCTTACGATTAGTCAATGTACACACCTTAGAATCTCGTCAAAGATTATATATATAGATAGAGAGAGAG
Organism: Brasenia schreberi; assembly: GCA_036023115.1. Taxonomy (NCBI): domain Eukaryota; kingdom Viridiplantae; phylum Streptophyta; class Magnoliopsida; order Nymphaeales; family Cabombaceae; genus Brasenia; species Brasenia schreberi. Next base: position 17,666,001 of record JAYKKT010000074.1, on the reverse strand, counting down.
AGAGGATTCCAAAGTTAGCCGGTATGAATTCTATTGGCCTTTCACAGTGAAGCAACGGACAGGATGTGACGTTTCTTTCGTACAGATAATCATCATCTGTCTGAACTGGATCTAATTGGATGCCCTCCTAGTGAATTTGCACCTATTTAGTCCTTCCCTTCCAGCCAAACTATAGCAAGTCTGTTTCTTTTTTCTTATCAGACCTAATTAATTACCCAGATAAATCTCACATTTTAAAAAAACTCGACAAAAATCCCAGTTAAGTAGCCATTAAGTGTTTGGTCCATCAAGCCATATGAGTTGAACATGAACTATAGTTTCTTCAGCTTGGCTCGTCCCATTCACGCTTTCATTAGATGTCACTTCGTTCAAATTTTACTTAAATCATAACCCTTATTTAAGGCAAATAAAAGAATCATTTTTTGTTCTATGTAAATGCGGGACTCTTCGGCTCGACACCCCAAAGAATTACATGCGGTTCATGAACATGCTTTGTTCGTAGCTGTTCCGCTAGTGGTTACCTCAACTAGTTCATGAAGACCAGCCAGGCAACCAAGGGTCGTTCAGTTCATTTGGCCCATTTACCAGCTTAGGAACGATAGGGTCTTCAGGGGTTGTCCATCAACCACGGTAAAATAGTAGTCCTAGCATATATATATATATATATGAAAATTAGATCTTGTTAATATACTTTTAAAAGTTATAATGGTATTTAAAAAAATGATGAAGGAGAACCTTATTAACTCATGTAATCCAAAAACAATGTTAGGATATAAGTGAATAACGTTAGTGATGGATAGGATCCAATGATTATATATAGAGAGAGCATCTTAACTGCACAAGTACATAATTTATACCAACATCTTCATCATTCGACTTTTGAGAATAAAAAATTTGAATTACTTTTTATAAATATTATTACAAATATAATAGTACATTTTATTCAAATCTTCATTGTCGATCTCAAATACCAAACAATGAAAATGATGGTGCAAGACTATGCACCAAAACAAATTATGCAGCTAAGACTCTCTCTTGATATATATATATCTCTTGATATATATATATATATATATATATATATATATATATATATATATATATATATATATATATATATATATATATATTATTATGTGTGTGACATTTTTTAGACGCCGACCTCAATGAATAGGAGCACAATTGCATATGTTAGCTGCAATTAATACATGCTTATGTGGGCATACGGAAGACAAAAGCAGACATGTATGGGCATGCAAAGCTGATGATAGCTACGGATGCATCGGCATAATGATTAACATGATCGTAAGAGATACCAACCGGGTTGTTTGCGGCTTCAATCCAGGTAGGCCCAGATGTGTGGATCCTAGTACCAGAAGCGGATCTCCGTCCTCTACCGTCTGCCATGACAAAAACTATCTCCGGACTTGCAAGATATTGAAAAATTGTGGATCTTAATCTGAACTAGGCTTATGTCGAGGTTTGGATCAATTTATGGTAGCAACGAGCAACGTGCCACATGGACATGGCCAGTTCCTAACTGACCTGAAAGTGGTTCTGGTATTTTCTTAAAAAAAATTCTTAAAGTTTTCTAATTTTTTTAATAAAGTACTTGTTCCGAACTCAAACCAGAACCACCTCAAAACCACCGGTTTGGAACTAACCAAAACCAACCCTAGTTACAGTTCCAGATTCAGGACTAACCGAAACCGGCTGTTTGGAACCACCAGTTCCAGGTCTGAAACCGAACATGTCTAGTGCCACAAGTACTAATTCAATTGTTTCTTCTAGTTGAATCAACATGAACACACAAACTATTACATACTTTGACTGAACCAACTAACTTCATCTCAGGTTTAGTCAAAGTTGTAGTTACAAGAGATGCTTCCTTTCAGTTAAATAAACAAAAATAGAGAAGTTTTTATATAAATCGAATCTTTGACCCAATTAACTATATCTCTTATGAGGTTTAACTAAGCATTAGATATAGAAGAGATGCTCCCTGATACTTTAAATCAACAAGAACCCAAAGTTTGACTGAGTTATATAATCCTTTTGTAGTTAGAATTATCCAATAATATTTTAGAAGTGTTGGTACATGGCGGTGTGCTTGGGCATTGACTCGAACGAACATTCAAGTAGAAGGTCCCGAGATTGATACCGGGGGTGCTCATATCTTTTAAGGCCTGCCTAACCCCAGCTTGCTTACCAAAGAGAAAAGGTTTTGTGCTTTTGAAGCAAGCCTCAATGATTTGTGAATCCATTAACTATGACTGAAAGAATCTCTAGTGACGTAATTTGAATCGAGTAACTTTGCCTCTAATCTTTGATCACCTTCAACAAAGCAATGCTATTCTTATTAAAAGGAGATTTCATGAAGAACCGGTCAAAACCCGAATCGATGTCGATGAATGACCACATCAAGTCTAACTGGAACCCAACTAGGCTAGGAATCGGCTGGAACCAGAAGTGTTCAATCCGTGCCTAAAATCGGACCCAGCATCAGAGATCATGCAGTACAGTTCCAGAAACCGGGGGGTTAAAATCCAAACCAGCGGTTTCAACTATCGATTCCATTTCTCTTATTTCAAACTTATTAGAAATTTTTTCCAATTCCAAGCGGTTTAGGACTCAAACTGAGCCAGCTCCAGGTTTGGTTTTAGTTCCTGGTTCTAACGAAACCTGGAATTCCCGGTTCTAGGTAAACGGGAACCAGTTATGTCTAACCTAACCCAAAAAGGGCCACCACTCGGCGTGGTTGGTCCTTTCAATACCAGATATGCCCGTCCTCGGGTATCCAACTCGAGATCTTTAAGTCTTCGTTAAGCTAGCTGCCTGTGGTCAAGAGTGGCTCCTTGCGCAACCCATAGAACTGCTGTAATTACCTTCCTTTACTAGTTTGCCCCCAACCCGGGTACGTAACCGATCATGAATCCGGATAAAAGGTTAAGTCACGCGTAAAATAACTTCATTTACTCAACTAAGAAAATTTGAAACTGAACCGACTACACCATGGATTCGGATATGGTGTAAACCGCGGTTCTCTATCTAACAAAAGTAAACATCGTCTCCTTATATTGCAATGTTAAATATAAGGTGCATCATTTTAGGTAGACTCAAGAAAGAAGAGCTCTTTTTATTGTAATAATTTAATATTAATAATATTTTCATAAGTCACCAAACAGCTTTCTGTAAGAGTCCTACTCATCGGTTTGAAACCGGTCCCAGAACAGAAACTAGGAGATCTTTCGGTTCGATTACAGTTCGTGATTTTTGAGAATCGATTGGAAACTGAAACCAGAATTTACAGCTTCAAACCACCGTTAAATAGTTAGTATATATTTTTAACATATAATGACATAAGTTCAATGGTAAGAAGTGCCGATTGGCAGGAGTTCGATTTCTAGGAAGAGCATTTGCCTGTTTTTGTAAAAAAAAAAATTAACAGTTTCAAAACGGAACCAGACATCTCTACCAATAGCCACGGTCATTATCGTGGACTTAACTGACGGCTAAACAAATGGTTGAGGAGGGTAAACAGACCTTGTACAGTAGGAGACTCGTTCAACCGTAGGGTCAGACATTTCTCCTTCGGAATCATGTGACGCCTGGTGGAGAAAATATCAAAACAAAATCATAAATTCTCAAATACAAACCGTGGAGTACCGATTTCATTCGCCCCCCCAAGCCGCCGGCGACGTGCAACCGAAACGACTCGCACTACGAAAGCGCGTTCTACTAGGACAACAAATACGGCACCGTGGAATCTCTCTCTCTCTCTCTCAACACAACTTTCACTCGTACAAAATAAATAATTTTGATTTCTCTCGAAATAAAAAACCTGCAATATAAAACGGTGGCTTTAAAATTCTTTGGGAAAATCATTTAAAAATCGGGAAAGCATCATTGTTCGTCACTTCCTTATCAGTTTGGTTGTAGCCTTTGGAAATCTGCTCTCTCTTTGTGATTCCGATACATATTTTATTCAAGGCTAGGTTGGTGTTTGCTTTAAAACTCTTGATCTGATCTCATGAATTCTATTTAGTTCTTTGCACACGTTCATTTCATACGTTATCATATGAGAAATGCACACGCTCATAGTTATTTAAACCGGGTGATCTGAATCTCATACTTATTATTTCTTAGTTTAGCTTTTTCTCATACTATATTAGAACTCTATCATATGTCATTCTAGTAGTGGACTTTAAAGTTCTATATTACACACGCCTCTTTGGTGGTTGGATGCACGGGATTGTCATTATTATCACTAGTGTTACCGGATTTCTTTCTTCGAAATATTCTTTTTTTTAATAATTTCTGTACCTTAGATAAACTATTTTTTGAGGGTTTGACAACTCGAACTTCAAGGCTAGGGACCTTCTCCGTCACTACAAAATATATGTTTATGAATGAGTTTGGTGGATCTCTTGAACTCTTGAGTCGCGTTCATAACTTGTTTCCCCACCTCAAAAAAGAAAAAGGCGAGCGAGCTTCAAAGGAAAGCACAGCCTTTGTAAATGGAGACAAAAAATACATAATACATGACAATAAAGTATTTCTTCATATGATGAGAATCGAACCCGAAGTTTCACCTGCTACGATGTGAGAGTCCATTCGCAGGTCCACCATGAGAAAAACTTAAATTCGCTGTGGAAGTTAGCAGGAAAGCTTTTCCCTCGCATAGCTAAGGCTTGTACAGCTTAAATCATGAATAATAATTAAAGTTTATGGATTCAACTGTGGGCTATAGTTTTTCTTATTTTCCAAAACTTGGGTGAGGACGACCCCTTAACTCACTTTGATGTAGATCCGCCACTGTGTTGAAAACACATTTACTCATGTCCTAGCTTTAATGCTGATACAGATAGTTCGTGTTTGGCACATTTAGCTTGGTTTTCGTGTAAGCTCCGCTGTTGGTACACTAAGATGAGGTCCAAATATGCCTGTCCCGTTCTGACGGGAGCCAGTGAGTTGAAGTGGACTAGAACCGGCTGTGGAACTGGTCAAAACAGGAATCGGACCTGAACCAGAACCGGGGACCCCATGGTTCGGTTCCAGTTTCACTTATTTGAAAACTGAAACCTGAACTGACAGTCTAGAACCATAAGTTCCAAGTACTTTTTTGGTTTCGAGTTTCAAATTCAACCTTATTTTTAAATAAAAAATAAACGCAAACCAAAACTGCACTTGGTTTCAGACCGGAACTGAAACTGGATCTGGAGGGGGGCAATTGGATTCCGCTTCCAGATTTTGGTGGAACTGAACAGGTCCAAGCCTAAATATGTTTCTTTTGGATTCAACCCAGATTTATTAGACCCAACGATGATAAGATATGCGACTTTTGGATTCAGCGGAGATTCATCAGACCTAAATACAGATCCGAGATGTGAATCCAAACAGCATCAATTTGGTTTGCTTGGCTCACAAACTCAACCCGGAGCACACATGTGGTTGTTCTTACAGTTGTTCTCACCTCGATTATCGTCATTGGTTATCGGGTTATATTAAGAATATCTTGATAATTAATTTTAAACCTCATCTAGTACTAGTGTAAGTAACTCTATTCCCTTGAGGAAGCAGGTAGGCAAGTGGGACACGAGATTGAGTTCAATCGCGACCTAGAATCCGCGTATATGAACCCGTTTAGAGTGAGAAAAGGGTTTTGTTTGGCTGTACTTACTATTGGGTGTGGGATATGATATAGTCTATTTAAGGGGACCAATGATTTTACCAGTGGCGAATCTAGAAATTTTTTTGGGGTGAGGCGAACTGCTTATTCGATCATTTAAGGTGGGGCGAAGTAGTTATGGATTCGATCGTGCCCCAAACTTAATTTTTTCATTGGTTTTCCAAATTTCAGATGGGACAGCCACCCCAGAGTAGATCCACTACTGGTCTTTACATTGAGTTTAAAGGCCATCGCCATCAGACCGGAATACTACATATTGGATCCAAAAGTTACCTAGCGTAGTTTCAAAACTGGATCTGATTGTTTGGCCGGTCTGTGCCATTCGGGTTGGACTTTGGGAGCAACGATGGATCAACCCTCGTTGGTTTGTCGTGTGGGTCACTCACTTTGTTTCGAGTGGAACGGTAGCCCCACCCTGCCACAATGTCGATGTGCCGCCCTGCGTGGTGAAGTTTTCAAGGAAAACGAATCTCGGAATGAGAAATTTGTACCTTCAGACTGTAATATATTCCGGCTAACCTAATTACAAGGTTTTGACGTAGTCATGGTAGTTCCAAAAGTTGGCTACAGGCAGCAAATCTCTTTCCTGGTTCTGGTCAATTAAGAAGAAAAATTGAACCACGACGCAGAAGAATTGCAGTGTAGATGGAAGTCTTCCGCCTTTTACCATTTTCAACTTAACGTAAGGGGGGGCAGGCACGCGTTATTAGGTATACCCAACTCAAAAACAAAAAGAAAAGGTAAACGTTCTACTCTACGAGGAACCTTTTTTCTTTTGGCAAGTGTGGTTAATCATAATCTTACCAGGTTTGCACACCACCTGTAGGCTTGGCAATATTGGCACAACCTGCTCCCCTCCCTCCTCTCTCTCTCCCTCTCAATTTTCACTATGATTAGTTCATAATGGATATTGAATCCTTGAGCAAGACTCATGTGCTGGTTGTAGAGGCTTTTCTTCGTGTTCCTGATCATTCTTTTTGTGTTATTTTGTATAAAAATCAGGTTCTCTTAAACATGACATGAATCGTTTTTTTGTTACTTTTGGTGCATGCGATGGACTTTTTGGTTAGCGCATATGTTGGGTTGTCGTATCGCCATTGTTTTGGATGGTTTCCACATGATGTCAAAAGCAGGTCAATTAGATGCAACCTGATTTCTTTCTTGTTACTTTGGATGGACAAGAAAGCACATTTTTAGGGGATTAATATTTGCGCACCTCTTTTACTATTTACAATATCTTATTTTTGAAAATATCAAAATTACATCAGTATTTTCTCTCTTCTCCACACCCAATTCCGACATTCCCTTCTTTTTACTTGAATAATATGTATTTCGTTTATTTTGGACCATTGTTTGCTTCTTCACAGCCAGAGAGTACATGCGTATAATCGTACGAACTTTGTTAGAGAAAAATAAAAAAGAAAGAAGAAAAATAAAAAACAAAAGAAGAAAAAGAAGAACAAGAAGTTGTAGAAGGTTGATTCTTTCAAATATTTTTGAAATTTTGTAGGTTTGTATTATTTTTTTTAATTTTTTCGTTTTGGTAAATGTTTCACAGTTTTGGATAGAAGGATCAACTCATAAGATTTTTTAATGGAGACGTGGCCAGGCGGAACAACGTCTCTTCCTAAAGAGAGTCGCAACTGAGCCGTGTCTCTCTTAATTGAGAGATGCGCTAGTCAATGTCTCCCTCAAACAAGAGATGTACTTAGGCCACATTTCTCATGGTATATGTGTATGTATGCTTCACACCTTATACTCCTCTATGCATTGTAGAATGACAAACAACTCAAGCAAAAATACTTACAATAGACTAGATTATGAGAAATGATTGATAAAAATATTTGTTATACCATAGCTAAGGATACTAAAACTAATTGTGGTCACATTTATTCACATGTGTTTGCGACAGATGTATTTTGTAATTATAATGAACTTATTGAATATGTAAGAAATATTGGGAGGAAGCATAATGTTGTTATTGTTATTCTTTGTTTGAAGAGTAAATGTATAACAAGCAAGACTTCTGTATGAAAGGAATGACAAATATAGGATGAGTAAAAATATTGATATTGAAATAGTAGGTAGAGACGCACTAAGATGATAGTTCATATTTTTATTGATATGAGACATTGCAATCGATGGTTGTTGGAAATTTAATATGGTGAATGAGACACATAACCATCATCTAGGCTTGTATATTGAAGGTCATACTTTGGCACAAAGTGAGTGAATATGAATATAATGTGACAAAGAACCTTACAAAAAGCTATGGTAAATTCAAGCATATTTTAACCTATTTAAAGTGGGTTGATGAGTCAAATGTTAGTATGACAAGACATATTTACAATGTAAGTACAAAAATTAGGAAGAAAGATAAAGATTCTTGAAGTATTATACAACAACTATTATATGACCTAGGCGCTCACCAATATCACATATGACATCGTAAGATATCAGATATGAATAATGTTAGCAACATTGTATTTGCATATTCTCATTTAGTACAACTATTACATGCATTTTCATGGCTATTAGTGTCACACCCGCTCGGGTCGCAATCACGACCCGGCTTGAGCCAATGCCACGTGGTCGCTTCTTGCGCGGGCGTGATGGTAAGCAATAACCAAATACAATACTAATTTAATTCAAACTCAATGAAATATCTAACTGAAATAAATATTCATATCGATGTTTTAAACAACACGTCCAAAATGGTACGGGGCCCACCTAACAATAACCTCGAATAAAAGACTTTCTCAATCAATCAACACTTATCATACTATCTAAAATAAAATGCAGCTCTATCAAAAATCCTACGCTGCTACATGTGCCTTTGAAGTGCTATCTTCAAGATGAGCTGTAAAATAATAGGGTGAACCCCTATACATAGCTCAGTAGGGAGATTAAATATCTTTAAACAGAAATTATACTAAAAGCATGCATAGTTTCACAATCATTTCATAGCAAAACACAGTTACCTTCAAATCATGATCTCAAATTCATACGCACACACTCACACACACGTACACATCATTAGTTTCAATAATTACAACCCATATTGTATCTGCCCCAAAGGCCACGGGAGTCGTCTGACCCTCCCTAACGTAACCTCGGTAACCCCGTCCATGACGGTAACCATGCCGACTCTCATGGCAGAGTGCCCAGGTACACACCCTGTATTCGCCCTAAGCCGGATTGCCCGAGGGACCTGCAAGTCTCTAGAGACCCACACAAACCACACAAGTATGGGTCGTATATTCACACACCATTACATTTCTAAAACAATCACATTCACAAATCATATCTAGATCCATAATTATTCAAAATCAAACTCATATCCGCAAAATATTTAAATACCACGTTCATACAACACATGCATATCAAAACATGCTCTTTATCAAACAGTGTCATAAACATGTTCTATTTGAAAAGCATATCAAATAACCCATAATTATGAATAACATTTCACAAACATCAATAAAACATTTATCAATTATGCATATTTAAATCTATCTAAAATAGTAAAATCACTTCTAGCATGGTTCTTTAAAAGAATGCATAACCCCTTACCTAAAGGAGCACTAAGATCCATTCCCCAAACTACTGGACCACTCTTATCACCACCAAATCCTCCAATTTTAATCTCTAAATAATTACAAATAATTAAAATATTAGAATTTATTGAACTAAGAGTCTAATGTAACAAACTGTATCTGAATCGGATCTCAAACCCCAATCTAGGTCCGTTTAAGTTATCCGAGATCCAAATTGATACCCATATTTATATCTTATCCAAATAAGTGACACAATAGGTAGCTTGTGTCACTGTGTCAACACAGAACCTTTAACTACTGACACGGGTCTTATTTCTAACCTAGGAACCTATTTAAAGACAATACCCAAACTTGACCTGTTTTCGGCACAGAACCTATTTTGACACATAATTGGTTCCTAACATACGGTACGAGGACATGACACGAATCAATGTCGATTCATGACATTTTAGACACGACACGACATGAAAACGATGGACACACCCAAAAGGGCCGGTTTCCATGGTTTTTCGGCATCGATTTCGCCTGTTTCTGACGACGATTAAGGCTGACGATGGTCCTCAACCAATTTCCTGCCCTTTTTCTTCCAACCCAATCCATCAATGGTCGCCGGTGGTGTCTTTTTTGCCGGAAAATTCATGAAAAACAGTAACTTGGATTTGAGAAAAATTTCATGAATCTATGCTTGTTTTGAGCCGATTCTTGCGTAATGAGGCTTGTTTTCGAAGGTTTGGCATGGACCAAACAAAAGCCCTATGATCTAACTCCGTTTTAACAACTAAAATTGAGAAATTTGACAAAAATAAAATGGGGCTTTTCTTATCGAATTTCGGTGACTCTTCACGTTTTCCGGTTGATTCTCTTATTTTCCGGTCGGTCTGAGGCTGCCCCAACTTTTCCTGGATAATGGAGCTATGAAGGCCACTTTTAAAGGCCCTTCATGACTTGGGCGTTATTGCACAGCTTGTGCAGTAGCCTGTGCAGTAACGCTTGACGTTACAAATAGAGTTCCATAGGATATATAAGACAAACGTATAAGAGTTTTTTTCATATTTTTAATATGATTTCTTATATAGTGTATAGTGATTGTATATACTATGTAATTTTTAGGTATAAAGATGTATTTTTTTGAGGTTATCAAATTTATATCAACTAATAAGAATTTTTCTATAGCCTTTACTTTTTATAAGTGCGGAGAAGTAAGAAAATTATGTTTAGGTATTTGGGTGTATGAGAGAGTTGTGCATTCTAAACAGCTTTGCGTGTGTAATCTGTAATAATTGTGATATGATGTTGATGAATGTTATTCAATTCATATTTTTCGATGAGGCACCCTTCTTGTACAGATGGTACATTACAAAAAAATATTGATGTATTTATTATGAAATTGACAATGAATAAAGATATGGCATATGCGTTTGGTGCGAGTTGGAAGAAGGTCATCCATTCACTAGAGGAGACGATGGAGATAATAGAATTGAAGTAAAAAAAATTATATCTTATTCTCTTATATTAAAGAGTAGTGGTTGAACTCATATAAGGAGAGAATTATCTCCACATAGACAGGTGACTCATTATGATGCTCATACAACTAATAGGTATGTAAAATTATTTGTTAATGCATATATATTACTTGTTTTTTTTTAATAGTGTAATGATTGTTTTGTAATGATGGGCAAGGTGGAATATGCACATGTAAGGTTGAAAGGGTTCCTCAATAGCTCAACTAGGAGATTCGATACAATTTAGAAACAAATATATTCTTTGATTGGGTTGAAGATTACAAAATTTGAAGAAGTCATTTCTCAGTAGGTTATTGTGTATAATCATGTCGAGATAATAGGTTCATTCTTGACTTGATTATAAGGGAGTACAATCATGTCGAGATAATAGGTTCAAACACAACCACATGTCTTTATACATTGATTGTTCACATAGGTTATAGTGTGCTCATGAGATTAGCTTTCTCCTTAAGGATGATAAATCAATATAATTGTTAGAAGTTAATCCATTTCAGAGGAAGCTGAACAAATATTATACAGCCGATTACACAAGAATTCCTCTCAAGGAGGAAGGTGTGAATGTGGTTATGCACATTACCAAGGGCACGAAGCCATCATTCCTCATCATGGAGTTATGATAATCTTTCAAAAATCGAGTTCCCTAGTTCTCACATTGAGTCTCCTATTAAGATGAACACTTTGAGACGACTAGACTTTGAACCGTCACACAGGACAATGATATCATGCTTTATAGGTATATTTGTGAATAATTGGGTGAATGTTATTGAGGATGAAAACTATATGTCTCAAATCATTGACGAACTTTTAGGACAAGAGAAGGAGCAGTGGTATAAAACTCATAGATAATGCTTCAAGGAAGTGATACATCAACATAACCTATATTAACGAGTTTTCATAGAAGGGGTGGTGTTGACGTTAGTATTCGTCATATTGCATAAATAAAAGATGACCCTTGTCCTACTGACTATTAAATGTTCATGCCAAACATAGGTTAGATCAATTGCTATTGAATGGAGCGTAGCATTGTTACTCCTCTATATGAGGGGCTTGATGATATTTCTAGTATTAGTGTTTAGTTGTGAGAGTTGTGTAGTATATGTGCTATCATCATTCAACTAGATATTTTCTAGTAGTAATGACAATATCTTTGTACTATATAGATATTATTTAAGCATTTAGTATATCTAATTTATGATTTATCTTTTATTGTATTCTATTTTTTTAAATGCACGTGACTGATGGCTATCCCATGACTCCTATTTTTCCATCTTGATAATGATATCGACATGAAAGTGTCGAGAATTGGGATCGATCGTTCCATGCACGTATTGGCATCTACATACAATTGAAAGGACTAGGAATGACTTTGAGGACGATTATAGATATTCTTTGTATTTTGTAAATATAATTATTTTTTAATTTAAATGAACTTATTATTTCAAGTTGTTGTATCCAATTATGTATTTGTTTGATTATATTAAAGGTGAAAATTGAGAAACCGAAGTGTTATTATATATACATATAATGAATAGTACAAAAGAACATCCTAAAACCCCTAAATACAAGATGTAAACCTAGCACATGATTCATATGCACCCCAAGCTTATGCATTCTCATCATAATTTATTATTGTCTCATCAAATATTGTCAATTGTGTATTCATTGGCAATACTCTTCGTATATTTTGATCTATCGATGTGCTCATCACATATGAAATCACACTCATGAAGATACATTGGTGGAATGGTTGTCTTGATGCTGAAATCCGTTGGGTATCCATATTAGGATTTTGATTAAAAAATAAATGAAAATACTAAATAATTGGCAAAAAATATATCAAATCAATGACATATAATGAAAAATCACTGAATCTCTCTTTGAATCAGCATCCTTCTTTTTCTTTCTCCCTTTTCTCTTTCTTCTCTCTCACTAGTTGAATCCGAAGCAACATGAGACGACAAAATTGTGCGTCCGAGAAGTGGTTTGAGTCATGGGCTTCATAGGCAATGGTGAAAACATGGAGAGAGGAGAGGGAAAAAGAGAGAACCACGGTTTATTTCAAGGACATGATGGACTTATTCAATTTCAGCAGGGGCAAAATTAGAAAAATAGAAATAGAAGTACGTGGATAGTATAAAGGATATGCGCATACCAATCCTAGACTTTAATATATATACCGAGTCTAATATGCTTGTGACATTAAATGCTTGTCATATTCTTTCAAATCTCATCTATTTCAATTAAGGAGATTGACGGTTGAGGTTAAAAAGTAAAAGCGCACATATATTTTTTGCTTGTTATTACTTGATTCACATTATACTTTTTACTTTTTTTATCTAAATCATCCTTTTCGAAATTTTCAAGGATAAGCAAGCCTATAGCATGGCAAGCGTGCACACAGTATGTAAGTGCTTGCGCGTGCGTCCGAAAATATAGAATGTAAATGGTAACAAAGGAAAACGAGGGTGCTAAGTCGGACATTTCCCATACTACAGGGTACTTTATAATAAAATCAATCGAAAATAATCAAACTCACCGTAAAAATAAGATTTACATGGTTCAGTGTAAGGGTTTTTCGGTCTCCGCTGTTAAAAGAATGCTCCACCAAAATCAAAATTCTCATTACAAGATGGGAGCCACTTTTTGTTTGGCATATTGCAATAGAACCGCTATGCTGCTTCATGAAAGATACACATCCAATAGGTGTATTTGAGTATTTCTCAATTGATCTGTCATGCTCTTTTTAACTGCTTTTATATGAAAACGGGTCTTAATCTTTTGCCGCTTTTTAATGCATTTTAATGTGGTATTCTTTTAAATTTTAAATTTCTATTAATCGCCAACAAACAAAGAAACGGATAAATACGTAATGTGCAGAAGAGTGTATATATATATTAGAGAGAGAGAGAGAGAGAGAGAGAGAGAGAGAGAGAGAGAGAGAGAGAAGGGATAATTACTTAAAGGAAAAGAAGAATTCGGGACATGAAAACATTGAAGGTTCATTTTGGCTTTACCTCTCATTTTCTGATTTTACATTTCAAAAAGAATCAGGCTGTTGAATATATATAGTTAAGAGTATCGTTTCTGGTGAATCTATATTGAGCCGAGGTGAGGTGACCACCCCACTCAAATTTTGAAAAATTGAATGGGAAGACCATATCCTACAGTTGAATCTGTGTGTATAATACATAATCCGCCCTACCTTACAAAGACAATTTTCCCCACCCTACAGAAACTGCTAGATCCGTCATGGGGATCGTGTGGTGGAAACTGAGATAAAACTATTTGGATCGCTTACACTCTCACCTATTTGGACTGGGATGACTGAACCTCAATGTTCCAGTTGAGAGGGCCACTGCCCCCTGCAACCCCAGCTAACCCAACGGAGTTTGATACGAAAGAATGAACTAGGCTCTACTTCAAATTCCAATTATGAAATAGATGGAGGATAACGTAGCAGTGGCATGCTAATAAAAAGTTCGTTATGCACAAGCAATGATCATTTCCTTGCATAAGCCGACAATGGAGTGGCTTCCCAGGTGTTCCTGTTGCAACTACAAGTGTTTGAGTTGTCCAAATTCAGGGTTGAGGTCCTTCAATGACCCACCCAACAAAGTCTTTAGTTGTCTCTGTCAAGGATCGCGTTCTCAATCTCGTTGCTGAACTTTCATAAGAGATTGAAGTTAAATTTAATGGGGCTATGGATGGGCAGGTGAAAGGGCTATATTTTTTGTTTGGCAGAAGATTTGTACTTGCAGAAAGAGAATGCCGCTATGCTGCTTCAGATGTGAAAGATATCACATCCAATAGCTCTGTATTTATAGATATTCTTCAATTGATCTGTCATGCTTCAAATCCCTTTTAACTGCTTTTATATATATAAACGGGTTCATTCACACCCCTAGGAGTGTATTCATGCTCTTTTGCCGCTTTTTAATGCATAAGTTTAATGTGGTAATTCTTTTATATTTTTATTTTAAATTTATATTCATACGCCAACAAACAAAGAGACGGATAAATACGTAATGTGCAGAAGAGTGTATATATATATTAGAGAGAGAGAGAGAGAGAGAGAGAGAGAGAGAGAGAGAGAGAGAGAGAGAGAAGGGATAATTACTTAAAGGAAAAGAAGAATTCGGGACATGAAAACATTGAAGGTTCATTTTGGCTTTACCTCTCATTCGTGATTTACATTTACAAAAAGAATTGGAGGCCTAGGATACATCACCCGAATGGCAAACGCACCGCCTTACCATCAGTTTGGCCGACAAATGTAGAGTTGACCCTGTTACTCCCAAAAGCAAAAGAAGATAAAACGAGAAACAAAACTATCACTTGTATATCCCAAATCTCCTCTTTCTGCTAAATCACTTTGTTGTATTTAGCATTTGAGCCCATCAGGGGATCGAGTTTGGTAACTTCGAAACTTTGTGAACCAAAACCACTATTTTCAACCCCAACTTGAACTCGAAAGAACTTGGAGTTGTTGAGCGGTAACAATGAATGTCTTGTTGAGTTTGCACCTTCGCTGTATCAAGGAAGTTGTGCAGGTAAAGAGAGATAATCTTTGCTGCCTTCATCTTCTTTTCCGCATTTGCGCTCGTATAGATACAGAGACTTGCTGTTGGTGTAAAAGATGCAGGCCGTCGTCGTGTCAATGAGTAGAACAATTGAGTACATATAAAAGAGCAACGGCGCTTCCCACACCACAGTTATGGCATGCGAGAGCTTGTAACTTTTCACCACTCTGTAGTAGAAAAGGGCTTCAATGGCTGCCAAGCAAATGTTTACAATCAGTCCCAGCGTCAATGCTGTAGCCGCTTTGTCCTTGATTAGTATGCATGCTCTGAGGATGGCCACGATTCCGCTGCAGTCCTCGATCCCGGAAACAACCATGGCGAGGTTGCAGGTGATCAATGTGTTCGCAAGGAAAATTGCACAAAAGATTGCACCAAAGGAAAATAGTACTGTAGTGATGGGAGTGGAGAGACTAAGCATATCAAGAGAATTGAAAGCAAGGAACATAAAAGAGACTGCTATGGAATTCAATGCAAATATGATGGCAATTGATGTGATGTATGTAACGAAAAGCTTGTTCCACGCCAGAGGGAGGGAGTCGAATAAACTAGAATACGGTGTCTTGCAGGTCGGATCAGTACTGCGAAGGACATGGATGATAACACAGGCCTTAGCCAGAAGAAGGAAAGTTATAGTGGAGGGGAGGTAGATGAAAAATGAAGCAATGGTCTGAGAGGTTTTCAGAATAAGGAAGGAGGTGAATCTGGACGAAGAGAACTCACCTGCGTCAAAAAGGCTTTGAATCCGAAAGACAAGTCTCGGCGTCAGCCTTGACGAGTATCCGTACATGGAGATGAGAATAGAGGCTGATGCAGGGAAGAAGAGAATAGCAGCTATCGTTGTGAAAAACAGATAGTGCTTAAGAAACAGATGCACTGATCTCCTAACGATGTTGGTAGTTTCCATTTGCGAGAGAGAGAGAGAGAGAGAGAGAGATTGAGAGAGAGAGGGAGGGAGTTTATGTAGATGAAGAGAATAAAGAGAGCTTAGGACGATGGTGATTTGGGTGCTGTGGTTGGATGATGAGAAAAGGAGGAAGGAAACCAAGCAAAGTTGAGATGCTAAATTTGGTAGTGATGGCTTTAAGAATGAGTCTTATATGACGAGTAGACGACTATCGGTTTAGATGTTGACTCGTTTCCTTCATTTTGTCTTTGTAGGGCATATCTTCTCTCATCTCTTGGATTTGGACTTATTCTAAATACAGGAATGTCGTTTTCCTCTTTCATTTGGCAGGTAGCCTAATGGGTGTTTTGTAAGAAACTTTGTAAGAAAAAAGAAAGTTAGCCCCTTCTATGCCTTGATCGATCCTAGGAAGACCATCTCTCACCCTATCTTTCTCTCTATCTCGCTCTCTGCTCCATGTAGAGAGCCTCATCTCATCTCTCTCTCATATAGCGAACATGTAGCTTTCTTTTTTCTCTCTGCTATCTCCACTGAACATAAAGAGAGATCCTCATCTCCCTCTTTCTACTGTGCATAGAACGATCTTCATCTCTCTTTCTTAGTAAATTGCATCATCATCTTGTTCGAATGTACGGTAGACATACATGTATAATAAAATAATATACAATAAATGTAAACATACCTCAATTATAAACAACAGCGGCAGATCCAAAATAAATCATAATCACCATTACTGAGATGTGACAATGTTGATTACGAATAAACCATGCTTATCTCAGCTCTTCTTTTCTGTTCTTTAGTCCCTCTTTTTTGGTACAATGGAGGAGGCCAAAGCCAAATGCACGTATAAAACTCATAACCTTCAACTTGTAAGATGGCCCCGACCGAGTTGAACTATTGCTCATTGTGCTTGTTTAATCCTTTTCTGTTTCATATTTTTAATCTTTTGATATTCTTTTGTTTCGTTTAGTAAAATAAATATAGGATGTTTGTTAGGTTAACGATGGATGCTGAAGATGATGGAAGCAGGTGCGTTTGGTGCTTGATTGTCCTTTAAACTTTTAGTTGAATCACACATCATATGTGAGATCCTCTCATGGGGAAGTTTGGGTTGGAAAGATTAAGGTGACCCCTAGGTTCGAGGGTCAATTAGTTTGTTGGTACATCAAAATACTAAAAAAATAGTTAGAACCAGACGACTTTATGAGGATGAGTATAACTTGGTATTTGTAAGTTCGACCCTACTTAGAATTAATTTGGAGGCCAAATTCATCTCTAATCTTATCATACAAATAATATATTACTACAATGTCATATATCCTGTTACTTTCACCTATCTATCGACTATATTATATACATGAACAATTATTCCGATACATCATGCATATTATAAATAGAGAGAGAGAGACATGCATAATTTTGAACCCTGTATAATCCCCCATTTTGCATATAACTCCATTTCAACCCTCGGTCTATACCCGCCACCACCTTTCACTACTCTTGTACGTTTCAAAAACATTTTTCACCCAAGCTGTCTCCACCCTCACCAAAATCACCGACACAACTTAATATTTATATATATGTGTGTGTGTGTGTGTGTGTGTGGTTTCTGACTAGTGGTTAGGTTTTTTAGGTGATTTTAATTGTGGTGGCAACAACTTTGTCCAATAAAAGATGGTTTTGTGATAAGTAGTAGAGCTAGTGTAGGGTGGTGGCCGATGGTTGCAGCAGTAGAACCATATGAAATGGGAGATTATGCATATAAGACTATATATGTGTGTATGTATTCTATCGTATATGGCATATTGCATGAAGTTATACTATTGTATAATACGACTTTCTATTATCTTGGTCTTTTGTTTAAAAATCGCTTTTTGTTTGTTATAAGTTACCAGATCATACAAATGCACATATAATCTAGGGTCCAGATTAAATGAAAATTACAACGTTGTTCTCACCATTTGACTTTCTATCCCTCTCATGCGAAGATTTCTCAAGTTAATATTTTAATTGGAGGCATCCCCAAAATGGTTTGATTAGCTCAATCAAAGCGTTCTCACAAACAACCAGGGTTCGATTGCCAACCTTTCCAAAGGCGATCTTTATGAGTTGCCAATAAATAAAAGCTCGAGAACCCAAACAATTGATTGATTTCCATGCTATTAACTCATGAATCGACCCAAGAAATTTAATAATACGACAGCATATTCTACTAAACAAATAATAAATAGGACAGCTTAAGAAGATA